>CATIWC010002049.1:0-316795 GCA_948472305.1 Vicia faba | reverse complement strand
TTGATTTGACATCCACCACCTAATGGGTCTGAATGCACCTTTTTAACCAATTTTTAGACACCACGTCAGATGAGAAAAACCCTGCTTACATAGCCAAATTCCTGGCAGAAGGTCACCAAATAATTCTTCAAGAATAGTTCCTCGTAGACTAAGTCCTCTTTCTAGTAGCGATACATCCATGCTCTTGTTAAAAAGTGATTTTAAATCCAGTACTTACGAAAAATATATGTGCACACAAGTGAAAGACTGGGCTATAAGTAGATAACAACTATATATATGTCAATATGGGGGCATGTGCCCCACAAAGTTTTCAAGAAAAATATTTAAATACTATTATACATTTATAAAACAATTGATAAAAAAATATTTATTTAAAATAGTATAATCCATCTATTATTTGAAAGATTATTTTTGCTATGGATATATCACTAAAAATTACATGTAAACTCACATGGTATATGAATAATTGTTTAGGGTCTCGTTCGAGATGATTTTGAGTTTTTTTATTTTGAAAGTCAATTTTAAAACTAAAACAAATCTAACTTAAATATAGTCAAAATGGTTTTGGGCTTAATTTCAAAACAATTTTTCACTAAAATTTTTTAAAATAAAATTTATTTCATATGTTTTTATTTTAACACTAAGATGTTACCACAAAAGATTGCAAACAACTACTCATACCATTATTAATTAATTATATACATAGAGACAAATAGATAAATATTTTTGTTGATGATAAAATTGAGAGAATTATACAAACAAGAAATTGAAAAAATTATTAAACATCTTTTTATGATAAATCTCATAAAAAAATAAATATAATATATATTTATGCATTTAAAGATTAAATAATAGAAATATTATGCTACAAATTCTTAAATTTTTATGCGGCTCCCACAACTTAAAATCTCTGGCTCTGTCCCTGGCACTGAGTAACATATCTTTGCATGAACCTCCTTATTAAGAAGAGTGACCAAGAAAAAATTATCCTTGAAATGATTCACACTTTTTGAATAAGCTTCAAATTATAAGATGCTCTACCTCAAAGATAGTAAATTGGAGTCATTCACAAAGTTAGCGTTATTTTGATTCTTGAAAAGGTGGACGGATAGCTTTAGAGTTTGTTCCCCTTATATTCACACCAATATTGAAAATATTTGACAAACACCTAACTCACCAGATGTAATTGCGAAGAGGCAATAAACAGATGACTAAGTACCCCAACTTCAAACTCATTAAAAGGATGGCAATATCCTATGAGCAAAGCACACATTCTTGGAAAGGGATCATGCACCCTTTATATTGAACTCAGATCCTTTTATCCTTGTTTGGAGTAACATTCCCCAATTAGCGGCAAGGTCCACATTTGTTACAGTTTGGTGGAATGCTTCCTCACAAACAAAGGCATAAATAGTCTCTAGTTTGTTGAAATATCCTGACCAGCCTTCTTGGTTGAATTTGATATAATAAACATAATTAAAAATGTTGCACAAAGTGTAGGTACAATATGGGAAACGAACAAGCCAAATGCTCTTTATCTCAAAAACCCTAAGAAGTCAAATGAAGGCAAATGAGAATGTTGAAATTCAAAACTCGAAGGAAAGAGAAACCAAACATGAAAGCCAACACCAGTCCATGAGATCTACTGAGTTTGATCTTACACTAGAACGAAAAAAGCATTCCCAAAAAGGAATGATAAAGAAGTAAAAGTATTGCACATGCCAACAATAGCAGGAAATATAAAGTAACGATTTAGAAGCTTTATATATACCTTATTCGAGCATATGTAAGACCATATACACTACCAACAATTGAGATCCCGTCAAGAATAGATCAAAAGACACTCGAGCACTCTAAGGTAAGAAAGACATAATTAATAACCAACATAGGGAGACATGTCAATCATTTTCATTACCACAACATGCCTTACGAGGAAAGAATTTATGATGTTCATTCTCGAGAGGGGAAACGTCCCCGTTAAGAACCTCCACATCCTCATAATCCTTGGCCGAATGGAAACACAAGTCACAAACCCCCGCCCTACAATTCAAAGACAAGGGCTTGGAGGACAACTACTTTGGGCCGCCCATAAGGACCAGGGATATTAAAGCCCAATAACTACATGTAGTGATGTCCAACGAAGAGCAGTTGGGCCTCTTCTCCCCTTTGAGTAGCCAATCTTCCTCATAAGCATTGTTTCAACTGTCCATACCGATCTAACGGCTGACCCAAAAATAACTCTCATCACATACGTTCGATTGCCAACTAATTCTCTTATTTAAAGAAGATAGCGCTCCATTATCAAATGCCAAACTTCACTTCTCATTTTCTTACTAACTTGGGTGTTGGTGTGATAACCTTGCAGACCATGTCCTCTCTACCACATCGAAAGCAACAAACCACCATAATGGACAACAAACTCATATTTTTCGATCATATTCAGTTTTAGAATATATATATATATATATATATATATATATATATATATATATATATATATATATATATATATATATATATATATATATATATATATATATATATATATATATATATATATATATATATATATATATATATATATATATATAAAATTTTTTGTTGTACCGATAAAGCGCTATTAACCATAACAAATGCACACACAATCATGACATTCTGAGCTCAAACTCGAGTGATGATGTCAAATCTAATAATATTAACATTTATTCGTTGAGTTAGAATTTATAAAATATCAAACATATTATTTTATTACGCCTTTATAATATTAATATTAACTAAAACTTTATAAATAAAATATTTAAAAACTAATTTAGAATAAATGCATGAATTTAAATCTATAGAAATTAAAATTAAATTTTTTTAATATGATGCTAATCAAACTTTATGTACTTTATCTAAAGATTTGTTCAAAACCTCGTAGCGAAGACTCATGTAAAATTGTGAATGTTGAAAAGCAAAATATTAATTTTGTTAACCATGTAGTTTGCAAATCAAAACATAAGAGAGAATATGAAAAAAACAAGCCTAAGAAAAAAGAATCAAGAAAAGAAATAAGAGGAAACACATTAAATATAAATGATAATTTGATTCATTTTCGGTGGACATTCACGAAAACACTCACAACGAATAGGGTAAAAACCCCTAAAAATAAATTCAGATATGGACTCAGATGATTATCCATTCAAATAAATAGGCTGGTATGAGTGCAGATATGGGTACCTTAGTATCCACTACTCCTCGTACCCGCACAATGTATATATTTATATATTTTTATTTATATTATTATATAAAAACGTGTCAATTAATTTTAGAAAATACATCAGTGTTAAACTATTACGTATATAATATATGCATATGTTTATTTCATTATTAACAAAAAAATTTTTGAAAACTTTTAATGATCTTAAAAACATAAAATGATATGATATTTTATAATTGATCTATTTATTTTTATTAGAAACTAGTAAGATATTTGTGCGTCTGAATTTATATTACACGTCACGATATCTTATTTGTCAGTTTTGAAAATTATTTTGCAGTCTTTAATATTCACATAGTTTCAAATATTGAATAATAATATGCCTTAATTTTTAAGTATTGATCTAAGTAGTATTTTCAAAAATATTGGAAATATAGCTCAACAAATTATGAGAACGTATTTATTATAAACTTGAAAACTTGAAAAAATATATCAGAGAAATATATTAGAGAAATTAAATTGATTGAATATTTAAAAAAATCTTATTGAAGTGACTAAACAATACAACCGATTCTTTAACTTCAATTATATAAAACAATTACAAAAGAAAGATTTAAAAGATTTAAAATTATAACATAAAAGAAAAAGGAAATGTCATTTGTCAACTAAGACAATGTTTGGAAAACTTTTTTGAACACAACATTAGTAAGTACGATGAACAATCTACAACTGTTATTCCATAGATACGCGCTTCACATATACCTGTCGATCTACACCTGCAAGGACCTTAATTACGATAAATAATCTACCGATATTATCACATAGATACGCTTAACATCTACCCGTCAGTCTATGCCTTCAAGGACCTTTATTACGATAATATATATTTTCGGATCGTTAGTGTGATCGGTGGATCTGGAACTGACTGTTTAACGCTGGTTCGCGAAATGTCGCGGAAGCAAGAGTCGCCACCGTCTTTTATTTTCTCCAAATGGAAAGGACAAAAGCACAGAAAAATTCCTTCAAAGAGATTGCTCTCGGTTCGGGAGGTAGGTTATAGAAAGGGAAGGTGTTAGCACCCTTTCTATCCATGGTTATCCATGGGCTCTTAGGTACTTGCTCAATGTGTTTTCAAAAATATTTGTTTGCTTTTCAATGTGGGTTTCAAAAATATTCTTTGAGAAGTTTCAGTTCAACTCGTACGTCAGAGTGTTTGAAAAGTTTGTTTCGGAAGTTTTTGAAAGTGTGTTGGTGTGAAAAGAGTTTCTGTTTTGTTTGAAATTAGAGCAAGTACCTTTGAGAACCTACCTACCCTAAGGAATTCGTCTGTGTAAATGTCCTTTAAGGTAGTGCCATCCCACCATTGAGAGGTAGGTAGCACCACCGCTGGAGGTGTTCGGGTCAATTCGAGTTTTAGGGACGTGGTGGTCACCAGAGCAACAGTAGGACACCTTAGAAGCTACCCTTATGCCATTGATCCTTTATTTTCCGAGGCAACCGTTTCGAGGCAACTGGATCATGTCATGGACATAAGGACTTACTAAAACGTCCTATACTCGATGACCACCTTTCGAAAGGCAACAGTGAGGCGTACCCTAGGGGTGGTGTGTGCGAATTGTGTGTCATTTTCAGTTTATTGTTTGTCTTGTCATGCATTGGTGATCTAACGATTCGATTTTATTTTTTTGGGCATTCATTCTTTCATGTTTTTGTTTAACAGTTAAAAGTACGGGAATTTAAAGTGCGGAAAAGATAAAAGTCCTACGCTATTACAAAGGGCGAGGGTCTACAACGCCAAATTAATCCAGACCCGTTTTAAAATAAATTGCAGAAAAGAAATGTCTAATAGTTATTACATGGCTTTGGTACGAGTACATTATATTCACAAAAGAAATAAATGAAACGCGCGAAAAAAAAGAAAATAATCAAATGCGAGGGCGTTGAACCCTTTAAAGGAATTAAAATAATTAAGTTATCTAAAATTAAAATTAAATGAAAAATGGTATTTTTGGGTTTTTTAGATTTAATGAGAAAAAGAAAAATTAATTGAAATTAAAATCCTAGTTCTAATGTTTTTTAAGTTTATTATGAAAATATTGACTTTTAACCTAATTTAATTCTAAATTCATTTATGTACATTTTTTAATTTATGAAAATAAATAAATAACATTATTATTCTGAAAAAAGAGGGAGAATTAAAAAGAAAATAAAAAGTTATTAAACCTAAACTCTATTTTTTTGGATTTTTAGTTATTAAGAAAGTATTAAAATCTAACCTAAAATGCAACCCTAGTTTAATTATGAAAAATACTAATACTATGGCAAAAAACAAGGAAAGTTAAAAGGAAAAAGTCATTAACCTAATTCTATGTTTTTGTTTTGATTTTTATTAAAAGGAATTAAAGTTGAAAACTTAATTACAACTAAACATTTTACATGTTATTATTTATACAAAAAAAACAATATTTAAAATAAAATAATTATTAAAATTTTTGACTTTTCTGATTTTTTGAATGTTTTTTATGTTTTGTAGAAAAATAAACTAATTATGTTTAAACAAATAAATAAAATAGCAAAATCAAACAAGAAGAAAAATAGAAAAATAAATGCAAACCAGGGGGGGGGGTAGCCCCAAATTGGAGGTGAGGCCTAGTAAATCAGGCCCATTTGCTTGAAGTCCATTGACTTTTGGAATTCTGTATCAGCGCATTGACTTTTGATCATGGTACACCTTGATTCTGAGCCCTTGGATGATTGTCTGGGACACGTATGCGCTTGGATCAGGATGGCATATGGTGCACCTGGATATTAGCAAAGCATGGAATTCTATTTTGAAAAATAATATGGAATTGTGTAGACCTGGGACTTGAACCCAGGTCATTGAGGTTAACGCATTGATACTTGTCCACTGAGCCACTTTGAATTCATTTAATATATATTAATCAACAAACATTATAAAAGAAAAAGGCTAGTGCTATTTGAACTGCGCGCGAGATTTGAACTGGCCTGTCCCTGGATGACACGACATCATCATCTTCATCCCTGTAAAAAGAAAACACATTGGCCACGGTTTTTCATGCGTGGTCTGAAGCTAGCTTTCAAAAAATAGCGATTAGGTCCACAAGCTTCATAAATTGTTCGCGAGGTGTGCTTCTTCTTCGTCCCTAAACGCTGAGTTCAACCATGGTGGTCCTGAGTCCTAATTTTTCCTCTAGGCAAAATCCCCAATTTCAAAAACGCTTTTGTTGTTGTTTGTGATTGAGATTCGTTCAGGAGTGCCTCAGGATGCTAATGGGAAAAGAATTAAGGCTTGAAAGATCCTCCCACTTTGAAATCAGATTTGTCTTTTTATGTCAAAATTTTTCAAATTGTCCAATCCACTTTTGAGCGAGCCTTTTGCTGCACTATGGTTAGGGTTTGACTCAATGCATCTCATGGAATGGAATTGGCTAGTTTTTTGGCCTTAATTCATGCTTAGGAAAGAATTAGTCTTAGGGTTTCTTCCATTAACCATTTTTCCTCCTTTTTAGCCAAAACCTAGACCTAGTGTGCAAATGAACCCTAGCCTGATTTCTTGAGTTGGTTCATGATTCATAGAAATTGTCCAAGTTCATATAACACTATTCCATTGGTTTTTAGATTTTATTTGAATTTTCAAAGAATTAAAATGAATTAAATCATCAAAAATTAAATAAAATAAAAAAATCAAAATTTGGTCTTGAGATTAACCATGGGACACGTGTGTGGCATGACAAGGATGAACCAAGTGGAAAAAATGGCGCCCTTTTGTCAAAAATTGGATTTTCAAGGATAGTTGACTTTTGCCATTTCACAAAAATTTCCCAACTTCCACAAGGCACAACTTGCTCAATTTTTAAGCTTTTCACATGTTCTTGGACATTTTGGAAAGGTCTTTGAGTCCTCTAACCAATGCCTTTGGTCCCATGTCATTTTGATTTACCAGTCTCAAGTTATGGCCTTTGACTTAAAGTCCCTTTTTGTTGACTTTTGAAAATGACCTGTAATGTTGAAATTGATAACTTTTTGTGAGAGCATTTCTTGGACTTGAAGTATGAAGATGAGTTGTAGGAAATGTCTTTCTCTTCAAAATGAGCTTTGGATGGAATTTTTCTGATAATCCATGTGAAAGTTATGCCCTGGTCAATTTCAGTTGACTTTTTCAGCTGTCCAAATATAGCAACTTTTGCATCTTTGATGATTTCTGAGCCAAATTTTGAGAATCATGATCAAGCATTGATCAAATGATGTTTGTGGCTTCAAAATGATATGTTGACCAAAAATTTGAACTTTTGACTGCCAAATGACCATTTTGCCCCTACAGTTGACTGTAGTGCAATTTAGGGTTTTGACTGTGCAATTTTGAGCTGAATGCCTTGAAACTTGATATGAGGATACTTGACCATCTTTGTAGGCATGTGAGACTTGATTGAGCCTTTGAACACTTTCAATTCTTGATCAGAACACAAACCCTAGTTTTGACTGTATAGGAAACAGTTGAGCTGCACAACCCTTGGGGAATTTTGTGACCTGGCTTGGCAATTTCTTGAGGAATATGGGAGGGCAAATTT
This sequence comes from Vicia faba, assembly GCA_948472305.1. Taxonomy (NCBI): domain Eukaryota; kingdom Viridiplantae; phylum Streptophyta; class Magnoliopsida; order Fabales; family Fabaceae; genus Vicia; species Vicia faba. The sequence continues at coordinate 309,007 of CATIWC010002049.1, read as the reverse complement.
TGGGGTATAACAGTTGCCCCTGTTCAATCCTCTTAGACCTGAGGATGCAGATTGGCTGACGTGCCTTTCGTAATCCGAAGGTAAAAGATGATTGGACACTAGAGTGCCCGGAAATTTGCACTCACATGTTAGCAATGATGGGGGAATGGGCTTATAGATGCCATTTGGATGTTTGATTGCGTAAGAGATTCCTCGGCGAGAACCTGTATACCTGCAAAACAGAAAATGAGTACCTGACACGTTGCAGGAGCTGATTTTTAGATGCCTGGTATAGATGTGTCCTGACTGGTTACAGGAGCTGAGTCTGGAGCTTCAAACGGCGATGAAATAACCAGGGATGATTACTTCCTTAGCATGAATGGTAAGAGAGCCTTGGGTGACTTTAACTTCAACAACGCTTGTTGAGAAAAATCTGGGGTGTCTTCTACTGGGATAAGAATCAGGGAGATCTTAAGGTCGATCTGACTGAACCAGAGAGGCCTTTGACTGGGTAAGCAATCAGGAAAATCTTGGGACGATTTAACTGAACCGGTCTAGGTCTTGAAATGTCTTCAACTGGGATAAGCATCAGGGAAATCTTGGGACGATTTAACTGAACCAGAGAAGGCCTTCGACTGGATAAACATCAGGAAAATCTTGGGACGATTTAACTGAACCGGTCTAGGTCTTGAAATGTCTTCAAAAGGATAAGCATCAGGAAAATCTTGGGACGATTTAACTGAACCAGAGAAGGCCTTTGACTGAACCAGTCTAGGTCTTGAAATGTCTTCAAAGGGATAAGCATCAGGAAAATCTTGGGACGATTTAACTGAACCAGAGAAGGCCTTTGACTGAACCAGTCTAGGTCTTGAAATGTCTTCAAAGGGATAAGCATCAGGAAAATCTTGGGACGATTTAACTGAACCAGAGAAGGCCTTTGACTGAACCAGTCTAGGTCTTGAAATGTCTTCAAAGGGATAAGCATCAGGAAAATCTTGGGACGATTTAACTGAACCAGAGAAGGCCTTTGACTGAACCAGTCTAGGTCTTGAAATGTCTTCAAAGGGATAAGCATCAGGAAAATCTTGGGACGATTTAACTGAACCAGAGAAGGCCTTTGACTGAATCAGGAAAATCTTGGGACGATTTAACTGAACCGGTCTAGGTCTTGAAATGTCTTCAAAGGGATAAGCATCAGGAAAATCTTGGGACGATTTAACTGAACCAGAGAAGGCCTTTGACTGAACCAGTCTAGGTCTTGAAATGTCTTCAAAGGGATAAGCATCAGGAAAATCTTGGGACGATTTAACTGAACCAGAGAAGGCCTTTGACTGAACCAGTCTAGGTCTTGAAATGTAGCTTGAGAACTTAACTGGATCTTCCCTGAAAGGTAAAAGTCAGTCATATGCAATGCATGATATGGATCAAGCAATGATGTTCTCAACATAAATGAGATTTGTATGATGCAGTGCGTTATGCATGCTATAATGCTGTATGTGATGTTTTATGTATGTTTTCGTCTAGGAAAATGAATCCTTGACGGGTGCCGGGAAGTCGTATCCCGGGCTGATGTCGAAGAATAGATTTTGCTTCCGCTGGGGATGATAACTGCAAGGATACCGGTAGGAGAAGATGACTCTGTTGCGGAATAAACTTGGCGAATGGGAGATTCTGCGGGGAGAAAAGATACTTTAGCGATCATGCTGGGAAGCAATACTCTGTGGGGAGAGTGATGCCTTGCTGAATATTGATAGTAACTCTATTGGGGATACCGTTGTTGTATTGGAAGTGTGAATAGACTTCACTGGGGATAGGAAAGAACTATGTTGACGATGACCTTTCCGTGGCTTTTGGCTGAGGATAACCCAGTTATATCCTGTTAAGGAAATAACTCTTTGAATAAAGCCGGACGGCGCGTTCGTGCTCTGCGAGGGGATAAGCTTCCAGAATCTACTGGGGATAAGCTTCCTGCTTGGAGAGATGAATTCCAATTTTCCTGGGGAAACTGGACTCTCCTGGGGAAATCTTGAACTGTAATTTCTGTAAGTTGAAAGAGGGAACCTATGTAGGGTTGCCTGATGATGAGCTCGTGTAAAACCACATCTTGGAAAGAAGGACACCTGTGTAGGGTTGACTGATGACGAGCTCGTGTAAAACTGCATCTTGGAGGAAGGAAACCTGTGTAGGGTTTACTGATGACGAGTCCGTGTAAAACTGCATCTTTGGGAAGAGAGAACATGTGTAGGGTTTCTTCGGGATAAGTTCGTGTAAAACTTTTGGCGGAACCGGGGTAAGGTTACTGCAGGGTAAGTTCGTGTAAAACTTCTTGATGAACCGGGGTAAGGTCATCTTGAAATAAGTCCGTGTAAGACTTCTGGAGGAACCGGGGTAAGGTTACTGCAGGATAAGTTCGTGTAAAACTTCTTGAAGAACCGGGGTAAGGTTATCTTATGGTAAGTTCGTGTAAAACTTCTTGATAAATCCGTGTAAGACTTTAGGAGGAACCGGTGTAGGGTCACTTTGATGATAAGTCCGTGTAAGACTTCTGGAGGAACCGGGGTTAGGTTACCTGGACAAGTTCGTGTAAAAACTTCTGGATGAAAATTGAGAAAGAACCGGTGTAGGGTTGCATGATTTTGATTAAGTGGATGATTGTCCACGATCTGGAATTTGTAAAGGTAGATGGTAATCATCCTTATGTTGATCTTTACTTTGTACTTTGGTTGGCAGAGCAATTGGATCGCCTGGATAACTCATTATTGCCCCTGCTTCGGAGATGAGGGAAGAGGATACCTGTGTGGGTGGTTGACAAATCTTCGGGTAGACGAATGATGAGATACCGGAACATAGTCGTATGCTTTGATCCCTAACTTTTGCCTGGACTGCCCTTTCGGGTTTTCAGTCCACCGGGATATCCCTTTTTGCCCAAGCCGCCTTTTCAGGTTTTCGACTTGCCGGGTGTATATGTTTTTGTTTTCATCCCTTATTTTGCCCGAACCCTTTTGGTTCGCCGGGAAGCCCTTATTTTTGCCTAGGCATGTCAACCTAGCGGGTCTTTGATGATGCGCAGTATTTTTCCGACTATGTCCACGCTCTCAGAATGTAGGGAGTTGCCCCTGTTGGAAGCATTTTGCCATGCCCCAGATAATGGGCAATGCTCCTACCGTGCCCCTTGATTGGAGGTACTCTTGTTCATTAGACTTTCGTCATGCGAATTTCTATGCTGTTCAAACAAAAAGTCATATGCAAACAAAGTTATGTTAAAAATGCAAAGCTTATGTCTGTCTCGAAGACTTTGAAAATGCATTCTTTTCATAAAACAAGTGATTGTTTGTAAAACGTGATGTCAACTCGTTATTTTATTGCGAGCCTTAAGGAGTCAGGATACCTTTCGTAACAGTATGCTTTCGAACTAACCCATGCTTCAGCTAGGACTTTTAAGGGTTATAACGTGGCCTGGTTCACGGTTTAAGAAACAAAGGATAAAGGCTCAAATTATTTGTACCCACCCGCTCTTCGTGATGTTCTCCAAACCTAAACTCAGTTGATCGTGCGTTAGACCTTGTTTGAGTCTTTGCTCTGATTTTCCGGTGATGATTCGGATATTGAACGTTTATTTGAATAGGCAATCATCCCCTTTTTTGCTGAGGGTTTGTGAGACCTCTTTTTTTTTTGATTTAGTTATCCCTTTTTTTTTTTTTTTTTGCCTGAACTGTTTCCTTTTTGGGAATTTCAGTCAGCGGGATGCCCCAGTTTTGTAAGTCTCCTTCATGAGTTTAGACTTTTTGGGCTTTTTTGTTTATGAAGACTGCCTGTCCTTTTGATTGTTCTGAACTATCACTGTCTTTCTTTTTTCGTAAGTATCTCTTTGGTGCCATTCGTTATTCACTTGGATCAACTGAGAGACTACCCTGCCCCAGGTTATGATTAAGGGTTTTAAATTGCGAAAAGAAAAACTCCTACTTCTTTGGCTCAGATGGGTTGACGAGGGATTATCATCCTTATAACTCCAGTGTTTAGGGATTGAAACAATGCCTGTACCTCATCAGCGGGATCTGTTCAAAAGCATACTGTAAATTATGGTATCGTTTTCGTCATCCTCCCTCAAGAGGCTTAGAACTATTAATCGAGAGTTGACATCAGAAAACATATGAAAATAGTTTGCATATAGTGAATGCGAATATATTGATTCAAAAATAGACATAAGTGATGCATTAATGGAATAACAATGTTTTAACATGAATAAATGTTTGAACAAAAGAAAATTGCCACTTGAACATTCGAATGAACAAAAATTTCTAGTCTCAGGACTTGTCACTTCAAATGGTGAGCCTTGGAGGGATGGTAGAAAAATTCAGCCTGACCATCTTGTGTGAATTCCAGTGCTCCTTCATCAATCAGGTCCTGGATCTTGTTTTTCAAAGCCCAACACTCGTTTGCATCATGTCCTGGACAGGCAGAGTGGTAGGCACACCTTTTATTGGGATCATAAGCAGGATGTGCTGTGTTAGGGTTCTGGGGATGAGCCCTTAATGTGATCAGGTTCAATCTCAACAGGCGTTGTAAAGCTTGAAACAGCGACATATTGAGCGGGGTGAACTGCCTCCTGGGCTTGTCTGTCTGAAGTTGGTGAAGTTGCTGCTGAATTGGTGATATTGGAGCCATATGAGGAGCTTTCTCCTTGCCTCTTTGTCTCGATGATTGGCTTTTTACCCTTAGACGTTTGCCCCAGTTGATTACCCTGAAGCAGTTAGTTGACGAGAACCCCGAGCTCATCTTGTCTTTGAGTTAAACCCTGAATGGCGTTCCTCTGCTCCAGCATTTGGGCTTTCATTGCATCCATCTCAGCTTGTAGGTGTTTCAACCTTTCATCCTCAGCACTGTTCCTGGCAAAGGTCTCCATGAGAAGTGTCCTTAGTTCCTCCTGCCCCTTGGATAGATTCAGAAGGATTTCCCCGAACCGAGTCCCTTGAGCAAGAAGGTCCTGGTTGTCTTGTTGTGCAACCATTGCTGAAATAAACAGCGGGAAAGGTAAGTGACCTGCAACAAAGATACCTGTTATGTAAGGATGAGTATGATATGCATGCAATGTTTTCAAGGATCTCGCGGGGTAAACCAGAAAATTTGTTAGCATTGGAATTTTAGAGCTTGATTGAAGGACACCCATGTTATTGAGAACTCTTCTTCAAGAGTCAAAGGCTCACCATATCAAGCGGGTCATAGCCCCTGACTTTAGTCATCATGTCTGGTTTTGATTTCCAAACAACCTTGGTTAGGGAACCTTCTTCAGGAGTCAGAGCTCACCATATCAAGTGGGTCATAGCCTCTGACAACATTGGCTAGAGGAAAATAAATCCTCTTTGCCCCTTGCTAGATGTTTGATTTATATGACCTGTATCACAAGCCCTTGAGATCCTTGAAATGGGTTAGGATGTATGCAATGGTATGATGTCATGATATGCATGGGGTAATGTGAGTAACCCTGTTATGAGTCCCAATTAAGGACTGCAAAAACCTGCAAGAAACTTAGGATACCCTGTTATGAGTCCTAATTAAGGACTACAAACACAACCTGCAAGAGACAAATGTCAGGTAATAAGCATGCAAGTAGTTCAAGTAGGAAGGCACACAAGTCACACAAGAGAAGCCCTTAAAGTTTAGGCCAGCATGGAGTCTGGGTAGTACCCTCTTGAAGTTGGTGGGTTCAACCTGTCCTATCAAAGTAACCGGGTTCTAAGGTTCCCAATATCACGGGATTGCTTTCATTGTTCATCGTTTCGATTTAGCCACTGAACTGGCGACCGAAATATTCCAGGAAAGCAACCCTCAATTGAGTGTAGTATCGAGTATCAACCAACCTCGGACTGCACCAAAGTCAGTTATCTCACTACCCTAAAGAGGCCAAGATGGTTCAATTAAGGTTCCTAAGGTCTGTTGATGCTTCATGACACCACATGGAGGCCCCGTACTCTCCTTGACTGAACTCAAGGGTTACCGGTACGCACCAAAGTGCCACATCAACGTAGCAGACTGTTTCAACCATGTCGGTATACCCCGCACAGTTCCCTCACAGCCTTGTTGCTACTTTCTAAGAAGGTATCCCCCAGATCCGGGTTAGGATCTATAGAACTCCCAAGCAACCCACAATTTTAAAGCACACAAGGAAAACAATTGAAAACACAGTTGTAACTAGCCCTAAGGTACACCTCACTTTAAAGTATCCCCAGCAGAGTCGCCAGTTCTGTGATCGGTGGATCTGGAACTGACTGTTTAACGCTGGTTCGCGAAATGTCGCGGAAGCAAGAGTCGCCACCGTCTTTTATTTTCTCCAAATGGAAAGGACAAAAGCACAGAAAAATTCCTTCAAAGAGATTGCTCTCGGTTCGGGAGGTAGGTTATAGAAAGGGAAGGTGTTAGCACCCTTTCTATCCATGGTTATCCATGGGCTCTTAGGTACTTGCTCAATGTGTTTTCAAAAATATTTGTTTGCTTTTCAATGTGGGTTTCAAAAATATTCTTTGAGAAGTTTCAGTTCAACTCGTACGTCAGAGTGTTTGAAAAGTTTGTTTCGGAAGTTTTTGAAAGTGTGTTGGTGTGAAAAGAGTTTCTGTTTTGTTTGAAATTAGAGCAAGTACCTTTGAGAACCTACCTACCCTAAGGAATTCGTCTGTGTAAATGTCCTTTAAGGTAGTGCCATCCCACCATTGAGAGGTAGGTAGCACCACCGCTGGAGGTGTTCGGGTCAATTCGAGTTTTAGGGACGTGGTGGTCACCAGAGCAACAGTAGGACACCTTAGAAGCTACCCTTATGCCATTGATCCTTTATTTTCCGAGGCAACCGTTTCGAGGCAACTGGATCATGTCATGGACATAAGGACTTACTAAAACGTCCTATACTCGATGACCACCTTTCGAAAGGCAACAGTGAGGCGTACCCTAGGGGTGGTGTGTGCGAATTGTGTGTCATTTTCAGTTTATTGTTTGTCTTGTCATGCATTGGTGATCTAACGATTCGATTTTATTTTTTTGGGCATTCATTCTTTCATGTTTTTGTTTAACAGTTAAAAGTACGGGAATTTAAAGTGCGGAAAAGATAAAAGTCCTACGCTATTACAAAGGGCGAGGGTCTACAACGCCAAATTAATCCAGACCCGTTTTAAAATAAATTGCAGAAAAGAAATGTCTAATAGTTATTACATGGCTTTGGTACGAGTACATTATATTCACAAAAGAAATAAATGAAACGCGCGAAAAAAAAGAAAATAATCAAATGCGAGGGCGTTGAACCCTTTAAAGGAATTAAAATAATTAAGTTATCTAAAATTAAAATTAAATGAAAAATGGTATTTTTGGGTTTTTTAGATTTAATGAGAAAAAGAAAAATTAATTGAAATTAAAATCCTAGTTCTAATGTTTTTTAAGTTTATTATGAAAATATTGACTTTTAACCTAATTTAATTCTAAATTCATTTATGTACATTTTTTAATTTATGAAAATAAATAAATAACATTATTATTCTGAAAAAAGAGGGAGAATTAAAAAGAAAATAAAAAGTTATTAAACCTAAACTCTATTTTTTTGGATTTTTAGTTATTAAGAAAGTATTAAAATCTAACCTAAAATGCAACCCTAGTTTAATTATGAAAAATACTAATACTATGGCAAAAAACAAGGAAAGTTAAAAGGAAAAAGTCATTAACCTAATTCTATGTTTTTGTTTTGATTTTTATTAAAAGGAATTAAAGTTGAAAACTTAATTACAACTAAACATTTTACATGTTATTATTTATACAAAAAAAACAATATTTAAAATAAAATAATTATTAAAATTTTTGACTTTTCTGATTTTTTGAATGTTTTTTATGTTTTGTAGAAAAATAAACTAATTATGTTTAAACAAATAAATAAAATAGCAAAATCAAACAAGAAGAAAAATAGAAAAATAAATGCAAACCAGGGGGGGGGGTAGCCCCAAATTGGAGGTGAGGCCTAGTAAATCAGGCCCATTTGCTTGAAGTCCATTGACTTTTGGAATTCTGTATCAGCGCATTGACTTTTGATCATGGTACACCTTGATTCTGAGCCCTTGGATGATTGTCTGGGACACGTATGCGCTTGGATCAGGATGGCATATGGTGCACCTGGATATTAGCAAAGCATGGAATTCTATTTTGAAAAATAATATGGAATTGTGTAGACCTGGGACTTGAACCCAGGTCATTGAGGTTAACGCATTGATACTTGTCCACTGAGCCACTTTGAATTCATTTAATATATATTAATCAACAAACATTATAAAAGAAAAAGGCTAGTGCTATTTGAACTGCGCGCGAGATTTGAACTGGCCTGTCCCTGGATGACACGACATCATCATCTTCATCCCTGTAAAAAGAAAACACATTGGCCACGGTTTTTCATGCGTGGTCTGAAGCTAGCTTTCAAAAAATAGCGATTAGGTCCACAAGCTTCATAAATTGTTCGCGAGGTGTGCTTCTTCTTCGTCCCTAAACGCTGAGTTCAACCATGGTGGTCCTGAGTCCTAATTTTTCCTCTAGGCAAAATCCCCAATTTCAAAAACGCTTTTGTTGTTGTTTGTGATTGAGATTCGTTCAGGAGTGCCTCAGGATGCTAATGGGAAAAGAATTAAGGCTTGAAAGATCCTCCCACTTTGAAATCAGATTTGTCTTTTTATGTCAAAATTTTTCAAATTGTCCAATCCACTTTTGAGCGAGCCTTTTGCTGCACTATGGTTAGGGTTTGACTCAATGCATCTCATGGAATGGAATTGGCTAGTTTTTTGGCCTTAATTCATGCTTAGGAAAGAATTAGTCTTAGGGTTTCTTCCATTAACCATTTTTCCTCCTTTTTAGCCAAAACCTAGACCTAGTGTGCAAATGAACCCTAGCCTGATTTCTTGAGTTGGTTCATGATTCATAGAAATTGTCCAAGTTCATATAACACTATTCCATTGGTTTTTAGATTTTATTTGAATTTTCAAAGAATTAAAATGAATTAAATCATCAAAAATTAAATAAAATAAAAAAATCAAAATTTGGTCTTGAGATTAACCATGGGACACGTGTGTGGCATGACAAGGATGAACCAAGTGGAAAAAATGGCGCCCTTTTGTCAAAAATTGGATTTTCAAGGATAGTTGACTTTTGCCATTTCACAAAAATTTCCCAACTTCCACAAGGCACAACTTGCTCAATTTTTAAGCTTTTCACATGTTCTTGGACATTTTGGAAAGGTCTTTGAGTCCTCTAACCAATGCCTTTGGTCCCATGTCATTTTGATTTACCAGTCTCAAGTTATGGCCTTTGACTTAAAGTCCCTTTTTGTTGACTTTTGAAAATGACCTGTAATGTTGAAATTGATAACTTTTTGTGAGAGCATTTCTTGGACTTGAAGTATGAAGATGAGTTGTAGGAAATGTCTTTCTCTTCAAAATGAGCTTTGGATGGAATTTTTCTGATAATCCATGTGAAAGTTATGCCCTGGTCAATTTCAGTTGACTTTTTCAGCTGTCCAAATATAGCAACTTTTGCATCTTTGATGATTTCTGAGCCAAATTTTGAGAATCATGATCAAGCATTGATCAAATGATGTTTGTGGCTTCAAAATGATATGTTGACCAAAAATTTGAACTTTTGACTGCCAAATGACCATTTTGCCCCTACAGTTGACTGTAGTGCAATTTAGGGTTTTGACTGTGCAATTTTGAGCTGAATGCCTTGAAACTTGATATGAGGATACTTGACCATCTTTGTAGGCATGTGAGACTTGATTGAGCCTTTGAACACTTTCAATTCTTGATCAGAACACTAAACCCTAGTTTTGACTGTATAGGAAACAGTTGAGCTGCACAACCCTTGGGGAATTTTGTGACCTGGCTTGGCAATTTCTTGAGGAATATGGAGGCAAATTTTGGGGTATAACAGTTAGCATTTAGAAAATTACAAACATAAAGCTAGTATAATCCACCAACTGTGATTCCTTTATTCAAACTGAATTCAAAACAAAGGTAACATGAATAAAACATTTAATAGTACGTAGTTATATAAACTTCAAAAGTGCTTAGAACCCATGTGTGCTTATAAAAATATTTGTAACTTATTTTTGTTTACAAAAATAATTGTATCAACAGTAAAAAAATTCAAGTTTATAAAAATATTTATAACTTATTCCCGTTTATAAAAATGATTGTAATGTAATTATTACAGAAGAAATATTTTTAGAAGAAATGAATAGCTATTAGTGTGCTAGTTGTCCCATATTAATACCATATAATGACTCTCTATTATGGTCTAGCTGTAAACATATAGGAAATTTCTAGAAATATCAATTTGTATAGCTTAGTAAAATATTTGTGCTATCACACGGGTTCCCCTAGATTCATATTACATGTCATGATATCTCATTTGTCAACTTTGAAACTTGTTTTAAAATCCATAATCATTCACATAATTATAAATATAGATTGATAATATGTACCAATCTTTATGGATTGATCAAAGTAGTATTTACAAATATTTGTAAAAATAATACGCTTATTTGATACAATCTTTACATAATTAAAATATCAATCTGCATTGAGCTGAAGAAAATATAAATAAAGTATATTATCACTTCAAATAACAAATTTACAACATATTTGCACAAATTTTTTGACACATCAAACAATATTATAAGATATTGGAAACTAGTACAATTGTGATTAAGAAAATTTGACAGAATCAACATTTATTTCATTCATCGTCAGAATCAACCTTCTTTTTAGTACCTGTATTTTCTGCAACCTCATCCTTCTTACAATTTCATTCGATTAATGATGTGATTTTGCATTATCATCTCTATTCATCACACCAGATGACAAAGATAGCTTGGAACATTGATATTTTCCAATTTCTCGTAGACGAATACAAAGATAGCCTTAGAGAGTAGTGAAAAGTGAAAAGGAATGAAATGGAAAAAATGATAACAACATAATAGAATGAGTAACCAACCTGAATGAGGGGAAAAATACATTGATTTATTTCAAGTTCAATTTGGGTTGAAATAATGAGCCACTTCAATCAACTGTTACCAGTTTGGAATAAAGAATTATATTTAGGTTCAGTTATTTAAAGTTCAGATTGGGTTGAAAAACCAATCCTTTTGATCAAAGAAGAGAGAAATCATAGTAAGCTTCAATTCTTCAAATCAATTTAAATGGAAGATTAGAGAGAGAGAGAGAGGAGAGAGAGAGAGAGAGAGAGAGAGAGAGAGAGAGAGATGAGAGAGAGAGAGAGAGAGAGAGAGAGAGAGAGTTTGCATAGATTATATACATATCCTATATATCCATGATAGAGAGAGAGAGAGAGAGGGGGGGGGGGGGGAATTTGCGTAAATTATATACATATCCTATATATCCATGACACAAAGAGAGAGAGAGAGGGAATTTGCGTAGATTATATATATATCCTATATATCCATGACAGAGAGAGAGAAAGGGAATTTGCGTAGATTATATACATATCCTATATATCCATGAGAGAAAGAGAGAGAGAGAGAGAGAGAGAGAGAGAGAGGAGAGAGAGAGAGAGAGAGAGAGAGAGAGAGAGAGAGAAGAGAGAGAGAGAGAGAGAGAGAGAGAGAGAGAAGAGAGAGAGAGAATTTGCGTAGATTATATACATTCCTATATATCCATGACAGAGAGAGAGGGAATTTGCATAGATTATATACATATCCTATATATCCATGACATAGATGCATATCTTACAATTTATTATATAGTGTTCATCTCAAGACGTTGTGTCTTGCAAAAGGGAAAGACATATCAAAGGCCATCCACTATTTTGGTGTCAAATATTCTAAAGTTTCTACTTCCTTATACATCCATTTTGGAGACATTGTACGATTTAATACAAACACTCACCCATGGTGGATTTCTTGGCCTATCATTTACAACAACACTATCATCATATTCAGTTACTCCAAGTAATCTATTTAATTTCCTTTTCACATAAGTACTGTTAGGATAACCATCAAAAAGAGTCTCATGTCATGCATTTAAAATCAGAAAAAGGATCAGACACATATACAAATAAAAAATAAGTAATAAATCATTAGAAAAGTATTGATGCCAAATATCCTAAATATGATGAACTACATCAACTACAAAGATTCTAGTTGTTGGATCCTCTAGGGTCAGTCTCATCATATACTCTCAGCAGACGTGCATAACTTTTCACCTTGGTATGGTATGGCTGTTACCACTCGAACAACACACTTAAACTTAGCTGCCACCTTCAATAAATAAAATAAATTACTAAGCAAAAAAGCAATAATGTTTTGAGAAGACACATAATATTAGTCATTGCAAGGTTTGATGTTGAAAATGAAGAAAACCCAGTTTAGTACCTCTGAATGAGTGGATACATCCATTAAAGTAAGATGCCACATATGATCGTGATTATTCTCTATAAAGGTCAAACATAGTTAGGTATCCCGTAGGTAAAGCAAAAATTGTGCATCATGTAAGAGTCTGGTAAAAATGTAACAATGAATTATACTTGTAAGACATAAAGAATCAGGTAAGTTGTCAATGGACCGAGGTATGTTGCCAATAGACATGTTTCCTGATTTTAACAATAAACAATCATCATACAACCTGGCTCAACACAAACATAATGAAAGCATAATGGTTAACTAAACCATATACTAAACCATGTATTATGACTTCACTAATTTGGTAACCCCCACTTAAAGATTGAACTTTAATCCTTCTTACCAAATTTAAGGTCAATCACCACTGAACCAACTAAAGATTGATTCTTTAAACTATATTTAAATAATGAAAAAGAATGATGCACATATAGTGTAAATTAATTTTACACTATCAATCAATATAATTATGTATTCTGCCAGACTGAAATTTTTAAATATTTATATGGCATAACATAGTTATATATTCTCATTAGATGATAATATAAAGTTTTTTTTACCACTCTCAATACATCTCTATTAAACTTTTTAAATTATAATATTGTAATATATAATTCTTTTAAGTTATGTTTTTTGTATTCGGTTTTTTCTAAAAAAGTATGTTTATTGTATATTATTTTATATATCAATAAAATATTGATATTCATTTTTTTATTAAGATTTTTATACCATTCTTTTATGTGTGCCTTATTATTATTTTTTAAATCTTTTTTTGTACAATTCTAAAACTGTCATATTAAAATAAAAATCTGTTTGAAAAAAATATCAATTTGTTTTCTTCTGTCCTGAATTTCTTACTTTTCAAAATAAAATTTGTCTTAAATATAAATCGTCTTATCAACTTAATAAAATGTTAATATTTATTTAATTATTATTTGATAAAACGTTGAATAATATTAATCTAAAAGTTGAGAGTTGAAATATCCAACATCTAATATTCATTTGAAAATGTAAATAAGAGAGAAACATAATAAATTACTAAAATAGTAAAAGAATACCATGTTGCACATATTGAACAACTAAATAAACACATTTATTTAAATGTATAAAAAAAAAACTGTACTATTCCAGTTTTGAATAAGAAATTGATGAAAAGTGAAATTAGTATGCCCTTGACCGATTATATTGCAGAGAATTTGTTATGTCCTTCACAGTTCATACGAATATCAAGTCTGAAATAAATACTCAAAAACAATATTTATTTTCTCATTTTATTTTATATTTATTATTATATACTCTTTTAGTTTTAATTTTTTAATCACTAATAAAAAATATCTGAAAATTCAATTGTTATTTCTTTTATAAAATTAAATAATTTTTTTTAATTATGTGAAACAACTAATATATTATTTTTTCTGTTTCAAAATAATTATCATTTTTTATTTATTTTAAAATGATTGTCATTTTTATTTTTCGATGTAGTAATAATTACTCTCTCCGTTTTAAAATGAGTGTCATTTTAAGAAAAAAAAATTATATCAAATAAATATCATTTTCATTTTTCAATATAGTAATTATTTTAATTTTTCAAATTATGTCTTTCAATTATTAATCTGTAACACTACTTTCAACATTTAATAAAATTAATTTAATAAAATGTAATATTTTATGACAGTATTATTACATTCTTTAATCAGTGTGCACAAATTTTAGACAACATATTTTAAATAGAGGTACTATTTTTTCAATTATATCATTTATTTTTTATTCTCTATATTACTTCTAATATATTAATAAAATCAATTTTGTAAAAATATAATATCTTATGATAATATTATTATTTTTCTTGATTTATATAGAAAAACTTTAAACGATAATTATTTTAAAATAGAAGGAGTATATAATTTAAAATTAAAGAATAACTTTTAATAAAATCATTAATTTGATTTTATATTCTTTGAATTGTGTCATCTAATTAATATATTAATATATACATATCAATATTCAACCCAACTTTTGATTTTGATAAGGATGAAAATATTTATTCTAAAAATAACACAAAATTTTAACTTTTTAATTACTTTTTCTATTTTTAAATTTTAAATTTATAAATTAAATAAAAAATTAATAAAAACACGTCATCCTTTAGAAAAAATCCATCAACCTTCAAACATATCTCCACGTGTCAGCATCTCCTTCGTCTGTCCTCTTTATAAATAACCTCTTGTTAACTCAATCTTCACCACTTTCGGTGGGTTCGTTTTTGGGTTTAGATTCGTGTGAGTGGGTTTAGTTTAGTTATCCTTTCTAACTTTCTCTCTCTAGAATCAAGAGAGAAAGAGAAAAATATATGGTGGTTTTCTGTGAAGAAGAAGACGATCATGAATCTCTCATTTGCGATCTCTAATTCGCTTGGTGCAGGTCGGGAACCACTGTTTCCGCAGGTTTTGTACGTAATGACGGAACAATCAGCGGAGGAGAATTGGATCCCGCCTTGCATCAACTGAATCGGAGGCCGCAGTGAACCGGCGAAGCTTTATGTTCTTTTTCGGCGGCTCAGATCTCGATTTAGTGTTTATACTTTTTATTGGAATGGTTAATTGTTTTACTCCTTATCAGATCCAACATGTTTCGTATGATTTGTTAATTTAACTCTAATTGGTGCTATTGGTTATATAGATCTTGATTTGTAGTTTCCGAATCTGAGAAAGAAAGTTTTTGGTTCAGATTGTTATGGATTTTGATTTGATTTGACTTGTTTCCTCTTATTGATTGAATGGATTTTGATGTGATGTTTCTGTTTATAAGTGGATGATAGATTTGATCTATTCCAATTGTGGATTTTTTTGTTTTCTTATTAGGTATTGGGAATGTTTGATTAAATTCACATTGGAAAAACAATTTTTGTTATATTTGCGGCTGAATTAGTCTGCATGCCATTGAAGGTTCCAATGCTCTGCTTGTGTTAATTATAGTTTTTGTTATTTTCAGAGTTTTTATGAGATAATATTTGGTGTGTTGTATTGGATATTAAGCAGGAATGGAAGTCATGCTTAGGCGGATTGGTTTTGACTCTCGAATTCATCCCGAATTGAGCAATTGGCAGTACCTGAGTTGAAGCAATTGATGGTGATTGTTTTCTGTTTTTAATAGATTGGTTTGAAGTTTGGTGAATTATTCAAAAGAATATTTTGTATACTTTAAATATTATGAATTGATCTTTAAAATTGCTGGTGTAGTTTTTAGACCAGGATTCCTTGCAGTCAGTATTTAAGTTTCCACATCCTATACAACTTGGTTGTTGGATTGAAATCAGACAGTCCAAATGCATTTGAAATCTGGATTGTCTGATCTCATTTCAATGATCAATTGTTCTAAATGCATGAATGAGATCAAAAACTGACTGCAGTGAATTCTATTTGGTAGTTCTTACCATTAGATATTTGTTTTTGTTTTTTTTGCCTCATTTTGTGATTGTGATATGTCACTTGGTTATAGTATACTTGTGTTGAACTGATCTTATACCTTTTCACCTAGTAATAGATTTCTTGAATTTATTATAGAAGATGTTCTATTATATATTAGCAAATTGCAATTCTTCTCTTTAATAAGATGTTCTAATATATATTACCAAATTGCAATATCTTTTTTTCTTTTGATAGATGCGTAGTAAATTAGCTTGGCAGCTTGACATGTTGACAGTATCTTTACAGTAAAAGCAGTTTATTTGGGAAAGTTGAGTAGCAGTCCACATCTACCCATAATGTCAAAAGTATCTACTCTAAATTTTTTGCTAAATGGAGAAACATTGATTTCAGAAGCATGTTAATACTTGAATGCTTGACAACCTCTGACTCACATTTGCACATTCAGCCTCCATTTCAATACACTGGTTCTGTAGTACCTCTTCATTTGTTATATATGCTGATTTATCAGAGTTTTTTAATTTGCCAGTAACAGGTTGGTGATCTAGATTATCTTCTCTGAAGCATGACTCATGAGTATCGCGTACTATTAAAAGGTGTAGTACCCCGATTTATCTAGTACCCCGATACGTTCCTCGAACTGCTGTGCTGTTTTGTAGTCGTTTCCTTGAACTGCTGTGCTGTTTTGTAGTCGTCTGTGACGGTTGAAGATCAGTATTGTTCAAATTCGTCGTCTATGACCATTGAAAGATATCAAAATCTAATAATATTATCATTATTTTAATATAATATAATACTATTTGTGTTTTTTGTTTGTTGTTGTAGCTATACTTCTAAACTTTAGGTTGGGCACTTTCATATGTTATCTGTGTTATCCTGCTGCAGATGTCCTTTTATCCAGGGTATATAACCTATTGTTGAGCTCTTCTAGTCCTACACAAGACATGTTTTTAGGTTCATTTTTGTGTGATGTAATGTCAACCTTGTAATTTATTACTATTTGGTTGGCTTGTTGTGTTGTACACATGTTGTTTAAGAATGGGGAATGAGTTATTCTACTTTACAAGGGAACTGTCAACAAAGTAGGCACGAATTGTGAAAGAACAGCAGGTATATTGTTTTAGTAAAGTTTCAGATGTCTACCTTACCTACGGAACTGGATCACCTACACAGTTAGAGTGTCATAGTATTTTTGAGCAGTAGATAATTCAATTGCTAAATTTTTTGGGGCATTAGATAACTGAATTGCTAAAAATTTGTAATTGGCATTAATTATAATATTTCATAATTAAAATTCCATTAATTGTCATCTGATGCTACAATTATAATAAGATTAAACGAAAATATATAAAAAAGTAAACGGTACTACCTATGTTGCTACAATTAAAAGAAAATAATAATCTCACATATAAATGTGGTACATGAAACCGACAATGTTTCTAGATAGATAGCAAAAATTATAGGGCAAAATAATAATCATATACTAACATAAACACAAAAATTGAGGTAGATTGGATCAATAGGTAAGAAGTTGATTTTTGCGGTTGATGTGTGATCTGAAAATATATTTGTAGACGTTCATTTACTTTGAGGCTCTGTCGAACTTTCAAAGTCCAACACAATAAACTTTCAAATATCACAAACAGAGGCTATTTATTAATTAATAAATACATTAGATTTAAATCCCTGTAATAAAAATTCAGAGTAATGTTGGGATAGGTGTCATTGTTTGATTTTTGCAATATTTGTACATTCAATTAACTCAATATTCAGTCATCTATGAACTATTAAGTTCATAAAGATATTTTAATATTTCTAATTGTTTTTGATAATTTAGTTATTAAGTTTATTTTATTAGGGTCTATGCAATATTTTGTGTGTGTATAAATAGACTAATTGTAAATGTCATAAATATAACAATAATATTATTCCTCTTGCAGTTTTTACCGTCGTCATTCTCTTTGCTCTTTTAAATATAATTTTTTGTATTTTCTTTGTTCTTTATAACCTTGATATATGTTGAAAGAAAAGAAGTTATCTCATAATTTGTGGGGAGAAGTTGTAGCCATTTTCAGCGTATGTGTTCAATAGATGTCCAACGGAGTAGTTAAAGGAAATTGTTTCTCTAGAAAAGTAGACCAGAGACAAGCAAAATGTTAGTATCTGAAGGTGTTTGGTTTTGCATGTTATAAACATGTTCAAGAAGCTAGAAGAAAGAAACTAAATGATAAAAGCAAAGTAATGATTCTGGTGGGGTATTATAGTACATGTGCACAAAATCTTTATTGTCCATAAACTAATAATGTTGAAGTCAACAGAGACGTCATTGTAAAATGATCAAAAATATGAGAGTGTGGCAAGTCTCAATTTATTTTTGAAGATAAGCCAGAACTTGACAGTTCTTAAGAAGAGTCAGAGTCAGATGATGATTCTGGAAACTCTGAAGATGAGTCAGATGGTGAATCTGATTCTGATACAGATTTTGATGATGATCCAGAATCTGATAGTGATCATGCTTCTGGAAGAGAAAACTCTGAAGACGTATGTTCGGGAGGACAAGCTTGTGAAGATGATCATGTTTTTGGTGAAAATCACATCCTTAACGGTGGACCTTCTGAAGGAGGATCTTCTGAAGGTAGTCCAGCCTCTGATGAAGGTCATGATTCTGAAGGTGGAATTTCAGAAGGTAGAGGTTTTGAAGGTGATTCAACTTCTGAAGGTGGTCAAGTATTTGATACTATTCCAAAATCAGAAAGAGTTTCTGAACGAGTTCAGAGGTCACAAAGAATCAGATAAATACCAAAAAGGTTTGCAGAGTTTAACATGTTGCAAGACACTGAAGTAGATTCAGGAGAAATTGTTCAGTGTGTCATGTTAGTAAACTCTAAACCTGTGAGTATTGAAGAAGCTCTCAAGAAGAAAGTATGGATGAATGCCATGAAAGAAGAACTTGAGGCTATAGAAAGAAACAAGACTTGGAAGCTGAATAAGTTTCCAGATAAAAAGAAAGCCATCAGTGTCAGATGGGTTTTCAAGGTCAAATATAAGTTAGATTGATCAATTGGCAATCACAAAGCAAAGCTAGTGGCTAGAGGTTTTCTTCAGAAACTTGGGCTAGATTATTTTAAGGTGTTTGCGTCTCTAGCTAGACATGAAAGAATCAAATTGATGATTGCTTTAGCTGCAAATAAAAATTGGCCTCTGATGCATCTGTATGTGAAGTCTGAATTTTTGAACGGTCTTACAAAAAGAGGTATACGTGTCACAATCTTCTGAACTTATGAAAAAGAATATGGAATAGATGGTGTACAAATTACATAAAGCTCTGTATGGATTAAACCAAACACCCATAGCTTAGAATTTAAAGATTGATTCATTTTCAAGAAACAAAGTTTCCAGAATTGTGAAATATGGAGTTTATGTGCAGCATTCTAGAGGTGATATGATTCTGGTATGTCTTTATGTTAATGACATATTGCTAACGAGAAGCTGTCTAGAAAGTATAATAAAGTTCAAAGAGGTGTTGATAAATGAGTTTAAGATGACTGATCTGAGAATATGGTATATTTTTTAGGGATGAAGATTTTGTACTCGGAGAAGGGTATCATTTTGCAACAACTGAAGTATGAACTTGAGTTTCTGAAGAGATTTAAACTGCAGAATTGTAAAGATGTTGTTACACCATCATAAACCAATCATAAATTAAATTCTGACTCTGATGATGAAGATGTGGATGCTACAACCTTCAAATAGTGTGTTGGTTCTCTAAGGTATTTGTGTAATATCAGACCTAATATTTGTTATGCAGTTGGATTAGTTAGTAGGTTCATGAGTAAACCTAAGTGATTCTATTACCAAGCTACTGTCAGGATCCTGAGGTATATCAAGGGAATTTTGAAGTTTGGAGTACTATTCTCTTCTGGAAGAAAGACAGATTCAGAGTTGATGGGTTACTTTGATTCTGATTGGTGTGGAGATATAGTTGATAGAAGAAGTACTTATGGATACTTATTTAAGTTTTTGAGAGGTCTTATTTCTTGGTGTTCCAAGAAGCAATCCGTTGTTGCTCTATCGACGTGTGAAGCTGAGTACATTGTAGGTGTTGTAATTGCATGTCAAGTTGTGTGACTTCTGAATTTATTGTAAGATCTGAAGATCAACATAGATAAGTCTCTGAAGCTGATGACTGAAAACAAGTCTGCCATCAATCTTGTCAAGAACCCAGTTCTACATGGGAGAAGCAAATATATTGAGACAAAGTATCATTTTTTCAAAAATCAAGTCCAGAACAGAGTATTAGAAGTTGTGCACTGTAGCACTCAGAAGCAACTGACATATATCATGACAAAGGCAATCAAGACAGATCAATTTCTTCGCTTAAGGGATGAAATTGGTGTAGTTAGTTTTAATTAGAAATCCTAAGTTAAGGGATGATATTAAAGGGTATTTTAGTATTTCTAGTTATTTTTGATAATTAAGTTATTAAGTCTATTCTATTAGAGCCTATGTGACATTCATTTTTGTGTATAAATAGACTAATTGTAAATGTCATAAATACAACAATAATATTATTATTTTTACCGCTTTTACAACAGTCATTCTCTTTACTCTTTTAAATATATTTCTTTGTTCTGCATAATCTTATACACCAACATGAACAACCATAATAAACATAATAAAAATTTGAAACTAGGGGCTTACTTGCTCAACAAGTAACTGATTTAACAACATCAATTGCAACATCAATTGCAACCTAACACTCAACCTAATTCATGTTTTCTTTGCAAATAATTAGTCGCTCAAATTAACCTGGAAAAGCAATAGCACTTAAAATAAAATAGGTGCAGCCATATCATTTATGAGCATGTACACACACAATTTCCATTCAATAAATATTGGTGTCATTAAAAAATGTCGTTATTTAGGAGGCCCTTTATTATATTACAAAGCAACATAAATCTCAGTATTCTTGATCTAGCTAACTTCTTAACCTTACATCAATAATTGACTAATTGGAACATGTATCAACTTCAACATGTGTTAACAACTAAACATACTATGCTCTAAAGGGTTTAGATGCATGTAGAATGAAAATATTTTGTAAAAAGCCACATGTAAAATTTCTCAAAGCTGGAAAAAAAATTCCAAGTCTTTCTTTAACAAAATTAATCATAACCTTTTTTAGTATACTTTATTCAAGATTGTTGTATCCCGTTCGTAAAGTCTACAAGGAAATAGAGTATTCAATAACAAATATTGTTATTTCCTCTCTTTAGAATTTTTTTTAATAGATTTATTGAATAATTAATATATCTAATTTATATAAATATTAAATATATTAATTATTTAATAAATATAATTTTTCTTATAATATAAAATAGAAAAAGTTTGTGTGAAAATAAACGAAGACTAAAAAGTCTAAAAAATAATATTAAATAGTAATTTTAGTGAATATATAAAAAAGTTTATTTTATACTTTTAATATATATATATATATATATATATATATATATATATATATATATATATATATATATATATATATATATATATATATATATATATATATATATATATATATATATATTATATATATATATATATATATATATATATATATATATATATATATATATATATATATATATATATATATATATATATATATATATATATATATATATATATATATATATATATATATATATATATATATATATATATATATATATATATATATATATATATTATATATATATATATATATATATATATATATATATATATATATATATATATATATATATTAATCTCTTAGTTTTATTTTGTAAAAATAAATTAATAATTTATTTTTAAGTCATTTGAATTTGTTTTAGGATTTAAAAATAGTATTTTCATTTTTTTTGTAATTTTTTATTTTATTTTTATTTTTAAATTAAAAGTCTATTAGAGTTTCTTTTTTCTATTTTATTTATGCTTCATATTAAAAGTCTATTAGGAATTCTTTGATTATGTATTTAAATATTTTTAGCGTGAGTCAAAGATCATTTTTTGATATAATAAAATTTAATATTTTATTTATCTGGTAGATTCTAGAGTTTTTCTGATAAATTTTGCGTTTGTAATCCTGTGTTTCCCCTCTAGTTTAGCGCTTGATAATCCCTAGTATTTTCGACTGCGTCAAGTGGTATCAGAGTAGGTTTTCTTGGTTTCTTTTTGTAACTTGATCAACCATGACAAATCAAGCGTTGACCATAGCAGATTTTGAGGGAATTGTCGCAGCTTTTACCGCACCTCTAACTATTTTGACTGAATAGATGACAAATTTAACAAAATCAGGTGAACAATGCCAACAACAATTGAATCAACGAATAGAATGGGAAGAGAACATGTTACGGTTCTGCAGGGTGGAAACAATCATCATACTATTATTACTGAAAATTCGAGTTTTGAAGAAGAAGAACCCTACAAGGAAGAGGTAGTTGATAATGAGAATCAATATAACCATGATTATCGAGTGAAAACTGATATTTCATTATTCTATGAAATTATGAGAATGAAGGGGTTTCTAAATTGGGCGTCCATGAGCACAAACAAGTTAAGATGGCGGTGATCATACTGAAGAATGCTGCTGGTGTTTGGTGGGATAAACTTGTTGGTCAAACGCAGAGGCAAAGGAAAAGGATAATCAGAACTTAGCGAGAAACTGAGGGATTATGAACACATTCTTTATAAGATGTATATTGGGTGTGTTCAGGACAAGAGAACTATGGCTGAATACACAACTGAGTTCCTGCATTTTTCTAAACACAATGAATTAATAGAATCAGAGAGACAAAAAGTGGCTCCACACATTAGTGGCCTAAAGGGATCCTTGTAGGAGAAGATGAGTTTATAAATTGTATGGACCGTAGCCGAGGCATCCAGTCTAACTTTGAAGGCAAAATTAATAGAGAAATCTCCTCAAAATTTCTCATCTCTTTAGGTATTCGCCCCAAAATACCTTTGAATCAACATTCGACAAGGAAAATAGTGCAACAACCAGGGATTTCAGCTGAGAATAAAGGGACTAGCAACCCTAGCGGTTGTTGGGGTTGGTTGAAAAATATACGCGTTAAAGAAGTCCCACATTGCTTATTTTTGTAAAGGAAGAGGGAGTCCAAGACTATATATAGAATTAAAGTTTTTCCAAGTCCCACATAGCTTATTTTAGTGAATGATGATGGAGTCCAAGACTATATATATGATTTAAGTTTTTCTTTATAAGATGTACTAGTCAAAAGCACTTTAAGCTTGTATTTGACTTTTTATTTTCTCTTATACTCTTATTTTAGAGTGTTGTGAGGGGTAATTAAATATCTGCTTTGGAGAGTGCGAGTGTATTAAGTCCTTGGGGTGGTTGAGGGTAGTCTATGTGTTGTAACAATTTTCACATAGTGTTATTCTCAATTTGTCATTTGACAACGGTCGTGATTTTTTCCTCCAGTTTTGGAGTTTCCACGTTAATCTCTCGTGTTGTTATTTTGTTCCTCTTTTTTTTTCTATGAGTTGTTTTTCCTAACAAGTGGTATCAAGAGCCTTGATGTGGTATAAATTTTAGTATGCTTTGTGGTTGCAGTTTTGTCTGATCTTCCACATCAGAAAAGAAATTTTATACTCTATGTTGGTTGGGAAAATTTTGGTTTGCTACAGGAAAGGTTTTGATTGTAATGTCAAGTTTTTGAAGTGCACTGAAGATCGACTTAGAGAAATTTGATGAAAGAATCAATTTTGGCTTGTGAAAAATTCAACTCCAAGATGTTTTGATACATTTAGGATTACACAAGGCATTTAAAGGAAACATTTGCAAAATGGATAACGAGAAGTGGGAGGAACTAAATTTGAGAGCTTCAAGTACAATCCACATGTCTTCGGCTAAGAATATTCTTGCGAATGTTCTTGGTACATCGTCAGCCAAAGAGCTTTGGAAGAAACTTGAAGGTCTATATTAATAAAATTGTATATCAAATCGTTTATTGTTGAATGAGCAGTTTCATAGCTTGTGTATGAATGAACATACAAAAGTATCTGATCATCTAAGTGTTCTAAATGATATTGTTTATGAATTAGAAACTATTGGAGTCAAGATTGATGGTGAAGATAAAGCTTTGAGACTCATATGATCTCTTCCATCTTCCTATGAGCATATTAAATCGGTTTTGATAAATGCGAAGAAAACTTTAAGTTTTGAAGAAGTTGCTAGTAAAATTATTTCTGAAGAAAGAAGATTGAAAGGTGAGGATAATACTTCATCAAACTCAGTTTTGGTTGCTAGAGGAAGGCCTTATGTGAAGAAAAATAATGAAGCAGGCGTGAGATGTTGGAAATAGGGAAAGATTAGACATATAAAGTATAAGTGTCTTAATGGAGCAGCATCAAAGAAGGGCTCTGATTCAAATGCTAGCAATGTCTCTCTCGCTGCGAGAGAGGGTGATCTTATCTGAAAATTAAAAAGTATGTCCTCATAACATTTATGTTGTCAAGGAAAATGACGTGTTATTGCTAGCGGATTAACATATAGGCATTGATGCAAAGTGTATTGTGAGATTATGTCGATGGTTGAAGATCTTCCTACCAAAGTGGAAGTTGCACCATAAAGTTTCAACTTGGTTTTCGGCATGTGAAAATTCTTGAAGTGGTTTACCTTCAAATAAAGTATACTCTTCTTTAGGTGGAGTATGATATTTTTTTAAACTATGATTGTCAGTGAAGACAATGTGAAAATTCTTGGAGGGGTGTAACTTCAAGTAACTATACTCTTTATGGTTGAGTATGATTGTTGGTGAAAACAATGAAAGTTAATGTATTATTTTCAATCAAGGTGGATATTGTTGGGGTTGGTTGAAAATATACATATTGAAGAAGTTCCACATCGTTTATTTTTGTAAAGGAAGAGGGAGTCCAAGACTATTATAGAATTAAAGTTTTTTCAAGTCCCACATCGCTTAGTTTAGTGAATGAAGAGGGATTCCAAGGCTATATATAGAATTCAAGTTTTTCTTTACAAGATGTATCAGTCAAAAGCATTTTAAGCTTGTATTGACTTTTTACATTTTTCTCTTATACTCTTGTTTTAGAGTGTTATGAGTGGTAGTTAAATATTTACTTTAGAGAGTGTGAGTGTATTGTGCCTTGGGGAGGTTGATGGTAGTCTATGTGTTGTAATAGTTTTCACATAGTATTATTCTCTGGTTGTCATTTGACAGACTGTGGTTTTTTTCTCTGGTTTTGGAGTTTCCACGTTAATCTCCTGTGTTGTTATTTTGTTCCTCTTTTTCTCTATGTTTTGTTTTCCCCAACAGTTGTGTGCAATAGGGTAAAGCATCAATCCAGAGACAGAATAATTCATATGCTAAACACACTAGAGACACGTGTTATCGTTATAATGGAATATGTCATAGATCAAATATTTGTTCAACAAGGAGGGTCACCACTGTTGCGGAAGAAAGGGAAGAGAAAGACATGCAATTGAGAATGATGAATATGCAGGGGTTAATTTTGCAAGCCACAACCACGCAAGTATAACCCGTTCACAGTGACCTGAAAGATCAATGATAATACTTATGTGATAGCTCTCGCGGATTTCATGAATATATCCAATGATTTTAATGTTGCTGACATTCATGAATATCAAGCAAATGTGACTCTTTATCAAGAAGAGAATTTCGTATCGAGTTCTTCAGAGATGTAGGAGAATGATATAGAAAAGCTTTTTAAGTCATCCAAATTTGTTTTTGGGCCCAAAAACTGCATTTTAATATTTTCCATAATTTTCTATCTTATTTTTCTATTAGGGTTTCTTTTTTCTATTTTATTTTTGTTTTAGATTAAAAGTCTATTAGAATTTTTTTACTTTTGTATTTAAATACTTTTGAAGAGAGTCAAAGATTATCTTTTGATATAATAAAATTTAATATTTTTATTATCAGACGAATTTCATAGTTTATCTGACAGATTTTACGCTTACAATTATATATTTTCATTCTAAATTTAGCTTACTAATCTTTAGTATGACTACGTCAATTAAAGAAAACAAGTTTCAAATATTAATTGTGTGTAATATTGTGTTTGGATAAGAAGAAGATTAGCTAATAAGAAGATTAGCTAATTAAGTGTTTTATTTTGTTGAAAAGATTATCAAATTTGATAAAATTTATATGTAGCTTTATGATTTGCTAATCAAATTTCTAAAATAAATGGGTCATCGATGCTTTTGAAATGTTCATGAAGATTAAAAAGTATATTTATATTCAATATAATATTTTTTTTTTTTTGAGGTTAACTTTCTTTTTACTCGTGGTTGTGATCTTTGAAAAATATTTCCTTAATTTGATTGTGTAAAAAAAAAAAATTAAACATTTTATAAAAAACCTTAGATGATAATTGTAGTTTATATAAACTTTTTATGTTAGATTTTTGTCATTATATTTATTATTTTATTAAAATTCATAATACTTTTCTTTAATCAAAATACATGTACTTTTTAAGCCCTACCAAAACAAATTTTTGGATCCGGCAAATCTAAAACAGATTGCTATCATTTTTATTGGACTTATCATTATTCTTAAGAAGACATCTTCGTCTTCATTCACATTTTTTTAAACAAGATAATATAAGAGTATTAGAGGTGCTCTAACTCAATTATAAAAGAGAGAATTTAAAAAATAACTTATTATTTAGATACTTAGAGATACATTATATAAAACATAAATCACTCGGTAAAGTATGATCGACAAAAACTGAAAAAAAATTATTTTCAATCTCCGAATTTTGAACACTTAAAAATTAAAATCAACCAAATTTACATTATGCCTCAAGCAAGACACTTTTACTGAATTCAAACCAAATCTATATTATGCCTTAAATAAGATACTTTTATTGAATTCAAAACCCTTCTTTTGTTGAAGATTCTATCTGACATCAATGGATTGTTATCTCATAACCATAAATTCAGCCACATAATAGTTAGATTTTCATAAGAAGGAGTGTTGTAAATTGTGATATAAATTTTATTAGAGATTTTAAAAAATAAATCAATTTTAATGATTTTTTGAAGATGAGCAGAAGAAAAAGACAAATACAAGAAAATAAAAGCATAAAATAAAGACATAAGAGAACACATCAAATTTTATCATTATTTATTTTATCCACAAGAATTAGACGATACAATCTTGAATGAATTGTTTTAAAAAGTTTTTAACTAGACATGCAAAAATAATTCCGAATCAACAATCGTAAAATCTCTTTTTTCTTTCTGCTGACCTAGATTTCACTTAACTTTATCTATATATACTAATCTAATATTCCATTTTAACTTTTCGCCTCCTACTTACACCCACACTCCCAATGTTAACTTTAAAAAAAAAACTTCTAACGATAATATATTTTTCTTTTTATTATTAATAAAATAATTCCAATTAGATAAATTATCTTAAAAATAAATATTTAGTTATTATTAATAAAATATCTTAGTTAAATAATTATTTAGTTATAACTCATTATTTATATACAAAGTCTATTTAATTTAATTAATATCAATTAACTTAAATTATCTAATTTCACTAATAAATTAAATAATTTTAATTTAAAACCCCACGCTATGAATCTAAAAAATTCCAGTAATTATTAAATTATTAAAATATTCCTTAGACATCCAAAATGATCAAAATAATATATTTCAATCAAACTAAATAGCACAAACACAAATTCCTAATATTTAAATAAAAAAAATAAAATAGGGGTGTTACACGATACATATATTAATGATGTGATTGTCTATCTTACAATTTACAATAGTATGGTGGAATAGAGTAGAACAAATTAATGCACTAGTAATGATGTTTCACAGAATCTTGAGACATGTTATCTGACATTGTGCATTCTGTTTTCTGACAGGAAGTAACACACACTCTTTGAATTTAATGGCCTGCTAGTATATATGACACATTTTATGTCTTTGAAAGTCAGTACACTCTTTGCTTGATCAAATCCCCCTTTTATATCTTTGAAAGTCAGTACACTCTTTGCTTGATCAAATCCACCTTCTTCATCAATCTTGACATGGTAGATTTTTCTTTGGTTCCTTAGAAAACTTTATCATCCAACTTGAATATGTCCAAAACCTTTGCAATTAATACATTGGATCTCTTTGTCTTTGTAATAATAGTTGAGATTTTGTGTTTTTCCACCTTTTTCTTATGCTGAACTTTACACCTATTGAAGTTGTGTTGCTGGTTTCTTAAACATTTGTAGAGACATTATTCCCTTATCTCATATCTAGTTTTATCATGACTTTACTAAAGATCTTAGCAAGCATGTGATATTCTTATGTATCATAATCCACTTGGTCTTCACGGTCTTCATGATTTTCTTCATCTCTATTTGTTGGAGGATTCTTAGCACCATAAAGAATCTTTGGTCGTTGAACTGCTCCTTCTTCTTTGAAATTCTCCATCTTGAACAGAATTAAAACCCTGAAACTCACCCAAATAGAACAGGGTACCTGTCTGATACTAATTGAAATTTTGTTCTAGAGGGACAAATGTTGGACCAGATGCTTAAGACAATGTGTTCAACATTTTAAACAAGAATTTTAAACAATAATGGAAAACAAGATGATCGATCATAAAGCAATAAACAAGAGAATTAATAACCTAGTTTGGTGCAACCTCACATTTTCCTGAGGGGCTTCCAACCCAAGAAAGAAAATTCACTCTTTAATAGAATTAGTACAAAGTATCTTAGATGAACAACCCCATGTTCAATGCCTCTCTTATTAATTCTACCCCTAGTGTATTTCTATCCAGTACTCCCCCTAAATATGAGAACTCTTCTCACTTTCTCTCAATCACTAACCCTAGTGATCAATACAATAATCAAAGTATTAAATGTTGAATTACAATTCAACTAACAAACCAAACTCTATGCCTTAATATATGAATGTGGCTACTAGAGTGGTGGACAAACAATAACACAAGCAAATGAATCAAAATAGAAACCATATCATAATGATCTTCAATCCTTGCGCACACCATCAAACTTTATGTTTGAGTCTCCTTAAATAGAAATGCAACCGAGACTTTTCTCTAACAGGCCTAAGCTTTGATCTTGTACAGATTTATAGAGGAATATGTTTTCTTAACAACCTTTAAAAAAGATTTGATTTGTTTTTTAATTTAAATTTAAATCTCCATTTAAATTGATTTGATCATATTCGATCTGCCAACCAAATCTAAATCATAAATTTCTAGAAGATAGCAACAAATCACGTTGCACATATCCTAGAATCATGTTCCGATCAGCTCCAACGCTAGCTTGCTATCAAGGGTCAGATGTTACACACATGTTGGAACATCGTGTACCACATATGTCATTTCTTCCCTAAAACATCTTGTACAATTATGTCTCTAATATAACAGAAGATGAACCAAATCACACTAGGACAATATATAATTCAATTTTTCTTGCTCACTAAGTAACAAGTTTGAGACAAATGTCTCACAGATCGTTGAAATATTTGGCTAGACATCTGTCCACGTAACAGAATTCTGAACCTTTAACAAATCAAATAAAAAGTTTACTTGATATAAATCATAATTCCAACTTCTCAAGTAAAGGATTCATAATATATCTCTTGCCAAAAATGAATAACACTTTAATTCCAAATTTTGTAATTAAAAACAAATATCTCTTCACAGAATAAAAATCTTCAACCAATATCTTTGTAGAGAAAATCTTGAATTAAATAAATCTGAACCAAATCTTCCTTCAAAGAAAATCCAAAATAAATCTTCTTTGACTAAATCAAACCAAATTCTTTTAATTAAATCATATAATCCATATATGTGATTTGATAAACTCTTTTCCAAATTAATTTGGATTAATAATTTTCTTCCAGAATGCAATATTCTGATCGCACCAGAGTTAATGCAGAGTTTCTAATCAAATACTTTATAGAAACAAACATAATTACACTCATATTTACTTACGAAATCTAACTAACAGACTGAGGTCAGATGTTGTACTTCATGCTGTAACATCTTGTCCCATATGATGCCTCTTCATATTTTACACCTTGTGCTGCTCTGTTGTTTTTACCAAATGCAGTTAATCAAAGTAACAACACTTAATCATGGATTTCTTCTTCAACATGCTTTAACTCAGTCACCTCCCTCCATAAAAGGCTTATCTAATGCAGACTAGGTGCAAACCCAGATGACAAAATCCACTTTAGGACCTTGTATTTTTCAGCGCCCTAATCTCATATCTTGGTGGTCCAAGAAGAAAACCTTAATGGTCAGATCCAACACTGAAGATTGGTATAAAAGTCTGACTAACTAGACTTTTGAAGTTATCGAGATCCAATCTCTTCTCGCTGATCTTTGGGTTTCCCTTAGAACTTATGAGTTCAGTGAGAAGGAAATGTGTCTAGAGAAATTTAAAACCTTCTCCACAGTTACCTTGTCTCATAAATCCAATCCTTCATGCCAAGACAAAGCACAAGGAAACTAACATCATTTTCCTCAGGAAAAAGGTGCTCAACAAAACCCTCATAATTCAACATATTTCCTTCTTTAACCAATTTTCAGATCTTTTAACCAAACCTTTGTCTCCTCCCAGGTTCATTCATCTTAGAGACAAGTTACATATTCAAGACAAGTTCACTCTTGCTCAAAGATGACCCTGCTTTTGAGGGGAAATATTAGAGTATAATAGGTTTCTTAGTAGTTATAACTATGTAAAAATGATGTAACTAATCATGTTGAGTTAGCACAGTTAAGTTTAAGTATAAATACTTAGTTGCACCATCAATGTAACTAGCTTTGTGAAACTGAAATCAAATTCAATTAGAATATACATATATATATATATATATATATATATATATATATATATATATATATATATATATATATATATATATATATATATATATATATATATATATATATATATATATATATATATATATATATTCTCTCTCTTATATATATAATTTTTTATTTTTGATCGATTTATAATTTTGACTTAAATCAATTTAATTCTAAACACTCTTATATTATATAATATAATGATAAAAAAATTATAAAAAAATATTAATTTCATATTATATTTATTATTTCTTATCAGTGTGTGAAGTCGTATATTAAATGATTTTTTTTATAAATAAAATTTAAAAAGTTAATTTTCTGGCAAAAACTCAAATTTTGAGTTTGTTGTGAAATTCTGACACTTTACAAAACAGATGTCAAATACAATGTTAAGACATCACAAATCAGACAGTTAATAAAATAAGAAATAATACAGGAAGTAAGAACACAGTTCAATTGTTTATCCAGTTCGGTGCAATCTCACCTACATCTGAGAACATTCAAGCAGGGAAGAAAATCCACTATAATAGTATTCGTTTCAAGTTCAAAACAACCCTTAGTTTACAAACTTCTCACCAAATCACTGCCCATGCAATTTGTACCTAGAAACTCCTAGATATAAGACCACTATCACTTCCCCCCAGTCATACGACAGTAACATTTACAACAAAGACAATCAAAATAAAAGATACACTTCCAATTAAATAGAGCACACCACTGCTTCACAACTTATGAGTGGTTCGTAAATTATAAATCAACTAAAGAGTCCAAATCATGTATCAACAAGATACAAGAGTGACTAACAATGAACAATGAACAATAAAAAACGAAATCCTAAAGTCTATACTCTCATATGCAACTTCGTAATTCTTTAGGTTTAGAATGCTTGTTTTTATAGCCACAAAAGCGTATGGGCTTGGATATTAAATCTGGCCAAACAAATATTCTGCAAATCAAATCAAATCAAATCTTCTGGTGTAGAAAAATATGTTATCAATAATGTTTTGAAATTCTATTTTAAGAACTAAATCTTCATATATTTCTGGATTGAATCAAATCTTCAGTAAATCAAATATCCAAATGTGCAGCTTGGTCCACAAGGAACAACAACCAAATCTTTCTAAACCACGAAATAAATCTTCCAAAATTGGAAACGTCATAACTGCAATGTCGTACCAATATGTCGCAACATCTTGATGAACTACTTGTTTTAACAAAATTCAACCAACCAAAACCTAACAATCTCCCCTTTTGGCAATATTTTGGCTAAAATAACCATTGCACAAAACATCCAAAACAAGAGAGCTAAAAACAACCAATGTTACTTCAAGAGACAATAATGCACAAACAAAAAAAGAACTAGGAACTATCCAATTTCTCATATGAGGCATATGCAACAATTTTTTTTGGAACACGGACTCACATAAAATAGAGAGATAAACCCTTACAAACACAATCAGAGAGAAAAAGTTATGTCATATAAAATGTCGCATACAAGATGTTAGAACATCAGGTATAACATCTATGTTACACCCCAAAATTCGCCATCTTCATTTTAATCCTAATTGGCTTATTTTTCTCTAACATACTCGTGCATACATATCACCGATTCTATTGTTACGAGATCAAGGTATCTATCTCGTCGAGTTACAAAAGACAATTGTTCCGTCAAGCAAAACAGTGAAGCATAAACTCAGGGTTTTCAGGATTCAAGTGCGCTCCTTATATTTATCTGAGATACTTAATCAGTGGTAATTAAGTCCACATCATGACAAGCTCTCAGGTGTTCCAACATGCCTTGGAATTCAAAGAAAATCAAGCATTTCAATTAATTTGAGACAATTTGAACTGAAAATCAACATTTCGTAGTTCGGGTTCAAAAATTCATAACTTTCATCTAGGATGTAGCTCTGCTATTTCCAGTTATGACTTCAAAAATCCGATCAACCAAGCCGAGGACGAAGGTGAGGATGATTGTGAGGTGCCTGGAGAACTTGCTAGACTATTACAGCAGGAAGAAAGGGCCATACAACCTCATGAAGAGCCGGTTGAGACAGTGAATTTGGGTACTGAGGAAGACAGAAAAGAGGTTAAAATAGGTGCAAATCTGGAGCTTAGCGTCAAACAAAGGATGATACAGATGTTAAACAACTATGTCGAGATCTTCGCCTGGTCCTATGAAGACATGCCTGGTTTGGACACCGATACCATGGTACATCGCCTGCCGACTAAAGAAGATTGTCCTCCGGTTAAGCAGAAGGTCTGCCCTATGCGTCCCGAAATGTCAGAGAAGATCAAGGTAGAGGTCATGAAACAGTTCGATGCAGGATTCTTGGGTGTCACTTCTTATCCGTAGTGGGTTGTCAACATTGTCCCGGTACCTAAGAAGGACGGTAAGGTACGGATGTGCATAGATTACAGAGACCTGAACCAGGCAAGCCCCAAAGATGACTTCCCACTTCCTCACATTGATGTTCTGGTCAACAATACCGTGCAACACAAAATATTCTCCTTTATGGATGGTTTCTATGGCTACAACCAGATTAAGATGGCTCCTGAAGACACGGAGAAGACAACCTTCGTTACACAGTGGGGAACCTTCTGCTACAAGGTGATGTCGTTTGGGTTGAAGAATGTTGGGGCAACTTATCAGCGCGCCATGGTCGCTTTGTTCCACGATATGATTCACCACGAGATCATGGCGCGTTGATAAGTTGCCCCTGCATTCTTCAACCCAAACGGCATCACCTTGTAGCAGAAGGTGCCCCACTGTGTAACGAAGGTTGTCTTCTCCATGTCTTCACAGGCTATTCAGAATCAATACAAATATACTTTTCAGTTAAAAGTGCCAAGTGTTTTTCTTTTTCTGTTTTGTTTTGCGAAGAACGTCCAAGGTTCAATTTGTGATATACGCATTGACAATAATTTGCTAACTCATAAATATTTGCATATGAAACAAAGAACTAATTGCAGGTGACACTAGAAACAGGGGCAATAAAGAGTTGTCTGAGCAGTCTAATTGTTCTATCCTCCAAGGTACCAAGGTAGGTTCGACTAAAGAACCTAACCAGACATCTTAAATTCCCCAGAGGACAGCAAGTCAGTGCATTCTTCCCCAGCATATCAAAACTTCCCCAGGAGAGTCCCCTCCAAGTTCCCCAGGAAAAGTGGAATTCATCTCCCCAAGCAGTAAGCTTATCCCCAGTAAATTCTGGAAGCTTATCCTCCGCAGAGCACGAACGTGTCATCCGGCTTGATTTAAAGAGTTGTTTCCTTAACAGGATATAACTGGGTTATCCTCAGCCTAAAGCCAAGGGAAAGTCGTCGTCAACGTAGTTCTTTCCTATCCTCAGCGAAGTCTATTCACACTTCCAATACAACAACGGTATCCCCAACAGAGCTACTATCAACATTCAGCAAGGCATCACTCTTCCCACAGAGTATTGCTTCCCAGCATGGTCGCTAGAGTATCTTTTCTCCCCGCAGAATCCTCCATTTGCCAAGTTTATTCCGCAACGGAGTCATCTTCTCCTACCGGTATCCTTGCAATTATCATCCCCAGCGGAAGCAAAAGCTTATTCTTCGACATCAGCCCGGGATACGACTTCCCGGCACCCGTCAAGGATTCATTTTCCTAGACGAAAACATACATAAAACATCACATACAGCATTATAGCATGCATAACGCACTGCATCATACAAATCTCATTTATGTTGAGAACATCATTGCTTGATCCATATCATGCATTGCATATGACTGACTTTTACCTTTCAGGGAAGATCCAGTTAAGTTCTCAAGCTACATTTCAAGACCTAGACTGGTTCAGTCAAAGGCCTTCTCTGGTTCAGTTAAATCGTCCCAAGATTTTCCTGATTGCTTATCCAGTGGAAGACATTTCAAGACCTAGACTGATTCAGTCAAAGGCCTCCTCTGGTTCAGTTAAATCGTCCCAAGATTTTCCTGATTGCTTATCCAGTGGAAGACATTTCAAGACCTAGACTGGTCCAGTCAAAGGCCTCCTCTGGTTCAGTTAAATCGTCCCAAGATTTTCCTGATTGCTTATCCAGTGGAAGACATTTCAAGACCTAGACTGGTCCAGTCAAAGGCCTCCTCTGGTTCAGTTAAATCGTCCCAAGATTTTCCTGATTGCTTATCCAGTGGAAGACATTTCAAGACCTAGACTGGTTCAGTCAAAGGCCTCCTCTGGTTCAGTTAAATCGTCCCAAGATTTTCCTGATTGCTTATCCAGTGGAAGACATTTCAAGACCTAGACCGGTTCAGTTAAATCGTCCCAAGATTTTCCTGATTCTGTCAAAGGCCTCTCTGGTTCAGTCAGATCGACCTTAAGATCTCTCTGATTCTTATCCCAGTAGAAGACACCCCAGATTTTTCTCAACGAGCGTTGTTGAAGTTAAAAGTCGCCCAAGGCTCTCTTACCATTCATGCTAAGGAAGTAATCATCCCTGCAACGTGTCAGGTACTCATTTTCTGTTTTGCAGGTATGCAGGTTCTCGCTAAGGAATCTCTTACGCAATCAAACATCCAGATGGCATCTATACGCCCATTCCACCATCATTGCCAACATGTGAGCGCAAATTTCCGGGCACTCTAGTGTCCAATCATCTTTTACCCTCGGATTACGAAAGGCGCGTCAGCCAATCTACATCCTCAGGTCTAAGAAGATTGAACAGGGGCAACTGTTATACCCCAAAATTTGCCCTCCCATATTCCTCAAGAAATTGCCAAGTCAAGGTCACAAAATTCCCCAAGGGTTGTGCAGTTCAACAGTCTCCTAAACAGTCCAAATTAGGGTTTTGAGTTTGATCAAGAAAAGGAAGTTTTCAAAGGCTCAATCAAGTCTCATAGGCTTACAAACATGGTCAAGCATCCTCATATCAAGTTTCAAGGCATTCAGCTCAAGATTGCACAGTCAAAACCCTAGATTGCACTACAGTCAACTGTAGGGGCAAAATGGTCATTTGACAGTCAAAAGTTCAAATTTTTGGTCAACCTATCATTTTGAAGCCACAAACATCATTTGATCAATGCTTGATCATGATTCTCAAAATTTGGCTCAGAAATCATCAAAGATGCAAAAGTTGCTATATTTGGACAGCTGAAAAAGTCAACTGAAATTGACCAGGGCATAACTTTCATATGGATTATCAGAAAAATTCCATCCAAAGCTCATTTTGAAGAGAAAGACATTTCCTACAACTCATCTTCATACTTCAAGTCCAAGAAATGCTCTCACAAAAAGTTATCAATTTCAACATTATAGGTCATTTTCAAAAGTCAACAAAAAGGGACTTTAAGTCAAAGGCCATAACTTGAGATTGGTAGATCAAAATGACATGGGACCAAAGGCATTGGTTAAAGGATTCAAAGACCTTTCCAAAATGTCCAAGAATATGTGAAAAGCTTAAAAATTGAGCAAGTTATGCCTTGTGGAAGTTGGGAAAATTTTGTGAAATGGCAAAAGTCAACTATCCTTGAAAATCCAATTTTGACAAAAGGGCCCCATTTTTCTCACTTTGTCCATCCTTGTCATGCCACACACGTGGCCCATGGTTGATTTCAAGACCAAATGTTGACTTTTTTATTTTATTTAATTTTTGATGATTTAATTCATTTTAATTCATTGAAAATTCAAATAAAATTTAAAAATCAATGAAATGGTGTCATATGAATTTGGACAAGTTCTATGTATCATGAACCAACTCAAAAATCAAGCCAAGGTTCATTTACACACTAGGTCTAGGTTTTGGCTAGAAATTAGGAAAAAATGGTTAATGGACAAACCCTAATGCCAATTCTTTCTCAAGCATGGATTAAGGTCAAATAGCAAGCCAAGTCTATTCCATAATGATCACTGAGTCCAACCCTAACTGGAACATAGCACAAAACTCGTTCAAAGTCCATTTGGCAATTTGAAAATTTGGCCATAAAGTGCAAAACTGAAATCAGTGCTAGGGACCTTGGGAAGCCAAAATTTTTGTACCAATAGCTTCCTGAGACAATTCAAAACGCGTTTCAATTCATAACAACACTCAAAGCTCCTTGAACTGGTAGTTACAAGTAAAACTGTACAGCAAATTTTTTGAATTCGTGTTCTTGATTCTAAGCCTCTTTTTGCATTTTTAATTACATATTCATACTCATGATGAAGTTTCCAAGCTGTTGATTATATTTAATTGCATTTTTGTCCATCCTACGCGAATCTGCCATGCCCACGTTCTAGGGTTTTCAAGTTTTGATTTTGGGGTTTTCACCATACTGCAAAATTGGCCCTCAAGACCATGACCACTGCATTCCTGGCATCTGGACGAAGAGAATGAGATGCTCGCGCCTAATTTATATTAGGAAACGAGCTATTCGCTATTTTTTTGTAGCTTCCCTAACCCCACGTTTCAAAACCGTTGCTTTATGTGTTTGTGTTACAGGGGACACGAGGAAGAAGAAGACGTGTCAACCAGTGACTTGTCCATTCAAAGTTCGCGCGCGTTTGACCACTATGCATTGATTATTCTTTTTATTATTTGTTAACTATTATATGTTAATTGAAATATAACTGGCTCAGTGGCAAGGGATAAGCGTGTTAACCTCAAAGACCTGGGTTCAAGTCCCAGGTCTTGCAATTTCTCATATTATTTTTCCTTTCAAGGTTCAATGCAGCGCTCACATAAGGACTCACCATGCACTGCAAAGTCAGTTCATCCACGTGTCCCAGATGATCATCCAAGGGTCCAGAACAAAGGCATAGGATGGATGCAA
Source organism: Vicia faba (assembly GCA_948472305.1). Lineage (NCBI taxonomy): Eukaryota > Viridiplantae > Streptophyta > Magnoliopsida > Fabales > Fabaceae > Vicia > Vicia faba. The sequence goes on along the minus strand of CATIWC010002049.1, from coordinate 271,492 downwards.
GTCAGCAGGCGCACACTTGAATGGAAAAAGTCAACAAATGGCCAGCAATTGGGCCATGCTTTTCAAAATTTGCACCTCCAAATTCAAATCCACACCTCCCTGGTTATATCCTTTTTTTCTTTCTTTTCTAATTTTCTTTATATTTTATTATTTTTTTAATTTACTTGTGTTTTATTTTCTTATTTAATTAATTCTTACAAAAATGCAAAAACATTAAAAAATACAGAAAGGACAAAAAAAATATAATTAATTTTGATTCTTTTTTTAAATAAATTAAAATATAACTCATTTAGTTTAATTAGGTTTTAATGTTAATTTTAATTCTTTTTTTTATAATAAAAATCCAAAAAAATGTAGAATTAGGTTGATTATTAATTTTTGTATCCTTTTTAATTTTTTCCTTTTTTCTCACAATATTATTATCTATTATTTATTTTCTATAAATCAAAAAATTGTACATAAATTAGTTTAGAATTTAATTAGGTTAGAAATTAAATCTTTTTTCATAATAAACTTAAAAAATGATAGAACTAGGACTTTAATTTCAATTAATTTTTTCTTTTTTCTTTTAAACCTAAAAAACACAAAAACATTATTTTTCATTTAATTTTAATTTTTAATTTCCTTGATTAATTTTAATTATTTGTAAAAGGGTCCAACGCCCTAATTTTGTTTAGTCTTTATTTCGCGCATTTATCTTACGTTGTTTAAATACCTCTGTATATGCCCCAAAGCCTTGTAATAAGTTTAGATTTATTTCTCGCACTTTTTATTTATTCGCTTTATTTTACTTTCAGTCAAATCGGGTTCGGTTTTTTTTGGCGATGTGGACCCGCGCCAGTTGTAATAGTTAGATTTATTTTCTCGCAAATATAACTGTTAATAAATATGCATGAAAGAATGAATGCCCGAAAATAAAATTGAATCGTTAGATCACCAATGTATGACAAGACAAACAATGAACTGAAAATGACACACAATTCGCACACACCACCCCTAGGGTACGCCTCACTGTTGCCTTTCGAAAGGTGGTCGTCGAGTAGAAAACGTCTTAGTAAGTCCTCATGGTCCGGGAACCTGGCATGAGGGTAGCTTCTGAGGTGTCTTCCTATTGCTCCGGTGACCACCACGTCCCTAAAACTCGAATTGACCCGAACACCTCCTACGGTGGTGCTACCTACCTCTCAATGGTGGGATGGCACTACTTCAAAGGACATTTACACAGACGAATTCCTTAGGGTAGGTAGGTTCTCAAGGGTACTTGCTCTAATTTCAAACAAAACAAAAACTCTTTTCACACCAACACACTTTCAAAAACTTTCAAAATAAACTTTTCAAACACTCTGACGCATGAGTTAAACTGAAACTTTTCAAAGAATATTTTTAACCCACATTGAAAAGCAAGCACACATTTTGAAAACACATTGAGCAAGTACCTAAGAGCCCATGGATAACCATGGATAGAAAGGGTGCTAATACCTTCCCTTTCTATAACCTACCTCCCGAACCGAGAGCAATCTCTTTAAAGGAATTTTTCTGTGCTTTTGTCCTTTCCTATTGGAGAAAATAAAAGACGGTGGCGACTCTTGCTTACCGCGACATTTCGCGAACCAGCTTTAAAACAGTCAGTTCCAGATCCACCGATCACAGAACTGGCGACTCTGCTGGGGACTAAAACTTAAAGTGGGGTGTACCTTAGGATTAAGATCACTGTGTTTTCAATTGCTTTCTTTGCTTGCTTTATTATTGTGGGTTGCTTGGGAGTTCTATAGATCCTAACCCGGATCTGGGGATACCCTTTTAGAAAGTAGCAACAAGGCTGTGAGGGAACTGTGCGGGGTATACCGACATGGTTGAAGCAGTCTGCTACGTTGATGTGGCACTTTGGTGTGTACCGGTAACCCTTGAGTCAGTCAAGGAGAGTACGGGGCCTCCATGTGGTGTCATGAAGCATCAACAGACCTTAGGAACCTTAATTGAACCATCTTGGCCTCTTTAGGTAGTGAGATAACTGACTTTGGTGCAGTCCGAGGTTGGTTGATACTCGATACTACACTCAATTGAGGGTTGCTTTCCTGGAATATTTCGGTCGCCAGTTCAGTGGCTAAATCGAAACGATGAACAATGAAAGCAATCCCGTGATATTGGGAACCTTAGAACCCGGTTACTTTGATTAGGACAGGTTGAACCCACCAACTTCAAGAGGGTACTACCCAGACCCCATGCTGGCCTTAAACCTTAAGGGCCTGTCTTGTGTGCCTTGTGTGCCTTACATGTTTGTCTTTGTAAATATCTGTGTTTAATCATAGCATCATGACATCATCCAGCATCATACGCATTAACTAACCATTTCAGGGGTTCGAATTTTCATCTTTGTTCTTGTTCTGTAGGACATGGAAACTGTTCGTAGAAAGACAATTCCAATCAGTCTTGTAAGGATCTCTCCTCAGCTTAAGGAGCTTATATCCAGGATTCCCGAGAACTCTTCATTCAGTGAAAGGCATGGAAGCCTCATCAGCTTGGTCAACACCAACATTGAGGAAGATATGATAAAGGTCCTGTTCCAATTCTTTGACCCTCTGCATCACTGTTTCACTTTCTTGGACTATCAGTTGGTACCTACATTGGAAGAGTTCTCCCGACTCCTGAAGATCCCTATTCTTGATCAGCTACCCTTCAACGGTACAGAAAAGGAACCTAAGCTTGAAGAGATTGCTAAAGCCTTGCACCTACAGTCATCTGACCTCAAGGGACATTGGGAAGTTAGAAGTGGTATCAAAGGATTCTTAGCCAGGTTTCTGTTTGAAAAGGCCTATGATTGTTGGAACTCCCTTGACTTGCAAGCTTTTGAAAAGGTTGTGGCCCTCCTTGTTTATGGTTTGGTGTTGTTCCCTAATCCAGATCAGCTCATTGATATCAGTGCTGTCCAGATCTTTATGTCCAGGAATCCTATACCTACGTTGCTGGGGGACCTCCTTCACTCATGTTACACTCGAACCATGAGAAAAAGAGGTGTCCTTATGTGTTGCACTCCTCTCCTGGGAAAGTGGTTTATTTCGCACCTTCCACAATCAGTCCTGAAGAACGAGCGGGGTTTGAGATGGTCACAACGGTTGATGACTCTTACACATGCAGACATACATTGGTGCCCTAGGTCCAGAGAAGATGTCACTATCATTGATCGTTGCGGGGAGTATCCTAATGTTCCTTTACTTGGAATCAGAGGGGGTATTACTTATAGTCCATGCCTGGCTTGGAGACAATTTGGTTATGCTCGGAGGGATGGTCCTCACGACATGTTGATTCCTGACATAGTTTTTGACTTCGACAACGATACTCAAGGACTTCGCCAGAGATTTATCAGAGCTTGGAGGATGCCCAGTAGGATAGACAGCAAGACACTGGGGCACAGGAACTCCATCCCTTTGGAGCCTTACCTCAAGTGGGTACGAGCCCGCTCTCAGAAATTAGTGATGCCTTATCCTCACATGCTTCCAGTAATCAAAGAGCCTGCCTTGGAAGGAGAGGTGTCTCATGTTATCCAGCACCCTGATATGCCCACATCCTGGGAAGAGATGCAGAAGAGCTGGATCCAGCTTAAGGAAGAACGGAATTCTCTTGAGACTAGTTTGCATGCCAGTGAAAAGAAGGTCTTGGAGCTCACCCGCCTGTTGCATGAGGAAAGGAGTCTCAACACTTACATAGCTCCAAAGAAGATGCGCAACATATTTTGGATGTGATTTGATCTTTTTGTATTTTTGCCCATGAGGCTTTGATGTATTAAACAATGATTTTCTTAATAATAAAGTGTGTTCCTTTTGGTCTACAACAAATTTGAATTTTCGAACTCTTGAATGCATTGCATAAACACATATCATTCATCATGTGCATCATAAATACTCTTCTTTTCAGGTTGTTTACCGTTCTTCGCTGTTTATTTCAGCATCATGAACCCTCCTGAATCATCAACCGATGCGGCTATCAAGGCTCTTCAGGCGCAGAACGCCCAGTTTCAGGCGCAAAACGCCCAATTTCAGGAGCTGATCAAGGGCCTGTCTCAGGGTCAACAAGAGTTGAAGACCATGCTTCTGAAGAAGACTAAGAAGAAGAGGAGGACTGTGCTATTTAACACTGGGCGCAGACTCGGGAACACTTTGGTTGTTGAAGCTGAAAGGACTCCTCCATCTGTGACGGAAGGTAGTCACCATGAAAGGGAGGTCACTACTCCTGTGGGCTCTGATACTGAAACAGACTTCAATGACGACCAGTACCCTCCTGCTGAAGACCGGTACAAACAGCTGGAAGACAGATTAAAGGCTGTGGAAGTTCAACGGGTACCTGGATTGGATTTCGGAGACTTGGGGTTATCTACTGGAGTGGTGATCCCGCACAAGTTCAAAACACCTGCCTTCGTGAAGTATGATGGGGCTTCCTGTCCCAAGATGCACCTCCGATCTTATGTAAGGAAGATCCAGCCTTACACAGCAGACAAGAACCTTTGGATCCACTTCTTCCAGGAGAGTCTTTCAGGGACTCACCTCGATTGGTTCTATCAGCTAGATGGAATCAGCATTCGTAACTGGGAGGATCTGGCCACTGCTTTTTACAAGCAGTATCAGTATAATGCCGACCTCGCTCCTACGCGTACCCAACTCCAGGGTATGTCGCTAGGGTCGGGAGAAGGTTTTAAGGAGTACGCTCAGAAATGGAGAGACCTGGCTGGCAGGGTGCAGCCACCATTGACGGATCGGGAGCTGGTAGATATGTTCTTGGGGACCCTATCTGGTCCATTTTTCAATCATCTCATTGGTAATTCCTCTGCTGGGTTTACCGATCTAATCCTGACTGGTGAAAGGATTGAGGCCGGTATAAAATCAGGGAAGATACAGAAAATTGCCTCCTCCAGTACTGAGAAGAAGCCCTTCAAAAAGGAGGCTAGTGCTGTATATAACTCCCGGAGAACAGAGCGACCTGAACACCGCCAATCTGTCAGTGCGGTAATGATTGCCAAACCTGCTGCCGCTCCTCGGCCAACTAATCCACAAAAGTTTGAAAGACCCCGGAGAGAGTTTACCCGGTTAAGCATGACCTTATCACAGATCCTGCCACAGTTGCTATCCACCAATTTAGTGACTGTCAAGGAAGCTCCAAAGTTTCCCAACACTGCATCTCCCAAGTTCAATCCGAATGCTCGCTGTGCTTATCACTCTGATAGCCCGGGGCATAACACAGATGACTGTTGGGCCCTAAGGAACAAAGTTCAAGACCTCATTGATGCAAAGGAGATACAGTTTGAGGCGCCCGAGAAGCCGAATGTTGTAAATGCTCCCATGCCCCAGCATGGAGTGAATGCTGTTGAGGATAATTTGTATGTAGCTTCGGTGGATGATGTTGCTACTCCGTTGCTGATGGTCAAGAGGAATCTGTTGCTAGCCGGTTTATTTCCGGGATGTAGCGAAAGTTGCCCTCTATGTGTTACTTCCCCTGCTGGTTGTTCTCTGTTGAGGTCAGGCATCCAAAACCTGATAGATAATAGAGAGATTTTGTTTGAAAAGACTGTTGTTCCTGCTGCTCCTGTTGAAGAAGTGTCAATCGTTACCATCTTCAACAACTATTCCGAGGCTCCTTCAAAGAAGCCTATACAAGTTTTGTCAGTTCACAAGAATGTTCCCATCACCATTACTGTTCCGGGGCCTATACCCTACAAATCTGATAAGGCTGTCCCATGGCACTATGGGGCGGATGTTTATGTTCTGGGTGTGAAACAAGAGTGCAACATTGATACTGGTGTCTCCAACATCACCGGGCCTGCTAAGGTCACTCGTAGTGGAAGACTGTTCTCGCCAGACATTGCTCCTCCAGCAATTCATAGGCCTTTGATCTTCACACCTGCCAGAGTGCCTGTTTCTCCTTCTGACCAAGTATCCACCCCTGCTGCTGAGTCATCTGATACTCGGGGCAAGGGAATTGCTGCTGATGTGCCTGCCAGGACGGAGGCACCAAAGACCATTGTTGAGGCTTCCAAGCAGGAAATGGAAGAAATTCTCAAGATAATAAAGAAAAGTGATTTCAATGTTGTGGAACAGCTGGGGCACACCCCCTCTAAAATCTCTATGTTGTCACTGCTGCTGTGTTCAGAGGCCCATGCAAAGGCTCTGATTGCTTTCTTAAAGACTGCCCATGTACCCCAAGATACGACTGCTGACCAGTTCACCGATTGTGTGGCCAACCTAACTGCTGATAATGGCCTGGGTTTCTCTGATGCCGATCTGACAGCAAAGGGGAAGAACCATAATGATGCCCTGCATGTCTCCATTGAATGCAGGGGCACTACTCTTGCTCATGTGCTGGTTGACACAGGTTCTTCATTAAACGTGCTGCCTAAGAAGGCTCTGGATAGGCTGGATTGTGAAGGTCTAGAGCTCAAACCAAGTAGCATTGTTGTCCGGGCCTTTGACGGGTCCAAAAGAATGGTGCATGGTGAAGTGGACATCCCAATCAGGGTTGGGTCACAAGTATTTGATTCAAAATTTTATGTGATGGACATCCATCCGTCCTATTCTTGTTTGCTGGGTCGCCCATGGATCCACAAAGCTGGAGCTGTGACTTCTACATTGCATCAAAAGCTCAAATACCCGGTCAGGGGGAAGATCGTAACAGTGCAAGGGGAGGAGGAATACATGGTCAGCCACCTCAACTCTTTCAGATACGTAGAAATGGATGGGGAGTTCATTGAAACCCCCTTTCAGCATTTTGAGGAAGTACCACAAACCTTGGCAGCAGCAGAAGATGAAGAGGTTTCTCCTATGAAGATGGCCTCCTTAAAGGACGCCCGGGCTGTGATCGAAAAAGGTGAATGTGCAAATTGGGGCAAGCTCCCTGATCTTACTCCTAAGACTAACAAGTTTGGGCTGGGTTTCACCACAGAAGCTCAGAAAGCGGTGCGCAAGGCAAGAATTGGAAGACCTCCGTTGCTCATCACTCAGCATGGAGTGAATGCTATTGGAGAGGAAGATGAAGTGGGAGAGTCAGAGTTCGATAGCTGGATCTACCCAACGACCGACGGTGGATTGACCAATTGGACTGCTAAAGATTTTACTCCAATAACTTTTGTCTCCCAGTAATGAGTTTCTTTGTTTTTGATTTGTAATAAACAATAATTTGAGACTATATGGCCCGGTGTCTTACCCGGGGCACCGTGGTTTTATTTATGAGGGCTTTTGTTTGTCACCATCATATATCATGAATAAAAGCATTGGACGTTTTTCACAATTCAAATTTTGCGCTCCTTTTCTTTCCTTTCTTTACATATTGCAAAACAGCTGTATTTACACACACACTCACTCGTACAGGTTTCAATCCACTCTGGATCTCACTGGTAACGACTCTGCTACTGCCAGTTATGACTTCGAAAATCCGATCAACTTGGCCGCAGACGAAGGTGAAGATGATTGCGAAGTGCCTGGTGAACTTGCAAGACTGTTACAACAGGAAGAGAGGGCAATTCAACCCCATGAAGAGCCAGTGGAAATAATAAACTTGGGTACGGAGGAAGACAAGAAAGAGGTGAAGATTGGTGCCAACCTAGAACTCAGCGTGAAGCAACGGTTGACTCAGATGCTGCATGACTATAAAGAAATCTTTGCCTGGTCCTACGAAGATATGCCCGGATTGGATACCGACATTGTGGTCCATCACTTACCAACTAAAGAAGATTTCCCTCCGGTTAAGCAAAAGGTCCGCCGTATGCGTCCAGAGATGTCTGAGAAGATTAAAGCCGAGGTGATGAAGCAATTTGATGCCGGGTTTCTTGCAGTAACTTCTTACCCTCAGTGGGTTGCTAATGTGGTGCCGGTACCTAAGAAGGACGGCAAGGTCAGGATGTGTGTTGATTACAGGGATCTGAACAGGGCCAGCCCCAAGGATGACTTCCCTCTACCCCACATTGATGTCCTTGTTGATAATACAGCTCAGCATAAAGTGTTCTCTTTCATGGATGGTTTTTCAGGCTACAATCAAATCAAGATGGCACCTGAAGACATGGAAAAGACTACCTTTGTTACTCAGTGGGGCACCTTCTGTTACAAGGTCATGCCGTTTGGGTTAAAGAATGCTGGGGCAACCTACCAACGTGCCATGGTTACCTTATTTCATGACATGATCCATCATGAGATAGAAGTATATGTGGACGACATGATCGCTAGGTCCCAGACTGAGGAAGAGCACCTAGATCATCTGCAGAAGTTGTTCGACCGGTTGAAACTGTACAAGCTGAGATTGAACCCGAACAAGTGCACCTTCGGGGTAAGATCTGGGAAGTTGCTAGGCTTCGTGGTCAGTGACAAGGGAATTCAAGTGGACCCTGCTAAGGTCAAAGCCATTCAAGAGATGCCAGTTCCTAAGACAGAGAAGGAAGTCAGAGGCTTTCTAGGACGCCTGAATTACATTGCTCGCTTCATCTCTCATCTGACGGCCACCTGTGAGCCAATCTTCAAGCTGCTGAAGAAAGATCAGGTAGTACGTTGGAATGATGAATGCCAGGCTGCTTTCGACAGAATCAAAGAATATCTCCAAGAACCACCCATTCTTATGCCACCAGTTGAAGGGAGACCTTTGATACTTTACCTGACAGTGCTTGACAACGCAATGGGGTGTGTGCTGGGGCAGCATGACGAGTCTGGCCGAAAAGAGCATGCCATTTATTACCTTAGCAAAAAGTTTACCGACTGTGAGACCCGATACTCACTGCTTGAGAAAACTTGCTGCGCTTTGGTATGGGCTGCTCGCCGGCTGAGACAGTATATGCTGACTCACACTACCTTATTAATCTCAAAAATGGATCCTATAAAGTACATATTCGAAAAGCCTGCTCTGTCTGGGAGAATTGCAAGATGGCAGATGATCTTGACGGAATACGACATTCAGTACACGACCCAAAAAGCCATCAAGGGAAGTGTATTGGCAGACCACCTAGCACATCAAGCTGTGGATGACTACCAATCAATGAACTTCGAGTTTCCAGATGAAAGCATTATGATAGTAACTGACTGTGAGATACCTGGACCGGATGAAGGACCTGAACCAGGATCCCGATGGTCTATGCACTTTGACGGAGCCTCCAATGCTTTGGGAAATGGTATCGGCGCCATAATCGTATCTCCACAAGGTACTCATACTCCACTCACCGCCCGGCTGTGTTTCAACTGTACCAACAACATGGCGGAGTATGAAGCGTGTATTATGGGTCTTCAAGCTGCGATTGACCTGAGGATCAAATTTCTGAGTGTCTTCGGAGATTCCGCTCTTGTGATCAATCAGATCAAAGGAGAGTGGGATACGAAACACCCAAACTTGATTCCTTACAGAGAATGTGTGTTGGCTTTGATCCCCCACTTCACAGAGATAACATTTGAGCACTTTCCAAGAGAAGAGAATCAGCTGGCGGACGCGTTAGCTACAATGTCTTCAATGTTCAAGGTTAAATGGGATAATGAAGCTCCCCGGATCACCATCTGGAAACTGGACGAACCGGCATACTGTTGTGATCTCGAAACTGAATTGGTAACTGAGAAGCCTTGGTACCACGAAGTGAAGAGATACCTAGAAGCTCAGGAATACCCTGAAGGAGCATCTGTCAATGATAAGAAGTTCCTGAGAAGGTTTGCAGCCAAGTTCTTCCTAAGCAACGGCATCTTGTACAAGCGAAACCATGATTCCACCCTACTGCGTTGTGTAGATAAGACTGAAGCGGAAAGAATCATGGAAGAGCTACATGATGGGACCTTTGGTACACACTCCAGTGGACATACCATGGCCAAGAAGATTCTACGGGCAGGGTATTACTGGTCCACCATGGAAGCTGATTGCTACCAACATTCTAGGACATGCCACAAATGCCAGGTTTATGCAGACAAGGTGCATGTTCCTCCGGTTCCCCTGAATGTTCTGACTGCGCCTTGGCCATTTGCAATGTGGGGCATAGACATGATTGGTGAGATTAAACCTACGGCATCTAACGGACATCGCTTCATCCTAGTGGCAATTGATTATTTTACAAAGTGGGTTGAGGCAGCATCCTATGCTACGGTAACCAAGACTGTCGTGGCACGGTTCATTCGGCACAACCTGATCTGTCGGTACGGTGTCCCTGAGCGGATTATTACAGATAACGGTACCAATCTGAACAATAAGGTGATCACTGAGCTCTGCGAACAGTTCAAGATACAGCACCATAATTCTTCCCCTTACAGACCGAAGATGAATGGGGCTGTAGAAGCAGCTAATAAAAACATCAAGAAGATTGTGCAGAAGATGACAGTAGCGTATAAAGATTGGCACGAGATGTTACCGTTTGCTCTGCATGGGTATCGTACTTCAGCTAGGACGTCAACTGGGGCAACTCCTTTCTCTCTGGTTTATGGCATGGAGGCAGTCTTGCCGATCGAAGTACAAATTCCTTCTCTCCGGATAATGAAGGATGCAAATCTGAACGAAGATGATTGGATCCAGACACGACTTGATCAACTCAACCTTATTGACGAAAAGAGACTTGCTGCCATCTGTCATGGTCAGACGTATCAGAAACGAATGATCAGGGCATTTAACAAAAAGGTCAGACCACAGGAATATCAAGTCGGGGATCTGGTGATCAAGCGAATCATCCTTCCTCAGAGTGATCCAAGGGGCAAATGGACCCCTACGTACGAAGGGCCATTTGTGGTTAAGCATGTGTTCTCAGGAGGAGCAATGATATTAACCAACATGGATGGTGACGACCTTCCTCACCCCGCCAATGCAGACATAGTTAAAAAATACTACGCATGAAAAATGACCCGCTAGGCTGACATGCCTAGGCAAAAATTAGGGCTCCCGTCGAACCAAAAGGGTTCGGGCAAAATGAAGGGATGAAAATGAAAAATCTGTACACCCGACAAGTCGAAAACCTGAAAAAGCGGCTTGGGCAAAAATGGGTGTCCCGGTGGACTGAAAACCCGAAAAGGCAGTCCAGGCAAAAGTTAGGGATAAAAGCGTAATACTATGTCTCATTGGATCACTTTGCATCCAGAATCCGGTATCTACATCAAGACGGCATCGATCAGTCAGCTTCACCTTCAACCAAGATCATCAAGTGATGAGATGCTCAGAGTCATAAAGGCAATAGCGGAGTTGAAACCCAGTGGATCATTCATCCTTCACACAGCTGTTTTATTTTCTTTTGTACAAAACTTTAATAAACTCTCTTGTTCGGCGACGTTCCGCTTACCAGGACGTCAGCCTCTTGTACACAAAACGCCTATTCACAGGCTATTCAAAATCAATACAAATATACTTTTCAGTTAAAAGTGCCAAGTGTTTTTCTTTTTCTGTTTTGTTTTGCGAAGAACGTCCAAGGTTCAATTTGTGATATACGCATTGACAATAATTTGCTAACTCATAAATATTTGCATATGAAACAAAGAACTAATTGCAGGTGACACTAGAAACAGGGGCAATAAAGAGTTGTCTGAGCAGTCTAATTGTTCTATCCTCCAAGGTACCAAGGTAGGTTCGACTAAAGAACCTAACCAGACATCTTAAATTCCCCAGAGGACAGCAAGTCAGTGCATTCTTCCCCAGCATATCAAAACTTCCCCAGGAGAGTCCCCTCCAAGTTCCCCAGGAAAAGTGGAATTCATCTCCCCAAGCAGTAAGCTTATCCCCAGTAAATTCTGGAAGCTTATCCTCCGCAGAGCACGAACGTGTCATCCGGCTTGATTTAAAGAGTTGTTTCCTTAACAGGATATAACTGGGTTATCCTCAGCCTAAAGCCAAGGGAAAGTCGTCGTCAACGTAGTTCTTTCCTATCCTCAGCGAAGTCTATTCACACTTCCAATACAACAACGGTATCCCCAACAGAGCTACTATCAACATTCAGCAAGGCATCACTCTTCCCACAGAGTATTGCTTCCCAGCATGGTCGCTAGAGTATCTTTTCTCCCCGCAGAATCCTCCATTTGCCAAGTTTATTCCGCAACGGAGTCATCTTCTCCTACCGGTATCCTTGCAATTATCATCCCCAGCGGAAGCAAAAGCTTATTCTTCGACATCAGCCCGGGATACGACTTCCCGGCACCCGTCAAGGATTCATTTTCCTAGACGAAAACATACATAAAACATCACATACAGCATTATAGCATGCATAACGCACTGCATCATACAAATCTCATTTATGTTGAGAACATCATTGCTTGATCCATATCATGCATTGCATATGACTGACTTTTACCTTTCAGGGAAGATCCAGTTAAGTTCTCAAGCTACATTTCAAGACCTAGACTGGTTCAGTCAAAGGCCTTCTCTGGTTCAGTTAAATCGTCCCAAGATTTTCCTGATTGCTTATCCAGTGGAAGACATTTCAAGACCTAGACTGATTCAGTCAAAGGCCTCCTCTGGTTCAGTTAAATCGTCCCAAGATTTTCCTGATTGCTTATCCAGTGGAAGACATTTCAAGACCTAGACTGGTCCAGTCAAAGGCCTCCTCTGGTTCAGTTAAATCGTCCCAAGATTTTCCTGATTGCTTATCCAGTGGAAGACATTTCAAGACCTAGACTGGTCCAGTCAAAGGCCTCCTCTGGTTCAGTTAAATCGTCCCAAGATTTTCCTGATTGCTTATCCAGTGGAAGACATTTCAAGACCTAGACTGGTTCAGTCAAAGGCCTCCTCTGGTTCAGTTAAATCGTCCCAAGATTTTCCTGATTGCTTATCCAGTGGAAGACATTTCAAGACCTAGACCGGTTCAGTTAAATCGTCCCAAGATTTTCCTGATTCTGTCAAAGGCCTCTCTGGTTCAGTCAGATCGACCTTAAGATCTCTCTGATTCTTATCCCAGTAGAAGACACCCCAGATTTTTCTCAACGAGCGTTGTTGAAGTTAAAAGTCGCCCAAGGCTCTCTTACCATTCATGCTAAGGAAGTAATCATCCCTGCAACGTGTCAGGTACTCATTTTCTGTTTTGCAGGTATGCAGGTTCTCGCTAAGGAATCTCTTACGCAATCAAACATCCAGATGGCATCTATACGCCCATTCCACCATCATTGCCAACATGTGAGCGCAAATTTCCGGGCACTCTAGTGTCCAATCATCTTTTACCCTCGGATTACGAAAGGCGCGTCAGCCAATCTACATCCTCAGGTCTAAGAAGATTGAACAGGGGCAACTGTTATACCCCAAAATTTGCCCTCCCATATTCCTCAAGAAATTGCCAAGTCAAGGTCACAAAATTCCCCAAGGGTTGTGCAGTTCAACAGTCTCCTAAACAGTCCAAATTAGGGTTTTGAGTTTGATCAAGAAAAGGAAGTTTTCAAAGGCTCAATCAAGTCTCATAGGCTTACAAACATGGTCAAGCATCCTCATATCAAGTTTCAAGGCATTCAGCTCAAGATTGCACAGTCAAAACCCTAGATTGCACTACAGTCAACTGTAGGGGCAAAATGGTCATTTGACAGTCAAAAGTTCAAATTTTTGGTCAACCTATCATTTTGAAGCCACAAACATCATTTGATCAATGCTTGATCATGATTCTCAAAATTTGGCTCAGAAATCATCAAAGATGCAAAAGTTGCTATATTTGGACAGCTGAAAAAGTCAACTGAAATTGACCAGGGCATAACTTTCATATGGATTATCAGAAAAATTCCATCCAAAGCTCATTTTGAAGAGAAAGACATTTCCTACAACTCATCTTCATACTTCAAGTCCAAGAAATGCTCTCACAAAAAGTTATCAATTTCAACATTATAGGTCATTTTCAAAAGTCAACAAAAAGGGACTTTAAGTCAAAGGCCATAACTTGAGATTGGTAGATCAAAATGACATGGGACCAAAGGCATTGGTTAAAGGATTCAAAGACCTTTCCAAAATGTCCAAGAATATGTGAAAAGCTTAAAAATTGAGCAAGTTATGCCTTGTGGAAGTTGGGAAAATTTTGTGAAATGGCAAAAGTCAACTATCCTTGAAAATCCAATTTTGACAAAAGGGCCCCATTTTTCTCACTTTGTCCATCCTTGTCATGCCACACACGTGGCCCATGGTTGATTTCAAGACCAAATGTTGACTTTTTTATTTTATTTAATTTTTGATGATTTAATTCATTTTAATTCATTGAAAATTCAAATAAAATTTAAAAATCAATGAAATGGTGTCATATGAATTTGGACAAGTTCTATGTATCATGAACCAACTCAAAAATCAAGCCAAGGTTCATTTACACACTAGGTCTAGGTTTTGGCTAGAAATTAGGAAAAAATGGTTAATGGACAAACCCTAATGCCAATTCTTTCTCAAGCATGGATTAAGGTCAAATAGCAAGCCAAGTCTATTCCATAATGATCACTGAGTCCAACCCTAACTGGAACATAGCACAAAACTCGTTCAAAGTCCATTTGGCAATTTGAAAATTTGGCCATAAAGTGCAAAACTGAAATCAGTGCTAGGGACCTTGGGAAGCCAAAATTTTTGTACCAATAGCTTCCTGAGACAATTCAAAACGCGTTTCAATTCATAACAACACTCAAAGCTCCTTGAACTGGTAGTTACAAGTAAAACTGTACAGCAAATTTTTTGAATTCGTGTTCTTGATTCTAAGCCTCTTTTTGCATTTTTAATTACATATTCATACTCATGATGAAGTTTCCAAGCTGTTGATTATATTTAATTGCATTTTTGTCCATCCTACGCGAATCTGCCATGCCCACGTTCTAGGGTTTTCAAGTTTTGATTTTGGGGTTTTCACCATACTGCAAAATTGGCCCTCAAGACCATGACCACTGCATTCCTGGCATCTGGACGAAGAGAATGAGATGCTCGCGCCTAATTTATATTAGGAAACGAGCTATTCGCTATTTTTTTGTAGCTTCCCTAACCCCACGTTTCAAAACCGTTGCTTTATGTGTTTGTGTTACAGGGGACACGAGGAAGAAGAAGACGTGTCAACCAGTGACTTGTCCATTCAAAGTTCGCGCGCGTTTGACCACTATGCATTGATTATTCTTTTTATTATTTGTTAACTATTATATGTTAATTGAAATATAACTGGCTCAGTGGCAAGGGATAAGCGTGTTAACCTCAAAGACCTGGGTTCAAGTCCCAGGTCTTGCAATTTCTCATATTATTTTTCCTTTCAAGGTTCAATGCAGCGCTCACATAAGGACTCACCATGCACTGCAAAGTCAGTTCATCCACGTGTCCCAGATGATCATCCAAGGGTCCAGAACAA
This sequence comes from Vicia faba, assembly GCA_948472305.1. Classification (NCBI taxonomy): domain Eukaryota; kingdom Viridiplantae; phylum Streptophyta; class Magnoliopsida; order Fabales; family Fabaceae; genus Vicia; species Vicia faba. The sequence goes on along the minus strand of CATIWC010002049.1, from coordinate 256,239 downwards.
AGGCATAGGATGGATGCAAGTCAGCAGGCGCACACTTGAATGGAAAAAGTCAACAAATGGCCAGCAATTGGGCCATGCTTTTCAAAATTTGCACCTCCAAATTCAAATCCACACCTCCCTGGTTATATCCTTTTTTTCTTTCTTTTCTAATTTTCTTTATATTTTATTATTTTTTTAATTTACTTGTGTTTTATTTTCTTATTTAATTAATTCTTACAAAAATGCAAAAACATTAAAAAATACAGAAAGGACAAAAAAAATATAATTAATTTTGATTCTTTTTTTAAATAAATTAAAATATAACTCATTTAGTTTAATTAGGTTTTAATGTTAATTTTAATTCTTTTTTTTATAATAAAAATCCAAAAAAATGTAGAATTAGGTTGATTATTAATTTTTGTATCCTTTTTAATTTTTTCCTTTTTTCTCACAATATTATTATCTATTATTTATTTTCTATAAATCAAAAAATTGTACATAAATTAGTTTAGAATTTAATTAGGTTAGAAATTAAATCTTTTTTCATAATAAACTTAAAAAATGATAGAACTAGGACTTTAATTTCAATTAATTTTTTCTTTTTTCTTTTAAACCTAAAAAACACAAAAACATTATTTTTCATTTAATTTTAATTTTTAATTTCCTTGATTAATTTTAATTATTTGTAAAAGGGTCCAACGCCCTAATTTTGTTTAGTCTTTATTTCGCGCATTTATCTTACGTTGTTTAAATACCTCTGTATATGCCCCAAAGCCTTGTAATAAGTTTAGATTTATTTCTCGCACTTTTTATTTATTCGCTTTATTTTACTTTCAGTCAAATCGGGTTCGGTTTTTTTTGGCGATGTGGACCCGCGCCAGTTGTAATAGTTAGATTTATTTTCTCGCAAATATAACTGTTAATAAATATGCATGAAAGAATGAATGCCCGAAAATAAAATTGAATCGTTAGATCACCAATGTATGACAAGACAAACAATGAACTGAAAATGACACACAATTCGCACACACCACCCCTAGGGTACGCCTCACTGTTGCCTTTCGAAAGGTGGTCGTCGAGTAGAAAACGTCTTAGTAAGTCCTCATGGTCCGGGAACCTGGCATGAGGGTAGCTTCTGAGGTGTCTTCCTATTGCTCCGGTGACCACCACGTCCCTAAAACTCGAATTGACCCGAACACCTCCTACGGTGGTGCTACCTACCTCTCAATGGTGGGATGGCACTACTTCAAAGGACATTTACACAGACGAATTCCTTAGGGTAGGTAGGTTCTCAAGGGTACTTGCTCTAATTTCAAACAAAACAAAAACTCTTTTCACACCAACACACTTTCAAAAACTTTCAAAATAAACTTTTCAAACACTCTGACGCATGAGTTAAACTGAAACTTTTCAAAGAATATTTTTAACCCACATTGAAAAGCAAGCACACATTTTGAAAACACATTGAGCAAGTACCTAAGAGCCCATGGATAACCATGGATAGAAAGGGTGCTAATACCTTCCCTTTCTATAACCTACCTCCCGAACCGAGAGCAATCTCTTTAAAGGAATTTTTCTGTGCTTTTGTCCTTTCCTATTGGAGAAAATAAAAGACGGTGGCGACTCTTGCTTACCGCGACATTTCGCGAACCAGCTTTAAAACAGTCAGTTCCAGATCCACCGATCACAATGATCATCTTTAAGCATTTCATCTGTGGGTCTCCTTCCGATTAACATTTCTAATACCATTATTCCAAAGCTATACATGTCGCCTTCAATTGACACTTTCGAACCCATTCCATACTCTGAAAAGTAACAAATAAAGTCCTTATAATTATCATTACTATATTAACAAAAAATATTTAGAAACTCACAAATTTTAAGTTAATAAAACAATGTCAAGTTCTACCTAGGGGTGCATAGCCAACTGTCTCCATTACTCCAATTGTGCTACTTTGCTTTAGAGAGATACCAACACTTGAGACCTGTTGAATAAACTTTAAATGTTATAAGTAGTGGGTTTTTATTAATAAGGTAGCAGGAAGGTTAAAAATCAAATGTAATTGAAATGCCAAAAGATAGTGGGTTATAATAGTATTTACTAATAACATTTACTTTTTTAGAATAGTAGAAGTCTTTGGGTCTATATAAAGACCAAGATTGTATTTTATTAAAAAAAAAGTTATAAAAGTTTACTCCTTCTCACTAATAAATTAGCATCAGAGCTAATGGCAAACATGATGAATCAAATGCCGTTGCCACGGCTAATGAAGTCAAATTACTAAAACTAGAGTGTCCAAATGAAAGCTCTTCTTGGATCTCTAGACGCGTGGGAGGTGACCAGAGATGGATTTGAAGAACCAACAGAGGTTGCAGGATATACGACAGCTCAAACTAAGGCGTTGAAAGAGACGCAATCGAAAGATAAAACGACATTATACATGTTGTTCAGGGTTGTTGGCGAATCAGACTTCGAAAAGATTACTGGTTCGACTACGTCGAAAGAAGCATGGGACATGTTAGAGAAAATGTTCAAAGGAGCAGACTGAGTGAAGCAAGTTCAACTCCAAACTCTTCGTGACGAATTGGAGAGGATGTAGATGAAGGAGACAAAAATTGTGTCTGACCACATCACACGTGTACAAAAGGTGGTGAACCAACTCACCAGAAATGGCGAAACAATAACTGATGCACGAGTTGTTGAAAAGATCTTGAGATCTTTAACAGATAAATTTGAGAATATTGTGTGTGCAATAGAAGAATCGAAGGACCTTTCGACGCTCTCAGTCGAAGAGCTCGCTGGTTCTCTCGAAGCACATGAACAACGTAAGATGAAAAAGAAGGAAGAAGCAGTCGAAGAAGCAAATCAAACCAAGGATTCGATCAAAGACGAAAATGTACTTTTCTCAAAACTTTCGAGGAAGAGGACGTGGCCGTGGAGGTCGTGACAGTGGTCGAAGTGGTCGAGGCAGCAACTTCGAGAAAGGACATTTGAACCAACAAAATTGGCGTGGTAAAGGACGTGGTCAAAGAGGTGATCGATCGAACTACTCCAAAGTGTGGGAAGTATGGTCATTACGCGAAGGATTGCAATTCCTATAAATGTTATAACTGTGATAAAGTGGGACATCTTGCAAAGGATTATCGAATCGAAAAGAAGGTAGAAGAAACAACCAATCTAGCCTTAGAAGCTGAAGCGAATGAAGGTTTTCTCCCAATGGCTCAAAATGAAATCAACACCAATAATGACCATGTTTGGTATCTTGACTCAGGAGCAAGTAATCACATGTGTGGTTACAAACACCTGTTTAAATAAATGAAAAAAATTAAAGATGGTAATGTGTCTTTTGGAGATGCATCGAAAGTGAAGGTCGAAGGAAAGGGTACAATCTGTTACTTACAGAAGGATGGCTTGATTGGATCAATCCAAGATGTTTACTCTGTACCAGATCTCAAGACCAACATCTTGAGTTTGGGACAACTTACAGAAAAAGGCTTTTCGATACTTATAAAAGATCGAATACTGCATTTGAAGGACAAAGCAGGACATCTGATCGCCTGTGTCAAAATGGAAAGAAATCAAATGTACAAACTGAATCTGAGGAACGTTCGAGAGAAATGTCTACAAGTCGAAATGCAAGACAAAGCGTCACTATGGCATATGCGCTTTGGTCATCTACATCATGCTGGTTTGAGAAGGTTGGCGAAAAGGAACATGGTGCACGGACTACCAGACATGGATTATGAAGGAATGTTTTGTGAAGAATGTGTGCTCAACAAACAAACAAGAACCTCATTTCAAAAGAAGGCAAAATATTAAGCTAAACAAATTCTCGAATTGATTCATACTGACATATGTGGACCAATCACTCCAGAATCCTTCAGTGGAAAAAGGTACTTCATTTCTTTTATCGACGATTTCTCACGAAAGACCTGGGTTTGTTTCTTGAAAGAAAAGTATGAAGCATTAAAGGTATTCAAAAAGTTCAAAGTAGTGGTGGAGAAGGCAACCGACAGACATATCAAAACAGTTCGATCTGACAGAGGTGGTGAGTACACTTCGACGACCTTTATGAAGTATTGTGAAGAGCAAGGCATAAGGAGATTCCTAACTGCACCATATTCACCTCAGCAAAATGGTGTGGCTGAAAGAAAGAATCGAACTATTCTTGACATGATTCAATCAATGCTTAAGAGCAAGAACATGTCGAAAGAATTCTGGGCAGAAGTTGTACAATGTGTTGTTTATGTTCAGAATTGATGTCCACATTCAAAGTTAGAAGATCAAACACCACAAGAAGCATGGAGTGGACATAAGCCAATAGTTTCTCATCTCAAAGTATTTGGTAGTGTAGCTTATGCACATGTACCAGATCAACGAAGAACGAAACTTGAAGACAAAAGTCAAAAGTATATATTCATTGGATATGATGAGAAGACAAAAGGGTACAAGCTATTCGACCCCATAAGCAAAAAAGTGATAGTGAGTAGAGACGTTCGAATAAACGAAGCGAGCAAGTGGGACTGGAATAATTCGACAGAAGTTATAGACACAGTCGAAGAATCATCTATAGCTGTACCAACAAGCATTTCAACAGAACATGAAGATACTAAAAATGAAGATGAACCTCTACAACCCAGAATGCGAAGTTTGCAAGACTTATATGATTCAACAAATGAGGTACACCTTGTGTGCCTTCAGACAGATGCTGAAAACATTAGTGTCGAAGAAGCGTTACAAGACAAGAAGTTGAAAAGTGCCATGGACAAAGAGATTAGAGCAATAGACCGTAACAACACCTGGGAGCTAGTCGAATTGCCAAAAGGTAGTCAACCTATTGGTGTAAAGTGGGTATTCAAGAAAAAGATGAACGCTCAAGGAGAAATAGAACGATACAAAGCACAACTTGTTGCGAAGGGATTAAAACAGAAAGCAGGAATTAACTATGACGAAGTGTTTGCACCTGTTGCAAGAATGGGGACAATTCGACTGCTCATTTCTCAAGCTGCTCAATTCAAGTGGCCAATATTTCAAATGGATGTCAAGACAACATTTTTGAATGGTGTGCTCAAAGAAGAAATCTATGTCGAACAACCACTCGGGTATATGAGGATTGGAGAAGAGAAGAAGGTGCTGAAATTGAAGAAAGGGCTATATGGGTCGAAGCAGGCACCATGGGCATGGAACACACACATAGACACATATTTCAAGGAGAATGGGTTCGAACAATGTCCGTATGAACATGTCCTCTATGTGAAGAAAAATGGAAGTAATGTATTACTTGTTGCTCTCTATGTTAATGACCTTATTTTTTTAGGCAGTGATGTTCAAATGATAGAAGAATTCAAAAGCACCATGACACGCGAATTCGAAATGACAGACTTAGGTCTGATGAGATTCTTTCTTGGTCTGGAGGTTCGACAAGAAGAAACTGGAATTTTTATTTCACAAGAAAAATATGCAAAAGAAATCTTGGAAAAATATAAGATGAAAAGCTGTAATCCAACTTCGACGCCAATGGAACGAGGCGCAAATTTATCGAAATTTGATGGAGGAGAACGTGTCGAAGTAAGCAAATATCGAAGCTTGGTAGGTAGTCTTTGCTATCTCACATGCACAAGGCCAAACATTTCATTAAGTGTTGGCATTGTAAGTCGATTCATGGAGGAACCAGTACATTCACACTGGAAGGCATTAAAACGAATCTTAAGGTACATCCAAAGAACATTGTTATTTGGAATGTTCTATTCAAGAACATGAGACTACAAGTTAGTTGGTTACTCTGACAGTGATTGGTGCGGAGATATAGACGATCGAAAAATCACTTCTGGATATGTGTTCTTCATGGGAAACACAACATTTACTTGGCTTTCTAAAAAGCAACCGATAGTAACACTTTCTACGTGTGAAGCTGAATATGTGGCAGCATCTTGGTGCGTTTGTCATGCAGTATGGCTTAGAAGATTGATAAGCAAGATGAAGCTAAAACAGGAAGGTGCAACAGTAATACAAGTGGACAACAAATCAGCAATCGAGTTGGCAAAGAATCCAGTAAACCATGAAAGAAGCAAACACATTGACGTTCGATTCCACTTCATTTGAGAACATGTGAAGGAAGAAAGTGTCGAATTCAGGCATGTAGCAAGCAAGGATCAAGCAGCAGATATTTTCACAAAACCATTGTCGAAAGAAATTTTCGACAGAGGCAAGAAATTGATAGGCATGATGGATGGAAGAAACATTTAAGTTTACAGAGGATTTTTGTTGAATAAACTTTAAATGTTATAAGTAGTGGGTTTTTATTAATAAGGTAGTGGGAAGGTTAAGAATTAAATGTAATTGGAAGGCCAAAAGATAGTGGGTTATAATAGTATTTACTAATAGCATTTACTTTCTTAGAATAGTAGAAGTCTTTGGGTCTATATAAAGACCAAGATTGTATTTTATTAAACAACAAGTTATAAAAGTTTGCTCATTCTCTCTAACAAGACCAACCTTGCTAAGCCAAAATCACTCACTTGTGCTACCAGGGAGTCATTAGGAAGAACATTTGCAGACTTTAAATCACAATGAATGACAGGTTGCTCGCATCGTAGTGAAGATAACAAAACGCTGGTGCAACATCAATAATAATGTTGAACCTTTGCTCTAGATTTAATGATTTGGACTCATCTATCATTTCTGTTGTCGGATGCAACCAACTTTCTAAGTTTCCATTTCTCATGTACTCAAATGCATGAGCTTTAAACTCACCGCCTTTATAATCTGTGTTGGAACAACATGTCAGAATTTTAACCAGATTCTGGTGTCTAATATTTTTTAGTGAATTACATTCACCAATGAAACTCTTGTGAGCTCCCTTCTTTGTAAGGTTTAGGAATTTTATTGCAACAACTCCGTCTATCGACTCAAGTGTTCCTTTGTAGACAGAACTAAGATTTCCAGATCCTATCAAGTTGCTTGTTGAGAATCCATCAATTGCCCTGTACAGGTTTTGGTACGAAACCTTAACCATCTGATCAATTATTGGTGAATCAAAAGATGGTATTTTTATTGTTCCCTTCTTCCAAAAGATAGTCATAATAGATAACACAATGAAAAGAAAAGAAACCACCCTATTTATCACTACCATCGACTTGAAATTATGGTGTTTTGTGTTGGAAATCCACCAAAATCTATGATGAATTTCTATCAATCTTGATGAACAAGATTGTTACACCACACAATAACAATAACAATGAAAAATATAAAGAAAGAACAAAGAAGAAGACAATTATTTTCTGCAGGAAACAAAATGCCATAATCGAGAGTTCCTTTCAGATACCTCAATATCCTCTTTGATGCTGCTAGGTGTGATACCTTTGGCTTCTGCATGAATCTACTTACCATACCTACACTGTATGCTAAGTCAGGCCTCGTATAACTAAGGTATCTCGATGACCCAATAAGTCTTCTGTATTGGGTTGAGTCGACATCATCTTCATTTGCATCTTTCGACAGTTGCAGTCTTGGTTTTGCAGGTGTCGAAGTTGAGTTGCATTCTTTCATATCAAATCTCTTGAGATCTCCTGCATATCTTGATGCATCATCAAACCTCTACTACTCTTGTAGAATTTGATGTCAAGGAAGCATGAAATTTCACCCAGATCCGTCATTTCGAATTCCTTGTTGAGATCACCTTTGAAGTCTTCGATCACACTTTTGCAGGTACATGTTATCACAAATCATCGACATAGAGACATAGTATAAGCAATTCACTATTGCTTCTTCTTACATATACTCCATGTTCAGTTGTGCACTTCACAAATTTCTTCTCCCTTAGAAAACTATCAATCTTCTTATTCCAAGCTCTTGGAGCTTGTTTCAATTTATACAGAGCTTTAAGAAGCTTGTACACATTTATCTCTTCGTCATGTTTCACAAACCCAACTGATTGTTTAACATAAACTTCTACGTCTAAGGGTCCATTCAGGAATGCACACTTCACGCCCATCTGACATGTGTCAACTATTTATTTCTGCAAGACCAACAACCAACCTGATTGTTTCGATTCTAGCCACAGGTGCAACAACTTCATCGAAGTCTATTCCTTCTTTTTGTAGAAATCCTTTCTCCAATAGCCTAGCATTGTGTCGAGTTACTTCTCCTTTGGGATTCATCTTCACTTTGTATACCTACTTGACATCAATTGCCTTCTTGCCTTGAGGCAATTCAACAATTGACCAAGTGTTGTTGTTTTCAATGGACTTCACTTCTTTATTCGTTGCTTTCACCCATTTCGAATCCTTCAATGCTTCAGCTGCATTGACTGGTTTGACATCTGTATAGAAAGCATAATGTACCAGCTCACCTTCGTTATCAACCACATCATCTGATGTAATCGCACAACCTTGCAACCTTGCAGGCATGCGTCTTGTTCTTTGAGGTTTGCTTGTACTTGGTTGATCTCTAACTTCTTCCTCTTGTCTAACTTCCTCTTGTCAAACTTCTCTTTCGACTTGAGTTTATGGTTCTTCAAGTAGGATTCTCACTGAATCTTTCTTGACATTTTCAGCCCAATCCCATTCCTTAAGCTCATCTATGATCACGTCCCTGCTGATCACAATCTGCTTGTTTACTGGATTAAACAACTTGTAACCTCCTGCCGAATGATATCTTACTAGGACCATTTGACTTGACTTGTCATCAAGTTTTCTTCTCAACTGATCTGGAATATGTCTATGTGCAATAGATCCAAATATCTTTAAATGACTCAAGCTAGGCTATGTACTAGACCAACATTCTTTTGGAGTAATTGTTTTTAGCTTTTTCGTCCGACATCTATTCAAAATATATGTTGCATTTGACGCAACTTCACCCCAAAACTCTTTAGGTAAATTCTTGTCTTTCAACATACTTCTCACTATATTCATGATGATTCGATTCTTCCTCTCTGCAGTTCCATTCTGTTGTGGAGTGTGGGGTGGCACCACCTCATGCACAATCCCTTCTTTTCCACATAATTTATCGAAGTCTTTTGACACATATTCTCCACCATCATCCGTTCTCAAAACTTTGAGCTTTCAACCACTTTGCCTTTCGACCATGGATTTAAACTTAGTAAATACCTCGATCACTTCACTTTTCATCTTGATCAAGTAAGTCCACTATTTCGACTAAAATCATCTATAAATGTGAAAAGTATTTGTTACCTCCATTCGAATTCACTTGGATTGGTCTATATACATCAGAGTATATGACTTCAAGAATAACCTTCGACCTGCTTCCCGGATCCTTGCTGAAGCTATTCTTGTGTTGTTTCGCATGCACACATTCCTCACATACTTCGTTTGGAATATCGATTTCTAGTAGTCCTGAAACCATATTGTGATACGGTGGGAGAACTGACTTGGGTGTTTTACGTTTGATCGCAAATGTTGCGGTTTAGCAAGAGTCGCCACCGAATTTTCTTTTATCCAAAAGGAAAGGTGAAAAAGCACAGGAAATACCTTTGAGATTGTTTCTTGGGTTCGGGGGGTAGATTATAAAAAGAGAAGGTATTAGCACCCTTTTTATCCATGGTTTTCCATGGGCTCTTAGTTACTTGCTAGATCACTTGCTTTTGTTTGAAATTGTGCTTTGTGTGGTTTTTAAAAGTATTTTGTAAAGAGGCCATTGTTTAGACAATCTTTGTAATGATTCTCGTTCGTAAGAATATATACAAAGATGTTGATCTTTTGAAAATATTTTCAATTTTGTAAGATGTTTGAAAGTGTAGGTGTTTATTTTGAAAATAGCAAGGATGTTTTTTTTTGAAATTGAGCAAGTAATTAGGAACATTCTACCTACTCAAAAGTATTTCTTGTTCATTTTCTTTTCCTTTGACATTGTTGTCTTACCATTGATTTGGTAAACAATCCTATCTTTGGATGTAAACGGGACGGACGCGGGTCATCGTATAACCATGATTAGCAATATTGCAAGGTATCTTAGCATTTCTCTTGAGGGACTAAGATCATTAATAAGGCAACATTCGTAACGTCATCGAGGGACTATGATATTGTATTTTGATTGTTTTTGCTAAGATACCTCACATGTGTAATATGGCCATTTATAAGGCAACCAAGTGGATTTTACCTAGGGGTGCTTGTGTGAAAGTGTATTGATTTTCATGTTTGTTTTGTCTTGTATTAGGGTTTTCTACTTGTTGATTTTATCTTGCCATATATACCCTAATTACTAACAATTATATGAAAGCGATAAATTGCGGAAAGTAAATATTCTACGCTATTACATCATTTGGGGATGGGGATACAAATTTATAAATGGGGAATGAAAGCAAATAAATCCTAATTTACTATTACAACCATATTGAATGAATAAATAATGTACAAAAATAAATAAATATAATGTACAAGGATATAAATGGAAATGAAAAGGATTTTTATTTGGTTTTTTAAGGAAAGAGTCTTGGTTTTAACCTAATTAACTAAAAGAAGTAATTAATTAAATTAAGAAAATTAAACCTAAATTAATTAAGAAAAGAAATTAAGTTAGAAAGCATTTTTAGGGTTTTTTAGAAAAAGGTTTTAAGTTTAATAAAAATATTATGAAAATTAATTAATTAAAAGAAAACCTAAATTCTAAGTTAATTTTAATTAAAAAGAGAATAACTAAACCTAAATATAATTATTAAAGAAATTAAGTTTTTTATAATAATTTTTTTTTGTCTTTTGTTTTTAAAGGAATAAAATATATAGAATGCAAATAATAAATAAAAATATTTTTTGGAATTTTTTATATGAAAATAATAATAATAAAAATATAAAGAAAAAGTAAAAAAAAAATTAAAAAAAAAATTATGAGCTGACACATGAGCTTATGTATTGGCTCATGTATTGGCTCATGCAGATTTCGTGTCGGCTCATGCAGATCTCGTGTCGGCTCATGTGTTGGCTCATGCTCCTGGAAGTCAAAACAACTCAGTATGAGTCGACGCATACTAGTTTCGTATCGACTCATAATCATTTTGTATCGATGCATACATGTTTCGTGTTGACTCATAACCTGTTTTGAACATAGTATGTGTTGACTCATATCATTTCGTATCGACGCATAACTGCTATTTTTTGCTTTTATCAATGTTTTGCTACATGTAAAAGTTAGTTCTCAATACATGGTTAGTGAAAATGAAAAGCAAGCATATGGTTAGCTTCAAGGAAATTATATCTACATTTTATCTTCACAAATGAACCATTAATGATGCTTGTATGAAGAGTTCAAAGTCAAGAAAACGTACCTTGAAAATGAAATTTGTGCTTTGAGTTTGAGCTGCTGTATAGGCTGTTGTTGAGCTTGGGAAGTGATGATAGTGATGTTACAAAAGTTGTCTTTGTGTTTGAACAACTTCTATATGATGTATGTGGAGTGTTTGGATGGTTTGTTTGGAGAAAACTTGCAAGGTATGAGATTCAAAGATTTGGACTTCAAAGCTCAAAAATGGAGGTTTTGTGGGCAATTCTAGTTTTTGACAGCAAAAATGATTTTGAGTGTTAGTTTCCCCTTCTTTTTTTTCTAACCTTTTTCCAACCTCTTCCTCTTGCAAATGCTTCTTCTATTTATAGGCAAGGGGTTTGCGCATATGAGCTGATTGGGTTTTTAGAACAACATGTTATGGTTTGGTTGGATTTCAAAGATCAAACTAAGTCAAGTACTCCATAGTCCCAAGATGAAGTACCAAAGTTGCTGGTATTGTGGAGCTACTTCCCATGATTTATGGTGGAGTATAATCAGCAACAAGCAAGGTATGGGCTTAAGATAAACTTTGTACCAAAAGGCTTGCTTTTCAAGAGTAGCAATGGTGCCTTTATGCCATAAATGGAAAGATCTTTTGGACAATGGCTCAAACACTTGAGTAATAGCTCAAGCTCTTGTATAAACATTAAATTATGATGAGATTTGCAAGCAACAAGGCCTGCAAAGTAAGATTATGCAGCACATCATGCCAATTGGATTATGTGTTCTTCAACAAATATGGCTTGTAATTCAAGAATGGATGCTCAACTTCATGCCCTTGAATCTCCTAGCACAAATATGATAAATTCATGCTCTTGGATGTTTTGGAAAGCTTGAAACAACCTCTATAACTTTCATGTTGGCCATTTTGACAAAATCATCTTGGAACTATGTGAAAAAATGCCAAGAAGTTGGGATAAAATCCTGAACAAAATCTGTTGAAAATTTCTCTAAGTGTTAAATGAAAATGTCATGACTTCATTAATTTTTACCTCAAAATCCAAGCACTTCTAGGATTTAATTAGCAAAGAAAAGTTGTAGATCTCATCAGGGTATACAACTTTCATGTTGAAAGTTTTCCTTGAATCATCTTGCATCTTGGTGAAAGAATGACATGAAGTTATGAAAAAAAAAGAACTTTCTAACACTTAGAAAAATTTCTAAGTCTTGAAAAGTTTGACTTTTCAAAATGAATTTTGACTTTCTTGATTTCTTGATGAACAATCTTCATATTCCAACATGTCTTGATGAAATATGATTCTTGAAACTTGATTTTGATCCAAAAGTCAAAGTTTGACTTTCCATGGTGCAATTGACCATTTTGTCCTTGTGTCAATTCCAAACATAAATTGATGTATCAGCGCTGCAAACTTGATGTCATGAGAGATTTTGGGAGGAAATTCTTGAGAAATAAGAGGGCAAATTTTGGGGTACTACAACTGCCCATATTCAATCTTCTTAAACCTGAAGAGTTAGATTGGCGAGCCTGCCATTCGTGACTTGAAGGTGGAAGATGATTGAACACTAGAGTGCCCAGAAATTTGCACTCGAAGATGTGTTAGTTAACTGTGTAGGGAGTGAGCTTAAAGATGCCATTTGGAGGGATGATGGAAAGTTGTTGGATATGGGCTTGTAGATGCCACCCAAAATGATTGCTGGTAGGAATAGAAGAAGTGTCAGAATAAATCTCTGGTTGATTTATGCTGGAATAGTGGATGTGTTGGATTGAGTATCAGAATAATATCCATAAATGGATTGTATCTAACTCGTATCTAAGAGCTAAATCTGAATGAGTATCAGGATGGCATCCATGTCTGGAGCGTATTTAAACTGTATCTGAAAGCTGAATCTGAATGAGTATCAGGATGACATCCGTATCTGGAGCATATTTGCAATGTATCTGAAAGCTGAATCTGAATGAGTATCAGGATGGCATCCGTATCTGGAGTGTATCTGAACTGTATCTGAAAGTTGAATCTGAATGAGTATTAGGATGGCATTCGTGTCTGGAGCATATCTGAACTGTATCTGAAAACTCAGCAGGATGATGAAGAAATCTTAGACGATTACTACCTCAACAGGATGATGAAGGAATCTTGGATGATTACTACCTCAACAGGATGATGAAGGAATCTTGGATGATTACTGCCTCAACAGGATAATGAAGGAATCTTGGACGATTACTACCTCAGCAAGATGATGAAGGAATCTTGGACGATTACTACCTCAGCAGGATGATGAAGGAATCTTGGACGATTACTACCTCAGCAGGATGATGAAGGAATCTTGGACGATTACTACCTCAGTAGGATGATGAAGGAATCTTGGACGATTACTACCTCAGCAGGATGATGAAGGAATCATGGACAATTACTACCTCAGTAAGATGATGAAGGAATCTTGGACGATTACTACCTCAGCAGAATGATGAAGGAATCTTGGATGATTACTACCTCAACAAGGTGATGAAGGAATCTTGAACGATTACTACCTCAGCAGGATGATGAAGGAATCTTGGATGATTACTACCTCATCAAGGTGATGAAGAAATCTTGGGCGATTACTACCTCAGCAGGATGATAAAGGAATCTTGGATGATTACTACCTCAACAAAGTGGTGAAGGAATCTTGGATGATTACTACTCCAAAAGATGATGGAGGAATATTGGACGATTACTACCTCAGCAGGATGGTGAAGGAATCTTGGACGATTACTACTCCAAAAGATGATGAAAGAATCTTGGACGATTACTACTCCAAAGGATGATGGAGGAATCTTAAGACGACTACTACCTCAGAATGATGATGAAGGAATTTTGGACGATTACTACTCCAAAAGATGATAACCTTTATCTGTCGATCGATCTTTCCTGAAAAGGTAAAGAGTTAGTTGTATGCAATGTCATGATGTATGCATTGTGTAATGATGTTCTCAAAATAAATGAGATTTATGTTATATGTATTTTGTATGCATGTGCTATGAATGTTGTTGAAATGTAATTTTTTTCTTGGAGAATAAATCCTTGACAAGTGTTAGGGAGATATTAAATCCCGAATTACTGTTGAAGAGTAGGTGTGTCTTTAAACTTTGCTTAGAATGTTTCCACTGAGGATCCCTGTTTTGTTGAGGAGAACTTCGCTGGGGAAAGTTGAAAACTCTGTGGAGAGTGTTGATTCCTGCTCGGGGAAAAAGTTCTGGTGTCTCGGTTATCTGTTGCTCTACTGGGGAGTCGAAGTTGAACTGATATCTGGTCGGGTCCAGGCTTCATAGTAACTTGCAGGGGATTGTAGAGCCGTCTATTGGGGAAGAGGAGTTGTGGTCCTTTGATTTGTAGTAGTCAGAGAGGCAAACTCAAACTGGGGAATCTGTAGTTTGTTGGGGAAATAAACCCTGTTATCGGTCTGTTGGAGAGGTGTCTTCTTCATTGGGGAAAATCCTTGAGGGTTCTTGAGGTCAACTCAGCTGGTGAGAAGTTTTCAGAGATTGAAACTCTGGCTGGGAGTCATCCTATTAAAAGGATCTTGGGGAGATTTGTCATTTACCCTAATAGTAAATGTTGTAGTAATGCCAGAAAATGTTTGCTTGGTCGCACATGACCCTTTATGTGGGAGCCTGTTTGCCCCCAGAGTTAATCTGGTGCACCTCGACGCTTGAGATTTTGATCACATTTTTGGTAGCCCGGAATTTCCTAGAGATATTTTCTAAGACTGTTGTGGAAGAAACCAAAGACATGATACTGACACCATCTGATACTGACACCATATGATACTATTGGTACAGACAAGCAATTTGATGGTACCATAAGTCTTCATAGTGGATATTGTTTAAACCCATGATCAACATAACTTTGCCCCTGGTTATTCAACAATTCTTTGAGAGATTCTTTGAATCTTGACTTGACTGTCCCAGGTGTGCTTGGATAGTGACATGTCATGCCCCCTTGTTGATATGAGATTTGTCATTGTAAGTGTCATCCCACTCGAAGTGATTTTGTTCACTGGGAGAGCTTTCATTCATCGGATATTCGTCGTGTGAATTTCTTTGCTGTCAAACAAATAGCCATATGCAAACAACGATATTCAAATAATGCAAAGTTTATGTTTGTCTTGAAATTTCAAAAATGCGTTTTAGCAAGTGAAGAAGTTTTGTAAGAAAATTCAAACTCAGGATTTAGGGTAAAGCCTTACAGGAGTTAGGATACCTTTTGTAACAGTATGCTTTCGAACTAACTCGTGCTTCAATTAAGACTTTTGAAGGGTTGTAGCGTGGCTTGGTTCACGGTTTAAGAAACAAAGGATAAAGGCTCAAAATGTGTTTGTACCCACCCGCTCTTCGTGATGTTCTTCAGTCCTAAACTCAGTTAATTGTGTGTTTGAACTCCAATTGAGTATGGAATGGCGCTTTAGTTACGGTTCAAACAAGTTAAGTTTGTCGGAAGGCAGTCATTTTTACAACATTTTTTCATGTTGTTGAGGATTTGTAGTGACCTCTTTCTTTTGATTTTTTATCCCTAATTTTTGCCTGACTGTTCTTGTTTTGAGATTACGGTCAGTGGGATGCCCCAGTTTTTCTTAAGCCTCCTTTGTAGGTTTTGACTTAGTGGGCTTTTCCTTTTAAGAGATAATGACTGCCTATTTGGTAGGGAACCATCACCGTCTTTTGATTCCAGAGAAATGTTTTGATGTTATTCGTTGTATTTACGAGATGAGAGTTTGCGATTTGAATGCGCATTTGAATTAACTGAGAGACTACCCTGCCCCAGGTTTTGATTAAAGGTTTCAATTTTGTGAAAAAAGGAAAAACTTCTACTTCTTTGGCTCGAAGGGGTTGACTAGGGATTATCTTCCTTATAACTCCAGTGTTTAGGATTTGAAAGGGAGCCTGTACATCGTCAGCAAGGTCTGTCCAAAAGCATACTGTATGAGATTAATGGCATTGTTTTCGTCATCCTCCCTCTAAAGGCTTGTATATTTTAGCAAGAGTTGAATGTCATAAAGAGAGTAAAAAACATAGTTTAAATGAAATGAAAACGAATGAATCAATTCAAGACAAACATATGCAATGCATTAATGAAACAAAGTTTGACATTAATAGATAATTGTTTGAATAACAAGAGGAATTACAAATGAAAATTTCAAAATGAACAAGACGCTCTCAATGATTTGGCATAGGAGCAGTGATCACATTTGGAGTCTCCGGAGGGTCGAACTCGATCTCCTTGGCATCAATCAAGTCTTGAATCTTGTTCTTCAAAGTCCAACAACCGTCAGTGTCATGTCCGGGACTGTTAGAATGATAGACACATCTTACGCTTGGATTGTACTTAGAAGAGGAGGTGTCGGGATTTTGAGGAGGATCCTTTAGTGTGATCAGTTTCACCTTCAGCAAATGTTGTAATGCTTGAGACAAAGGCATGTTGATGTTAGTGTACTGCCTTTCTTGATATCTTGCCCTGCGCTTATTGCCCTGTCTTTGTTGAACAAGTGTAGAATTAGAGATCAGGATTGCCCCTACATATTGATCATGATGAGTCTTTTGACCATACACAACATTTGACTCTTTCTTCCCACCGTATGGCTTTTTCTGAGCATCAGAAGGTGTAGCTCCTTGGATCTTTCCACTTTTGATGCCAGCTTCGACCCTTTCGCCGGTCAGTATTAGCTCGGTGAACCCAGATGAGGAGCTTCCGATTAGGTGTTTGAAGAAAGGCCCTGTCAAAGTTCCCATGAAGATGTCAATCAGATCCCTATCAGTTAAAGGGGGTTGCACCCTACCAGCCAGATCTCTCCACTTTTGAGCGTATCCTTTGAAACTCTCGTGGGATCCCATGGTCATATTCTGCAATTGCACACGAGTTGGTGCGAGATCAACATTGTACTACTACTGCTTGTGGAAAGCAGCAGCTAAATCCTCCCAGGTGTGGATGCAAGAACTCTCCAATTGATAGAACCATTCAAGTTGAGTCCCTACTAGGCTCTCTTGGAAGAAATGGATCCAAAGCTTTGGATAAGTTGTGTATGGTTGAATCTTGCGGACATAAGACTTTAAGTGCATCTTAGGGCAAGAGACTCCATCGTACAGGGAAAAGGTAGGGATTTTGAACTTTGGCGGAATAACCACTCCAGAAACCAAACCCATGTCTCCTAAATTCAAGCCAGGTATCTGTTGAATCTCCATAGCACTGAGGCGATCCTCCAACTGTTTGTACTTGTCATCAGTGGGAGGGTATTATTCCTCGGAGTAGTCAGCTTCAACTTCATCAATCTCCAAATTATGGTCTTCTTCAAGACTATCCCCCATGTTGGATGAAGTTGAAAGATCTAGAGCTCCCTTGACTGATCCTCTAGGTCTTCTTCCCAAGTTCAAGATGCCTATTGACTTCTTGGACTTTTTCTTCTTGTCTTTGAGAAGAAGAGTCTTCAGGTCCTCTTGCCCCTTAGCCATAGCCAAGAACATTTGTTGGAATTGAGCGTTTTGAGCTTGGAGATCTTTCACTGTCTGTTCCATATCCATCTTACTGAAATAAACAGCAGGAAGGTAAGGAGACATGTATGGGAGAAATATGTCATGATATGATGCATAATATGTGGATGCATGTTTTCAAGGATCTCGCAGGGTAAACACAAGAAAAAGTTAGAAGTTGAACTTTGATCAACATCTTTGATTGGAGAACTTTGTATCGGTGGATGTCCTTCCACGAGAATTTAGCTCACCATGCCAAGTGGGTCGTAGCCCTTGACTCAAATTATTGTACTTGATCTTTGACGGCGTTTGGTTAGACGAAAATAAATCCTCTTGCCCCTTGCTAGACGTCTGGTTCAACGTGACCCTGCATCATAAGCCCTTGAGATCCTTGAAATGCTATGGTTCAATGTTATTGAAAAATGCTATGGTATGATTTCATGATGTTATGTACAAGTATGCAAAGTAAGCAAGTTTATATACAAATAATCATATTCACATAAAGCAGACAAGTCCTTAGGTTTAGGCTTGTATGGAGTTTGTAGGTAAGTACCCTCTTGAAGTTTAGTTGGCTCAACCTGTCTTAGTTAATAGTAACCGGGTTCTAAGGGATCTCAATATCACTGATATTTCCCACAAACTTCCTTCCAATTGACAACTGTCTTGCCACCAAACAAAGCTCGGGAGTCAAATCTCAATGAGTGTAGTATTGAGTATCGACCAACTTCGGACTGCACCAATGCCGGTCATCTCACTACGTCCTAATGGCCAAGATGGTCAAGTAAAGGTTCTAGAAGTCAGTTAGTGCTTCATGACATCACTCAACGGCTCCGTATTCTCCTTGACTACTCAAGGGCTACCGGTACCCACAAATATGTCACACTAACGTAGCTATTGCTTAGACCATGTCAGTATACCCCACACAGTTTCCACAATGTATTGCTACTTACCTATAAGGTATCCCAAATCCGGGTAGAGGATTTAAGCCCAAATAAGGAACCAAAATGTAAAGCAATCAAATCAAACAATGAAAGCAAATAAAGGTGATCTAGCCATAAGGTAACCCCACTTTTAAGAAAACTCCCCAGCAGAGTCGTCAGTTTTGTGATACGGTGGGAGAACTGACTTGGGTGTTTTGTGTTTGATCGCAAATGTTGCGGTTTAGCAAGAATCACCACTGACTTTTCTTTTATCCAAAAGGAAAGGTGAAAAAGCACAGGAAAGACCTTTGAGATTGTTTCTTGGGTTCGGGGGATAGATTATAAAAAGGGAAGGTAGTAACACCCTTTTTATCCATGATTTTCCATGGGCTCTTAGTTACTTGCTAGATCACTTGCTTTTGTTTGAAATTGTGCTTTGTGTGGTTTTTGAAAGTATTTTGTAAAGAGGCCGTTGTTTAGGCAATCATTGTAATGATTCTCGTTCGTAAGAATGTATACAAAGATGTTGATCTTTTGAAAATGTTTTCAATTTTGTAAGATGTTTGAAAGTGTAGGTGTTTGTTTTGAAAATAGCAAGGATGTTTATTTGAAATTGAGAAAGTAATTAGGAACATTCTACCTACTCAAAAGTCTTTTTTGTTCATTTTCTTTTCCTTTGACATTGTTGTCTTACCATTGATTTGGTAAACAACCCTATCTTTGGATGTAAACGGGACGGGCGCGGGTCATCGTATAACCATGATTAGCAATATTACAAGGTATCTTAGCATTTCTCTTGAGGGACTAAGATCATTTGTAAGGCAACATTCGCAGCGTCATCGAGGGACTATGATTTTGTATTTTGATTGTTTTTGCTAAGATACCTCACATGCGTAATATGACCATTTATAAGGCAACCAAGTGGATTTTACCTAGGGGTGCTTGTGTGCAAGTATATTGATTTTCATGCTTGTTTTGTCTTGTATTAGGGGTTTCTACTTGTTGATTTTATCTTGCCATACACACCCTAATTACTAACAATTATATGAAAGCGATAAATTGCGGAAAGTAAATATTCTACGCTATTACATCATTTGGGGGATGGGGATACAAATTTACAAATGGGGGGATGAAAGCAAATAAATCCTAATTTACTATTACAACTATATTGAATGGATAAATAATGTACAAAAATAAATAAATATAATGTACAAGGATATAAATGGAAAAGAAAAGGATTTTTGTTTGGTTTTTTAAGGAAAGGGTCTTGGTTTTAACCTAATTAACTAAAAGAAGTAATTAATTAAATTAAAAAAATTAAACCTAAATTAATTAAGAAAAGAAATTAAGTTAGAAAACATTTTTAGGGTTTTTTAGAAAAGGTTTTAAGTTTAATAAAAATAGTATGAAAATTAATTAATTAAAAGAAAACCTAAATTCTAAGTTAATTTTAATTAAAAAGAGAATAACTAAACGATTTTTTTTTGAAATAACCAGGTATATAATTTTTTTCTGCAAATAACCATGTTTCGGAAAAATTACGCAAATAGCCATGTTTCAGTTGACTACCCAAAGGAGGAGCCATCTCACTTGGCGCCTACACCTACTTTTTAAGGGGAGGCGCCATCTAACTTGGCGCCTAGGTGCTTAGGACAAGTGAGATGGCGCCTTAGTGCATTTGCTAGGGCAATTTTCGCGTTTTTTTTTCAATCTGGTGCGTTACGTATTCGATACAGGATCAACAAAATTGACTTTTTATTTACAAAAAATGATTACACCCATAAGTATTACATAAAAAAAGCTAATTAAATAAAAAAAAACAGATTAATCAGTGGTCCCCCGGAACTCGGTAATGACCCCCGATTCCGCATCCCCGTCCTCGCCTTTCCCGTGCTGGGTGTCGTCGCATTTCCTGCTGTGGCAGGGTCGATGGCCCAGCGAAGTCAATGCATTCTGGATCCATGAAATCAGTCAGATCTCCATATCTAGAAGATCCGCTTTGGTACAATCGGTTACCCATACCCTCAAAGTTTGGTCGTGTTGGCGGTGGGTGGGGTTCCATGGTTGGTCTGTAGCATTGATCGTCTGAGTATGGGGGGTAGAAAGGAAATGGATCTTGGGGTGTTTGGTATTGAGGATGTTGGGTGGTTTGGTGATACTGTGGTTTATGGTTCATAATCTTCCGACATTCGCAGATCAGGGCTAAGGCTAGATGTTAAGGGGCCCATATTGGGATATACAGAAGACTGAAATTGTGTGTGGGGTATGCAGGTGTGTTGGTATTGTGATTGGAATTACGGTTGGGTGTGAGGCATATGGGGGTATTGGTACTGAGGTGGTGATTGTGGTTGGTTGTGGGGCATTTGGGTGTAATTGTATTGTGGTGGCGACTGTGGTTAAGTGTTTGTGGTTCTGTTTTGTCTAGGGGGTTGGTGGGAGGTTGATGTGTGTTGGGTTTGTTGTTGGGGAAATGAGGGTTGTGCCCATTGTGTTCGTGGGTCAACCAAGTACCTTGGATGAGACACGTGCATTTCAGGGTTACTAACCGACCTGTACCAAGATAAATACTAATCCGTGTGTCGCATATTACCATGATTGAGAAAAACTGGGAATTATAAGACATGTCGGTGACGCCTCTGCCACATCTTACACCATTCTGGAGCAAAGTCTTTCGAGTTGGTAAGACCCCATTGGGCGTTGAACCTTTTGAGATGCCACTGGGACAAACAAGTCAGATCACTGGGTATCTCTTGATGCATTCCGAACTACATCTTCACACGGTCGCTGTGGTGCATCTCCACAACATTGAACCGTATGATTGCAGTCTTGGCGCTCCAAATTGCTGCATCCTAGGGGTTTGGTTCATGGTCCAAACCCAAATATGGTCTCCAAACAAACTGCGCATAAAATTAAACCAGGTTAATGAAAAAGTAATATATAAATAATTTAAAAGTAGAAAAGTTGAAAGGTACGACGTACATCATCCGGGCCTAGGTGATCCAATATATTGCGGTATAGTGCGAAATTGAATCTTGAATTCTTGCCGTAATCCATACCCCTCACGCAATACCTAAAGGAAATGAAAAATATTTTATTTTTATCATATCTTTGGTGAAGAGATGAATAGTAATAAATGATATAACTTGATGACTTACTTTGTTGCGTACGGGAAAACGAATGTGTTGTTGTTGACAGAGTTTAGGGACTCCATCCTCCACCAACCCCAGGCTTGAAGTAAAAAAGCCCAGCCATAAAATGTACATTTTTCCTTGATTGCATTTTTGCACAAGGAACTGTATAGGTGGGCTAAAACAGCAGAACCCCAACTATACTTTCTAGTTTTTTTGAAGTCTCTAAGTAAATTTAAATACATAAAATTTACACTATTTCCCGTACTTTAGGGAAATAAAAAGGTTCCAAATAGTATCAGTAGATAAGTTCTAGCTTTTATTACCCTGTCTTGCTCGGAGGAATTTTCGTTTAATTCCAAAGTCGCATAATGATTTTTAAGCTCAGTTATTAGTATACCCTGACCTCTCGCACCACCACCTTCAACCATATCCCTGCCCAACAATTCTTCACACAGAAAATTGGGTTGTTGAACCGACCCGTTAACGGCCTTACCGTCGACAGGGAGATCCAGTAACATGTACACATCCTCTAGCGTGACTGTACATTCACCTATTGGTAGGTGAAATATATGGGTCTCTGGTCTCCACCTTTCCAACATTGCAAGTATGAACTTTGAATCAATTGTGCAGTTGGAGATCTTTATAACATGTCCGAAACCTGCGTATTCCAGATATGGTACGATAAATGGGTCGGGAGCAAGGTAGTTGGGAGATCAGATTCTAAATCTTTTGGTATCCTGAGTTAATAATGTAAAAGGTGTAAGATTAAGTAAGATGAACAAAGCATTACCAGAAGTATAAAAAATGTATAACTATAAAAGAAACTTACAAATGCTGCAATGTTGTCCCTTGTGCCTCTGTGAGAATCGCCCATTGTGAGAAGAGCCATTATTGAAAATGCATGAGATTATGAAAGACTTAGAAAATGTAAGATATTATGAAAGAGTTTGTAGCAGAGAGTGAGACGATTGTGGGTGCGAGAGAAGTATGTTATGCTCTGTATTTATAGGCAAAAAAATTTCATAGAGTAAGTGAGGTGGTAGTTGGTGCATGCATGCATGATAAGTGTCACTCTTGTAGTGTAGGCGCAGGCTAGGTGGCAGCCTTGGAGAAGGCATCTCTGCATGCATGTAACACGATTGGACATGAAGGGAGGCGCCATTGGACTTGGCGAAAGAGTACAAAAATGAAAGGTGTCGTCATCCCCATTGGTGAATAAGAGGTGGCATGGGTTGCAGGTTAGGCGCTGGCTAGGTGACAGCCTTAGAGAAGGCATGCCTGAATGCATGTAACACTATTGGAGGTGAAGGGAGGAGACTTACAAGTTACAATGTAGGTGCAGAGTAGGCACAGGCTAGGTGGCAGCCTTGGAGAAGGCATCTCTGCATGCATGTAACACGATTGGACGTGAAGGGAGGCGCCATTGGACTTAGCGAAAGAGCACAAAAATGAAAGGTGTCACCATCCTCATTGGCGAATAAGAGGTGTCATTGTTTGCAGAGTAGGCGCAAACTAGGTGACAACCTTGGAGAAGGCATGCCTGAATGCATGTAACACTATTGGAGGTGAAGGGGGGAGACTTACAAGTTACAGTGTAGGTGCAGAGTAGGCGCGGGCTTCGTGGCTGCCTTGGAGAAGGCATCCCTGCATGCATGTAACACTATTGGACGTGAAGGGAGGCGCCATTGGAATTGGCGATAGAGTACAAAAATGAAAAGTGTCGCCATCCCCATTGGCGAATAAGAGGTGTCATGGGTTGCAGAGTAGGCGCAGGCTAGGTGACAGCCTTGGAGAAGGCATGCCTGAATACATGTAACACTATTGGAGGTGATGGGAGGAGACTTACAGGTTACAGTGTAGATGCAGAGTAGGCGCATGCTAGGTGGCAGCCTTGGAGAAGGCATCCCTGCATGCATGTAACCCTATTGGACGTGAAGGGAGGCGCCATTGAACTTGGTGAAAGAGTAAAAAATGAAAGGTGTCGCCATCCCCATCGGCGAATAAGAGGTCTCATGGTTTGCAGAGTAGGCGCAGGCTAGGTGACAGCCTTGGTAACACTATTGGACGTGATGGGAGGAGCCTTAGAGGTTACAACCTTAGTTATTTCAAATTCAATATGACCTATTTAGTCTTACATTTATCAAAACACTGATTCACTTAATCTCTCAAACCTTCCAACCTTCAAACCTTCAAACAATCAAACCTTCAAACCTTCAAACAATCAAACCTTCAAACCTTCGAATAACTCATAAACTTCAAACCTTCTAACCTTCAAACCTTCAAACAATCATACGCAATGGCCTCTACACCCCAATATGTCATCAGTGCACATTTCAACGGTGAGACATACATTTGTCCCACCTCTGGGTTTTTATTTAGAGACACAGACAACATCCGATTTCATTTAAACGGGAAAGCCAATTTCTTGTACTTCAAAAAACGATTGGAGGCCAAACTTGGACGAGGCCCGGTGACACAAATATTTCATCTGAATCCAGTTTTTTTGGTAACAACCAAATAATATTTTTTAAGGTTGAGGTTCAAGATGACGAGGATCTTCAGAATATGTTTTCCAGTCATATGTATTTCGGGTACGACTCTATTGAGTTGTACATTATGCTGCGAGAGCCTCAGGTGACACAAGTGGTTGATCCTTTGGAGACCGAACAAGCAGAGGTAGATGCAGTTGATGAAGAAAAAGAAGATGACGAGTTAGAGTTTGACGAAATGGTGAATGATGATTCCGAAGACGATGGGATACCTGGTATTCCTGCAAACGAGATCTACACACCACCTCCGCACATGACAAACTTCAACATGGGCGGAGATGAACCGTCTTCTGATTTATTTTTCAATCCGTATATGCAGTCGGATGAAAACTTAAAAGAGAAAGACATGTTTCGTAACAGAGAAGAATGTATCAGAGCCATAAAAAAATTCCACATGCTCAATTCAGTCGATTTTAAGGTGGACCGTGTAAACCCATAAATGTACAAGATCAAGTGTGTCCACCCTGATTGTATGTTCAAGCTCACTGCATCATACAGATTAAGAGGTGATTGTTGGGTCATAAGTTCTATGTCTACCCACACATGTGTCAGTTCTACTCAATCACAGGACCATCGAAAACTTAATTACGACCTCATTTGTCAAGAAATCCTACCACTCGTCAGCAACGATCCATCTTTGAAGGTGAAAACCATCATCTCCCACATCACTACGGGTTTTAACTATACTCCGTCTTACCGTAAGGCGTGGTTAGCAAAGACCAAGGCGATTGAAAAGGTGTACGGAAATTGGGAGGAGTCATACCAAGAACTTCCTCGCTACCTGAATGCACTCCAGACTTATTCTCCGGGTACTGTTTACATTCTGGAAACAGTGCCAGCATACGCCCAAGATGGTAGTCAACTAAACAGAAATGAAATATTCAGTCGAGTGTTTTGGGCATTTAAACTTTGCATCACAGGGTTTGCATCATGCAAACCAATTATACAAATTGATGGGACTTGGTTGTATGGGAAATACAAAGGCACGCTACTAATGGCAGTTGCACAAGATGGCAACAATAACATTTTCCCAATTGCCTTTGCCCTAGTCGAGGGGGATACCGGTGGTGCTTGGAGCTTTTTTCTGAAAAACCTGCGAACACACGTGGCTCCTCAACTAGATCTCTGTTTGATCTCGGATAGACATGCATCCATTGAAAGTGCATACAATGATCCTGCAAACAGTTGGTATGACCCTCCTTCTACGCATGTCTATTGCGTTAGACATATCGTCCAAAATTTCACGAGGGAGATCAAGGACAAAACACTAAGGAAAGCGGTTATGAATGCGAGATATGCATTGACACAACCCATATTCAAATATTACCACAACGAGATCCGTTTGTCAAATCCGGAAGCCGGTAGGTGGATTGACAATATTCCGGTAGAAAAATGGACTAGGTCATACGAAAATGGCCAAAGATGGGGGCACATGACAACAAATCTAATTGAATCGATGAATGGGGTATTCAAAGGCATATGAAACCTCTCGGTCACTGCTTTGGTAAAATCTACGTATTTTAGGATGGCCTCGTTGTTTGCCAAAAGAGGTGAAATATGGAATGCAGTGTTGCAATCTGGACAACTATGGAGTAAAAGCTGCATGAAGTACATTAAGGCAGAAAGTGCCAAAGCCAACACCCATATGGTTATACGGTTTGACTGACACAACCACAACTTCATTGTGAAAGAGACAATCGGCCACAACGAGGGCCTGCCAAGACAAGAATATAGGGTTGTACTACCTTCTCGTTGGTGCGATTGTGGCAAGTTTCAAGCCTTTCGTATGCCTTGCTCTCATGTCATTGTCGCGTGTGCTTATACCCATCAAGATGCGCTACAACTTTTGTCACACATTTACAAATCTGAAACGTTGCTCAACGTTTACAACAACAGCTTCCCTTTGGTAGCAAAACTAGATTATTGGCCTGCATATGACGGGGAAATAGTATGGCACAATGACCAAATGCGAAGGAACAAAAAGGGTCGTCCCAAAAGTAAGCGCATCACAACCGAAATGGAATCCCTTGACAAGCTTGAAAGAAAGTGTGGTTTAAGCCGCCAGGTCGGACACAATCGCAAAAATTGTCCGAATCGGGCGTCTGCCTCGACCACATAAAAATTGTATTACATAAAATCTTTCCTTAATTATGTTGTAAACATTAGGGTTTTTCGTTAACAGTATTTGCTACAATAAACATTGCGCATACAAGAAAAAAACACGATATTTCGTCTACGAAATTATAACTGTTAAAACAATATCATCTGACCCATGCATCATCAACCTTACGTCGCTGTCTGTTTTGACTTCCTCCAACCAAACATTAGGTCTTCCTGTCGCATGTGAGGTTGTTGTTCGTCTTCGCTGGATCCTTCGAATTTTTCCCCCCTCCATGATGTCTCCATCTAGCCATCGCATCAACTCACTTGGCTCCTAGGGCAAAATGCTGTTTTTATAAATAATTCGTCAGTTTCTCCATCATTTCTCACACTTTCTCGCACTGTTTTCTTATTTTTTACTCTGTTATTTGCGTCATGACATCGCCCATGATTTTTACCAGAGATGGTTACGTTATCTTCTCCGCACAAAACCTGCGATGAAAATGAAATTCTGGCACATTCACTCCATGAAGCGGGAGTTGTTGCGATGGCTAGATGGAGACATCGTTGAGGGGAAAAAATCGAAGGATCCAGCAAAGACGAACAACAACCTCACATGCGACAGGAAGACCTAATGTTTGGTTGGAGTAAGTCAAAATAGACAGCAACGTAATGTTGTTGATGCATGGGTCAGATGATATTATTTTAACAGTTGTAATTTCGTAGGAGGAATATCGTGTTTTTTTCTTTTTGTACGTGCAATGTTTATTGTAGAAAATACTCTTAACGAAAAACCCTAATGTTTACAACATAATTAAGGAAAGATTTTATGTAATACAATTTTTATGTGGTCGAGGCAGACGCCCGATTCAGACAATTTTTGCGATTGTGTCTGACCTGACGGCATAAACCACACTTTCTTTCCAGCTTGTCAAGGGAGTCCATTTCGGTTGTGATGCGCTTACTTTTGGGACGACCCTTTTTGTTCCTTCGCATTTGGTCATTGTGCCATACTATTTCCCCGTCATATGCAGGCCAATAATCTAGTTTTGCTACCAAAGGGAAGCTGTTGTTGTAAACGTTGAGCAACGTTTCAGATTTGTAAATGTGTGACAGAAGTTGTAGCGTGTCTTGATGGGTATAAGCACACGCGACAATGACATGAGAGCAAGGCATACGAAAGCCTTGAAACTTGCCACAATCGCACCAACGAGAAGGTAGTACAACCCTATATTCTTGTCTTGGCAGGCCCTCGTTGTGGCTGATTGTCTCTTTCACAATGAAGTTGTGGCTGTGTCGGTCAAACCGTATAACCATATGGGTGTTGGCTTTGGCACTTTCTGCCTTAATGTACTTCATGCAACTTTTACTCCATAGTTGTCCAGATTGCAACACCGTATTTCACCTCTTTTGGCAAATAACGAAGCCATCCTAAAATACGTAGATTTTACCAAAGCAGTGACAGGGAGGTTTCATATGCCTTTGAATACCCCATCCATCGATTCAATTAGATTTTTTGTCATGTGCCCCCATCTTTGGCCATTGTCGTATGACCTAGTCCATTTTTCTACCGGAATATTATCGATCCACCTACCGGTTTCCGGATTTGACAAACGAATCTCGTTGCGGTAATATTTGAATGTGGGTTGTGTCAATGCATATCCCGCATTCATAACCGCTTTCCTTAGTGTTTTGTCCTTGATCTCCCTCGTGAAATTTTGGACGATATATCTAACGCAATAGACATGCGTAGAAGGAGGGTCATGCCAACCGTTTGCATGATTATTATATGCACTTTAAATGGATGCATGTCTATCCGAGATCAAACAAAGATCTGGTTGAGGAGCCACGTCTGTTCGCAGGTTTTTCAAAAAAAAGCTCCAAGCACCACTGGTCTCCCCCTCGACTAGGGCAAAGGCAATTGGGAAAATGTTATTGTTGCCATCTTGTACAACTGCCATTAGTAGCGTGCCTTTGTATTTCCCATACAACCAAGTCCCATCAATTTGTATAATTGGTTTGCATGATGCAAACCCTGTGATGCAAGGTTGAAATGCCCAAAACACTCGACTGAATATTCCATTTCTGTTTAGTTGACTACCATCTCGGGCGTATGCTGACACTGTTTCAGAATGTAAACAGTACCCGAAGAATAAGTCTGGAGTGCATTCAGGTAGCAAGGTAGTTCTTGGTATGACTCCTCCCAGTTTCCGTACACCTTTTCAATCGCCTTGGTTTTTGCTAACCACGCCTTACGGTAAGACGGAGTATAGTTAAAAACCGTAGTGATGTGGGAGATGATGGTTTTCACCTTCAAAGATGGATCATTGCTGACGAGTGGTAGGATTTCTTGACAAATGAGGTCGTAATTAAGTTTTCGATGGTCCTGTGATTGAGTAGAACTGACACATGTGTGGGTAGACATGGAACTTATGACCCAACAATCACCTCTTAATCTGTATGATGCAGTGAGCTTGAACATACAATTAGGGTGGACACACTTGACCTTGTACCTTTCTGGGTTTACACGGTCCACCTTAAAATCGATCGAATTGAGCATGTGGAATTTTTTATGGCTCTGATACATTCTTCTCTGTTACTAAACATGTCTTTCTCTTTTAAGTTTTCATCCGACTGCATATACGGATTGAAAAATAAATCAGAAGAGGGTTCATCTCCGCCCATGTTGAAGTTTGTCATGTGCGGAGGTGGTGTGTAGATCTCGTTTGCAGGTATCCCATCGTCTTCGGAATCATCATTCACCATTTCGTCAAACTCTAACTCGTCATCTTCTTCTTCATCAACTGCATCTACCTCTGCTTGTTCGGTCTCCAAAGGATCAACCACTTGTGTCACCTGAGGCTCTCGCAGCATAATGTACAACTCAATAGAGTCGTACCCGGAATACATATGACTGGAAAACATATTCTGAAAATCCTCGTCATCTTGAACCTCA
The DNA here is from genome assembly GCA_948472305.1 of Vicia faba. Lineage (NCBI taxonomy): Eukaryota > Viridiplantae > Streptophyta > Magnoliopsida > Fabales > Fabaceae > Vicia > Vicia faba. Next base: position 226,866 of record CATIWC010002049.1, on the reverse strand, counting down.
ACCTTATAAAATATTATTTGGTTGTTACCAAAAAAACTGGATTCAGATAAAATATTTGTGTCACCGGGCCTCGTCCAAGTTTGGCCTCCAATCGTTTTTTGAAGTACAAGAAATTGGCTTTCCCATTTAAATGAAATCGGATGTTGTCTGTGTCTCTAAACAAAAACCCAGAGGTGGGACAAATGTATGTCTCACCGTTGAAATGTGCACTGATGACATATTGGGGTGTAGAGGCCATTGCGTATGATTGTTTGAAGGTTTGAAGGTTTGAAGTTTATGAGTTATATGAAGGTTTGAAGGTTTGATTGTTTGAAGGTTTGAAGGTTGGAAGGTTTGAGAGATTAAGTGAATCAGTGTTTTGGATAAATGTAAGACTAAATAGGTCATACTGAATTTGAATTAACTAAGGCTGTAACCTCTAAGGCTTCTCCCATCACGTCCAATAGTGTTACCAAGGCTGTCACCTAGCCTGCGCCTACTCTATAAACCATGAGACCTCTTATTCGCCAATGGGGATGGCGACACCTTTCATTTTTGTACTCTTTCGCCAAGTCCAATGGCGCCTTCCTTCACGTCCAATAGTGTTACATGCATGCAGGGACGCCTTCTCCAAGGCTTCCACCTAGCGTGCGCCTACTCCGCACCTACACTATAACCTGTAATTCTCCTTCCATCACCTCCAATAGTGTTACATGCATTCAGGCATGCCTTCTCCAAGGCTGTCACCTAGCCTGCGCCTACTCTGTAACCCATGCCACCTCTTATTCGCCAATGGGGATGGCGACACCTTTCATTTTTGTACTCTTTCGCCAAGTCCAATGGCGCCTCCCTTCACGTCCAATAATGTTACATGCATTCAGGGATGCCTTCTCCAAGGCTGCCACCTAGCCTGCGCCTACTCTGCACCTACACTGTAACCTGTAAGTCTCCTCCCATCACCTCCAATAGTGTTACATGCATTCAGGCATGCCTTCTCCAAGGCTGTCACCTAGCCCGCGCCTACTCTGTAACCCATGCCACCTCTTATTCGCCAATGGGGATGGCAACACCTTTCATTTTTGTACTCTTTCGCCAAGTCCAATGGCGCCTCCCTTCACGTCCAATAGTGTTACATGCATTCAGGGATGCCTTCTTCAAGGCTGCCACCTAACCTGCGCCTACTCTGCACCTACATTGTAAGCTGTAAGTCTCATCCCATCACCTCCAATAATGTTACATGCATTCAGGCTTGCCTTCTCCAAGGCTGTCACCTAGCATGCGCCTACTCTGTAACCCATGCCACCTCTTATTCGCCAATGGGGATGGCGACACCTTTTATTTTTGTACTCTTTCGCCAAGTCCAATGAAGCCTCCCTTCACGTCCAATAGTGTTACATGCATTCAGGGATGCCTTCTCCAAGGCTGCCACCTAGCCTGCGCCTACTCTACACCTACACTGTAACTTGTAAGTCTCCTCCCATCACCTCCAATAGTGTTACATGAATTCATGCATGCCTTCTCCAAGGATGTCACCTAGCCTGCGCCTACTCTGTAACCCATGCCACCTCTTATTCGCCAATGGGGATGACGACACCTTTTATTTTTGTACTCTTTCGCCAAGTCCAATGGCGCCTCCCTTCATGTCCAATCGTGTTACATGCATGCAGAGATGCCTTCTCCAAGGCTTCCACCTAGCCTGCGCCTGCACTGCAAGAGTGACACTTATCATGCATGCATGCACCAACTATCACCTCACTTACTCTATGAAATTTTTTTGCCTATATATACAGAGCATAACACACTTCTCTCGCACCCACAATCGTCTCACTCTCTGCTACAAACTTTTTCATAATCTCTTACAATTTCTAAGTCTTTCATAATCTCAGGCATTTTCAACAATGACTCTTCTCACAATGGGCGATTCTTAGAGGCACAAGGGACAACATTGCAATATTTGTAAGTTTCTTTTATAGTTATACATTTTTTATACTTTTGGTAATGCTTTGTTCATCTTACTTAATCTTACACCTTTTACATTATTAACTCTGGATACCAAAAGATTCAGAATCCGGTCTTACAACTACCTTGCTCCCGACCCATTTATCGTACCATATATGGAATACGCAGGTTTCAGACATGTTATAAAGATCTCCAACTGCTCAACTGATTCAAAGTTCATACTTGCAATGTTGGAAAGGTGGAGACCAGAGACCCATACATTTCACCTACCAATAGGTGAATGTACCGTCACGCTAGAGGATGTGTACATGTTACTGGGTCTCCCTGTCGATGGTAAGGCCGTTAACGGGTCGGTTCAACAACCCAATTCTCTATGTGAAGAATTGTTGGGCAGGGATATGGTTGAATGTGGTGGTGCGAGAGGTCAGGGTATACTACTAACTGAGCTTAAAAATCATTATGCGACTTTGGAATTAAACGAAAATTCCTCCGAGCAAGACAGGGTAATAAAAGCTAGAACTTATCTAATGATACTATTTGGAACCTTTTTATTTCCTGAAAGTACGGGAAATAGTGTAAATTTTATGTATTTAAATTTACTTAGAGACTTCGAAAAAACTAGAAAGTATAGTTGGGGTTCTGCTGTTTTAGCCCACCTATACAGTTCCTTGTGCAAAAATGCAATCAAGGAAAAATGTACATTTTATGGCTGCGTTTTTTTACTTCAAGCCTGGGGTTGGTGGAGGATGGAGTCCCTAAACCCTGTCAACAACAACACATTCGTTTTCCCGTACCTAACAAAGTAAGTCATCAAGTTATATCATTTATTACTATTCATCTCTTCACCAAAGATATGATAAAAATAAAATATTTTTCATTTCCTTTAGGTATTGCGTGAGGGGTATGGATTACGACAAGAATCCAAGATTCAATGTCGCACTATACCGCAATCTATTGGATCACCTAGGCCCGGATGATGTACGTCGTACCTTTCAACTTTTCTACTTTTAAATTATTTATATATTACATTTTCATTAACCTGATTTAATTTTATGTGCAATTTGTTTGGAGACCATATTTGGGTTTGGGCCATGAACCAAACCCCGAGGATGCAGCAATTTGGAGCCCCAAGACTGCAATCATACGGTTCAATGTTGTGGAGATGCACCACAACGACCGTGTGAAGATGCAATTCGGAATGCATCAAGAGATACCCAGTGATCTGACTTGTTTGTCCCCGTGGCATCTAAAAAGGGTCAACGCCCAATGGGGTCTTACCAACTGGAAAGACTTTGCTCCAGAATGGTGTAAGATGTGGCAGAGGCGTCACCAATATGTCTTGCAATTCCCGGTTTTCCTCAATCATGGTAATATGCGACACACATATTAGTATTTATCTTGGTACAGGTCGGTTAGTAACCCTGAAATACATGTGTCTCATCCAAGGTATTTGGTTGACCTACGAACACAATGGGCACAATCCTCATTTCTCCAACAACAAATCCAACACATATCAACCTCCCACCAGCCCCCAGACGAAACAGAACCACAAACACCCAACCACAGTCGCCACCACAATACAATTACACCCAAATGCCCCACAACCAACCACAATCACCACCTCAGTACCAATACCCCCATATGCCTCACACCCAAACGCAATTCCAATCACAATACCAACACACCCGCATACCCCACACACAATTCTAGTCTTCTGTATATCCCAATATAGGCCCCTCAACATCCAGCCTTAGCCCTGATCTGGGAATGTCAGAAGATTATGAACCAACCGACCCAACTTACCATCAACCACAGTATCACCAAACCACCCAACATCCTCAATACCAAACACCCCGAGATCCATTTCCTTTCTACCCCCGTACTCAGACGATCAATGCTACAGACCAACCATGGAACCCCATCCACCGCCAACATGACCAAACTTTGAGGGTATGGGTAACCGACTGTACCAAAGCGGATCTTCTAGATATGGAGATCTGAATGATTTCATGGATCCGGAACGCATTGACTCGCTGGGCCATCGACCCTCCCACAGTAGGAAACGCGACGACACCCATCACGGGAAAGGCGAGGACGGGGATGCGGAACCAGGGGTCATTACCGAGTTTCGGGGGACCACTGATTAATCTGTTTTTTTTATTTAATCTGTTTTTTTATGTAATACTTATGGGTGTAATCATTTTTTTTGTAAATAAAAAGTCAATTTTGTTGATCCTATATCGAATACGTAACGCACTGGATTGAAGAAAAAAACACGAAAATTGCCCTAGCAAATGCACTAAGGCGCCATCTCACTTGCCCTAAGCACCTATGCGCCAAGTTAGATGGCGCCTCCCCTTAAAAAGTAGGTGTAGGCGCCAAGTGAGATGGCTCCTCCTTTGGGTAGTCATCTGAAACATGGCTATTTGCGTAATTTTTTCCGAAACATGGTTATTTGCGGAAAAAATATTTTATACCTGGTTATTCAAAAAAAAAATTCTAACTAAACCTAAATCTAATTACTAAAGAAATTAAGTTTTTTATAAGAAAAATGTTTTTTGTCTTTTGTTTATAAAGGAATAAAATATATAGAATGCAAATAATAAATAAAAATATTTTTTGAAATTTTTTATATGAAAATAATAATAATAAAAATATAAAGAAAAAGTAAAAAAAAATTAAAAAAAAATTATGAGCTGACACATGAGCTTATGTATTGGCTCATGTATTGGCTCATGCAGATTTCGTGTCGGCTCATGTGTTGTGTCATGCTCCTGGAAGTCAAAACAACTCAGTATGAGTCGACGCATACTGGTTTCGTATCGATTCATAATCATTTCGTATCAACGCATACGTGTTTCGTGTCGACTCATAACTTGTTTTGAACATAGTATGTGTCGACTCATATCATTTCGTATTGACGCATAACTGTTGTTTTTTGCTTTTATCACTGTTTTGCTACATGTAAAAGTTAGTTCTCAATACATGGTTAGTGAAAATGAAAAGCAAGCACATGGTTAGCTTCAAGGCAATTATATCTACATTTTATCTTCACAAATGAACCATTAATGATGCTTGTATGAAGAGTTCAAAGTCAAGAAAACTTACCTTGAAACTGAAATTTGTGCTTTGAGTTTGAGCTGCTGTATGAGCTGTTGTTGAGCTTGGGAAGTGATGATAGTGATGTTACAAAAGTTGTCTTTGTGTTTGAACAACTTCTATATGATGTATGTGGAGTGTTTGGATGGTTTGTTTGGAGAAAACTTGCAAGGTATGAGATTCAAAGATTTGGACTTCAAAGCTCAAAAATGGAGGTTTTGTGGGCAATTCTGGTTTTTGACAGCAAGAATGATTTTGAGTGTTAGTTTCCCCTTCTTTTTTTTCTAACATTTTTCCAACCTCTTCCTCTTGCAAATGCTTCTTCTATTTATAGGCAAGGGGTTTGTGCATATGAGCTGATTGGGTTTTTAGAATAACATGTTATGGTTTGGTTGGATTTCAAAGATCAAACTAAGTCAAGTACTCCATAGTCCCAAGATGAAGTACCAAAGTTGCTGGTATTGTGGAGCTACTTCCCATGATTTATGGTGGAGTATAATCAGCAACAAGCAAGGTATGGGCTTAAGATAAACTTTGTACCAAAAGGCTTGCTTTTCAAGAGTAGCAATGGTGCCTTTATGCCATGAATGGAAAGATCTTTTGGACAATGACTCAAACACTTGGGTAATAGCTCAAGCTCTTGTGTAAACATTAAATTATGATGAGATTTTCAAGCAACAAGGCCTGCAAAGTAAGATTATTCAACACATCATGCCAATTGGATTATGTGTTCTTCAATAAAAATGGCTTGTAATTCAAGAATGGATGCTCAACTTCATGCCCTTGAATCTCCTAGCACAAATATGATAAATTCATGCTCTTGGATGTTTTGGAAAGCTTGAAACAACCTCTATAACTTTCATTTTGGCCATTTTGACAAAATCATCTTGGAACTATGTGAAAAAATGCCAAGAAGTTGGAATAAAATCCCGAACAAAATTTGTTGAAAATTTCTCTAAGTGTTAAATGAAAATGTCATGACTTCATGAATTTATAACTCAAAATCCAAGCACTTCTAGGATTTGATTAGCAAAGAAAAGTTGTAGATCTCATGGGGATATACAACTTTCATGTTGAAAGTTTTCCTTGAATCATCTTGCATCTTGGTGAAAGAATGGCATGAAGTTATGGTAAAAAAGAACTTTCTAACACTTAGAAAAATTTCTAAGTCTTGAAAAGTTTGACTTTTCAAAATGAATTTTGACTTTCTTGATTTCTTGATGAACAATCTTCATATTCCAACATGTCTTGATGAAATATGATTCTTGAAACTTGATTTTGATCCAAAAGTCAAAGTTTGACTTTCCAGAGTGCAATTGACCATTTTGTCCTTGTGCCAATTCCAAACATAAATTGATGTATCAGCGCTGCAAACTTGATGTCATGAGAGATTTTGGGAGGAAATTCTTGAGAAATAAGAGGGCAAGTTTTGGGGTACAACACATATTTTTTCTCTTTAAATCTCTGATGTCTCTGAAGTCGAGATAGCCTAGTCGATAATGCTATATACATTCGTCTCTGCTAGTTGCAGTCGAAAGGCACTTGCGCTCCATCACATTAAGTTCAATCTTGAAAGTCCTATTCTGAGACATGAAAGCCTTCAAGATTAACCTTCCATTTGCGTTGACAACTCTCATCATCTGTCTTCGATCGTCAATTTATAATTCTTTTCGAACAACGACCCTATACTGAGCAAATTTCTCTTCATGCCTGGTATGTACAACACATTGGAAATTACTTACCTCTTGCCATATGTCCTCGTAATTATAACATGACTAATACCTTCAGCTGCTAGAGTATTGTTATTCGCAAATTTCACCATGTTCTTCATTGAGGGCTTTATGTTGACAAACCAATATTTCCTTCCAGACATATGTGATGAGCATCCTGAATCCAAGTACCATTGATCCTTGAATTTATCTTCATCTTTTGTTGTGACCATCAGCATCATCTCTTATTCTTCATACTTTGCGAACTTTGCATCACTTTCTTGATTCTTTCACTTTTCTGGATAATCACTAGAATAATGACCATACTTCCGACAATTGAAACACTGAATGTGACTCTTGTCAGGCTTTCGACCACCACCTCTTCCTCTATTTGCAACACCACCTCTTTGGTTGCCTTGGTATGGTCTTCTCTGATTTGACACGTTTTCTTCGTGCTGGTTTACTCTACCAGTGGAATTGTTGTAGACTCCTCTACCTTTATTGTCGAAGCACTTTCCTTTGTCTTTCTTATCTCTTGCTGATTGAGCTGTAGAGTCACATCACTCTTCGACTTGCCTGCAACTCTTTCAACCATTCTTTGTTCATGAGATTCAAGTGTCCCTTGAAGTTCTTCCTTCGACAAGGTTGACATGTCCTTTGACTCTTCTATGGAAACTACCACATAATCGAACTTTAGAGCAAAAAATCACAAAATTTTCGAAACAACTGCTCTTGTTGTTAATGTCTCTCCAAAGGTCTTGATTTGATTCATCAGTTTCGTAACCCTAGTGAAGAAATCAGATATGCTTTCTCTATCTTCCATATGAAGTAACTCATATGTTCTTTTGTAAGTTTGTAACCTCACATCTTTCACCTTCTCAGCGCCTCTAAATGATTTCTTCAGGATTTCCCAAGCTTCTTTTGCAGATTCAACATCACTAACATTTTAAAAATTGTCTGGGCTAACACATTGGTGAATTATAGAGAGATTTATAATTCTTCTTCTTCTTCGATTCTTTGTATTCTATTTTTTCTTCTTCTGAAGCGTCTTCATCAAGTGGTTCTAATCTATATTTTACAAGTTCCCAAAGACCTTGAAAACATAATATAACCTTCATCTGTTTGCATCAATTCTCATAGTTATCACCTTTAAGAATCAGAAGATTTGATGAAAAATTTTCACTTGCATAATTCATCACCATTGATTTCCTTCTTCTTCCCTTGACCGCTTAACCGAAGCTCTTGATACCAGATGTTGGAAATCCACTAAAATCTATGATGAATTTCTATCAATCTATGAATAAGATTATTATCACCACACAATAACACTGACAATGAAAAATATAAAGAAAGAACAAAGAAGAAGACAATTATTTTCTGCAGAGTTTTTCTTTGTCCACAAACTGTGGAAAACATTTTTATTCATTTGCAACTGCAAATTTTGTGAATACAATGAAATTGACTTAATTACAAAAATAGGGGTTACTCCCTCTATTTATAGATTTAGGTTAAATTGCTCCCTAAGCTAAAACCCAAAATTATAAAAGCCCAAAATACCTATTTTAAAACTAAATCAAATCTATATATTTTAGACCTAAATCAAATCTTATCTATTTTAGATCTAAAATAAATCTGTGTGTAACAAACTATTTTCATACTTCTAAATCAAATCAAATCTTTTCGACACTCTCTTATCTCTATTGAACAAACTACTTCAAGACAAAAATTACTTTCAACATTTTGTAGGTTTCATACCTTTAATAGGGCATGGTGGTAGATGTAACTTCAAAATTCCTCCACAAAGCTTATTGTTTCCGATCACTGTAAATGTAGTTGCATTTCAAAAGATACCTTTATTTGGTACCTCTCCTTCCAACATGTTGAATGATACATTGAAATATTCAAAGGAAGAAATATTTTGCAAAGCATTTGGAATCAATCAAGATAGTTGATTTCTTGAAAGATCCAACACTTTAAGAACTTTGAGAGATTCCAAAGAATAAGGTATGCTTCCAACAATTCTTTTTCTAGAGAAATAAATTGTTCTCCTAGATAAATAAGGTAGGCATTAGTATAATTATTGGATTTAATTATGGAATTTAACTCCTTAAGCGTAACCTGATTTTGTTCAACTCTTTGTAATTGAATAGTAAGATAAGGTATAGTTTCAGTATGAGGATCCAAACTTATGGTTTTCTCTGGGGGGAAAAGGAGATTCCATTTTTTCTCTTTTGATATTCTCCCAAGGTTTTTGAAGGACTAAAAGTTCATCTTGTTTCATAAAAACTAACTCTTCTTTTTGTTTACCTATAAAGTAACTAATGAACCATTTGACAAAGGGAATGAAATCTTGGTTCATAGACATCTGAGTATAGTACTCATCTTTAAAGCTTGCTAACACTAGAGCAGAAAAAGTTTTAAAAAACCATTTTCTAAATTGAGTGTATCTTTCATGCTGAAACTCGTTATTGACAAGGTTTCTTAGATTACTACCTGGAGAATAATCTAACATTATAATGGGAAGTCCATATCTGAGGGAGTAGGTGATTCTACTCTAGAAGGATTTGGTTTTTGATATATCTCATTGGGAATTTTGTTTTCGCTAAGTCTTATATTCTCAACTACTTCTATTTCCTCTCTTAATTAAGAAGTTGAAGGTCTAGCTAATTGACTAGGAGTAGTGTAAAAGTCATGTATAGAATTCACAGAATGTCTTCCAGACATAGATCTAGGTATTCTAATTATTCTTTTAGAGTTAAAGTTTATCTCCAAATCTCCTTCATTAGTCTGGATTATTTGACCAACATCCTTATTAAGGATGGGTTCAGGTTCTATGGCCCGAGGAAGATTCCAGGTTTCTGAAAAATTAATTTCATCCTATTTTAGCAACCTATTAGTTGCAACATTAGATGTTAATAAATTGGTTTGAACTAAAATAGTAGTTCCAGGAAACGATATTTGTTTAGCTTTAGGGTTTAAAGTGGTAAGAACTTTGTAATAAATCCTGTAACATATAGCCATAATTTCACTACCAGGTTTAAAGTTGTAACCATTGGTATGAATAGTTAATTGAAGAGCATCTAATAAATTTTTATCAGACATAGATAAGCTTATAATGGAAGAGACATCAAAATAAACTGGTCCATGATATAAGCTTGTCTCAATTAAAGCAGCTAAAGATTGTTTAAAATCTTTACATCTACCATCTCTAATATATCCCAAAATGCTAGTATTTAATCCTAACAAAGTTAAAGGTTTAACAATAACTTGTATTAACCAACATGGATATACTTATAATTTTTAAAATGAATTAAATATTTTTTTTGTTAAAAGTTTGATCGTCTGAGTACTTTCAGAAATTTGAATAGTTTGTTCTAAGATTTTAACAGCAAAACGAGATAATATATCTATTTTGCCAAATTTATAAATTTGGTTCGAAGATACTGATGGAATTGTCAATTTGTTAAGTTTATCCATTTTTTTGGATATTCCATAAGTTCTTCATGTTTAATCAAACTGTTTTGATGATTATCATCATCAGAATCCATAAATATGACCGGTTAAGGATGTTGTGGCAGATTAACTATCTTAGGTAAAATTAAGTAGGTAAATATGACTCATGATCTTAATACAAATATATCTAGGCAGCAACCGATAAGTTATCTTTGCAAACAAAATGTTGGAGTAAGAATGCACATATGATGTTTGATGAAAAGCTTCACAAGATGCTAACATTTTTGAATAATATTGTCTTTCCTTACAGGAAAACGTGTCTCCACTATTATTAATATCCTCTTCACCCATCAAATCGTTACCAAATTTATGGTTAGTTTGAGCAAATCTGAGGCCATTTTGAATCAAATTCAGCCAAAATTTATGCTTTCTGAACTCATTGCATTTTCAAGAATTGAGGTTGGTTCTGCTTTATTATATTTTTTTCCTGAACTTATGGCATTTTATTCTAGTAAATTGGGTGAAGTTACACAATTTACAGTTTACTGCTTAAATCTGAAGCATGTTTTTACTTTGCTTCCTATATGCTAGTGCTTCAAAAAAGTAATCTGTTAACGATATAGAAGAACTAAAAAGAGTAAGTTTTTCTAATTTTCTTGATGATTAATTACATTAAAAAGATCCTCCTACATGCAATTAAATAAATAAAAAAATAAGAGAATACTTAGATATGGTTTGTACTTTTCTACAATAAAAATATGACAAATATTACTTAAATATCTTTTATAGAGTAAAAATAGGAGAAAATGCATATGTGTAAGCAGAAATTATAAAGTTGTCATATTTTCATTGAAAAAATATAAACTACACTTAAGGAATTGTAGTTAAGTTTTTTTTTCTAAAAATCAGTTTTTTTTCATAAAAAACAATAAAGCATCACGCCAACATGAGTCATAACTAATGTCTGAACATCCAACATCCCACCCAAGCTTAACCCAAGAACTTTGGAATTAAGCTTCATTGTCGTTCTCTCTGTAGGGAGTAGGATACTTCTGCTCACATTCAAACCTAAGATAGACATAAAGAAAAAAATGTATATATTAGAAATCATACTGAATAGTACATTTAAGGATAATAAAGCATAGAATGATATGGTATGACAACAATGGATGGTAGCAATGGTATGACCATACCTGTACATCATGTGATTTGTGGTTGTAATGCACCATGTCTTCGTTGAACCTTGGTAGGAAAGAAACTTTTAATGATGTTGAGTTCCCTTATAACATCGACCATGTTCATTCTTTCTTTTGGTGATTCCACTGAACAAGAAAGTGCAATCCTAAATATTGAAAGTAGACATTTTTCTACATTAGGATCTATACTACAAGAGTTCCCATTCTCACTATTATTTTCTAATTCAATGGGGAGAATAGACCGGTCCACAATCTGGAAAAGGTGATTTGGAATTGAGTGCTTCACATAATTATGGAGATTATGATCGTCTTTAAACATTTCATCTGTGGGTCTCCTTCCAGTTAACATTTCTAATACCAGTATTCCAAAACTATACGTGTCGCCTTCAATCGACACTTCCAAACCCATTCCGTACTCTGAAAAGTAAGAAATAAAGTCCTTATAATTATCATCACTATATTAACAAAAAATATTTAGAAACTCACAAATTTTAAATTAATAAAAAAGTGTCAGGTTCTACCTAGGGGTGCATAGCCAACTGTCCCCATCACTCCAATTGTGCTACTTTGCTTCAGAGAGATACCGGCACTTGAGACCAACCTTGCTAAGCCAAAATCACTCACTTGTGCTACCAGGGAGTCATTAAGAAGAACATTTGCTGGCTTTAAATCACAATGAATGACAGGTTGCTCGCATTCGTAGTGAAGATAACAAAACGCTGACGCAACATCAATAATAATATTGAACCTTTGCTCTAGATTTAATGATCTGGGCTCATCTGTCATTTCTGTTGTGGGATGCAACCAACTTTCTAAGTTTCCATTTCTCATGTACTCAAATGCAAGAGCTTTAAACTCACCTCCTTTATAATCTGTGCTGGAACAGCATGTCAGAATTTTTACTAGATTCCGGTGTCTAATATTTTTTAGCGCGTTACATTCAGCAATGAAACTCTTGTGAGATCCCTTCTTTGTAAGGTTTAGGACTTTTATGGCAACAAATCCTTCTATCGACTCAAGTGTTCCTTTGTAGACAGAACCAAAATTTCCAGATCCTATCAAGTTGCTTTTCGAGAACCCATTGGTTGCCCTGTGTAGGTTTTGGTACGAAACCTTAATCATCTGATCAATTATTGGTGAATCAAAAGATGGTTTTTTTATCGTTCCCCTCCTCCAATAGATTGTCAGAATAGATAGCATAATGAAAAAAAAAGAAACTACACTAACTATCCCTGCCATCAACTTCAAATTATAGTGTTTTGTACCTTTAATAGGACATGGTGGTAGATGTAACTCCAAAATTCCTCCACAAAGCTTATTGTTTCCAATCACTGTAAATGCACTTGCATTTCTAAAGACACCTTTAGTTGGTACCTCTCCTTCCAACATGTTGAACGATACATTGACATATTCAAAGAAAGGAATATTTTGCAAAGCTTTTGGAATCAACCCAGATAGTTGATTTTTAGAAAGATCCAACACTTTAAGAACTTTGAGAGATTCCAAAGAGTGAGGTATGCTTCCATTGAATGAATTCCCTGCCAAAATAAGGTATTCTAAGCATATGCATTTCCCCACGGTTATAGGAATTTTACCAGACAAAAGATTTTTAGAGACATCAATCGTCACAATATTTTGTAGATGGCCGAGTTCATCAGGTAGGCTGCCACTCAAAAAGTTTTGTGATAAGAACAATCCTATTGTTAAAGATGAAATGCTGAAGACCTCTGGGGGTATGACTCCTCTAAGGTTGTTTTTTGAAAGGTCTAACATTTGTATGTTTTGGCAGTTCCCTATACTTGAAGGAATAGTTCCCTCTAACATATTATTTCGTAAAGTCAAACGAAACAGCCGACTGAGGTTTCCTATAAAGGATGGTATTTCACCTGACAACCTGTTCCCACCCAAATTTAACACTTGCAGCTTTTGAAGCTTCATGATAGATGAAGGAATTCTCCCTTCAAAATGATTATCTTGCATGTTTAAGAGAATTAAACTATTTAGATTTCCTAATTCTAAAGGAATTTTCCCATATATTTGATTAAACCCAAGATATAGTCGACTAAGTTGGGTGGATAAGTTGCCTATGGAACTTGACAAACTACCTCCAAAATTATTATAGGATAAAGAAACCACTTCCAACTTACTACAGTTTATCAATGATTTCAAAAATTCTAAGTCATTACGTGAATTGTAACCAAAATTATTTATTTCCAAATTTATCCACCAAAGATATTTTAGCCTCCCAAGACTTGGAACTTTTCCGACAAAATAGTTTTTCCTGACACCAAGTTCTGTCAGGGTAGAAGCATTGGCAACAGAAGTGGGCATTAGACCTGAAATATAATTATCACCAATTGAAAACACTTGGAGATTAGGGAGGTTGTTAAACATGTTGGCTGGAAGAGAGCCGTTAAATTGATTTTGTGCAGCAGAGATCATAGTAAGAGATGACATATTGTATATACAAAGAGGAAATGCACCAGACAAATAGTTGACTGCTAACGCTATCATTGTCAAGTTTTTGAGGCGGCATATTTCTTGTGGAATATCTCCCTCTAAATTGTTATCAGGGACTCCTCCGATCAAATTGTTCCCGCTAACACTCAATTTTTGAAGCTTTTGAAGAAAGCCAATTTCAATTGGTATTTTTCCAATCAAATTGTTTCGTCTCAAGTTTAAGTATATAAGATTGTAACAATTTGTCAAGTTTATAGGAATCTTTCCATCAAACGAGTTATTGGTGAGATAGAGTCCTCGTAATTCTAACAAGTTACCGAACTGTTGTGGGATTATTCCAAAGAACTTGTTGTCTGCAAGGTTGACAATCTTCAAAAAAGAGAGATTAGCCACATGAGAAGATAAGGATCCATGCAGCTTGTATCCAGCTAAGTTTAGTTTTGTAACTCTTTGATGCTTCAGATTGCATGTAATTCCATGCCAATTGCAGAAATGGCTCGAACCATTCCAAGAATCAAGGATTCCATATGGGTCATTGGTTATTAATTGCTTGAATTTGAGCAATGCTAAATGATCAGTCTGGTTTCCTAAGGTGAATGCAATTGTTTTCGGCCAGAAGTTGAAAATAAGGAGTAAAAGAAACCAAAATGAAAATGTAGGAAACATGAGGGAAAAGGCTTTGAGGAATCAAGAGGGTGTGTTATAGTTATGCAAATGATTTGAGTATTTTAGTTAGATAGATTGGTATATATAGATAGGTTTGATAGTTGAGTGGGAACACCAAAGATTATTCCTTTGGCTTTGATACTGAAGGATTTTGTTATAATTGTTTGTCCCATATGAATTTTAAATATTGTAGGTATTATTTTATGATACATTAAATTGCTAAATTGATAATTGATAATTGATTTTTATGTAAGTCTCATTCCTTCACTCTGTAGCATTATATATTGGGAGCTTAAATTATTGGAAAGGGCCAACATATAATTAACTTATAAATTTAAATGGGATTGGATCTCTACATGTCAAATAGTTCTCATTATTAGCCTTCATTTAAATGTTTTCATTAGCAGCTACGGTATGTTTTTATTGATTTTTTTAACAAGTTCTTGCACTTGGATAGAGTGTAAGGTCATGGCTTTGATGGTGGACTTAATACTCAGGATATCAAAATATGACCCTTTTTTTTTCCTCTCGAAATCAACATGATATGATTTTACTTAAGCCTTGTGTTCCTTTTAGTTTACATTAGAATACTAATTACTTAAAATATTTGATAGTTTTTCTTTTTTAACTTTTAAATAAAATTTGATATAGTGAAAGTTCAATTGATAGTTTTTTTTTTAACTTTTAAATAAAATTTGATACATTGAAAATTCATTATTGAGAGCCTTCAACTTTTGAATCTATTTGTTTTCAAATGTCTTTCTGAAAATCTTTTTTCTAAGTCTTGCAACGGTTCAGCCATATTCAAAGTATCAATTACTAGCACAGGTCAAAAAATGATAAAGAGCTACGGTAGCTTGTCTATCTCTAGCAATAGAAGTTGGAGCCTTAACTTCCTATTCATCTATAATCTCTTTAATAGGAACATCCATACTACTACAAATATATCTTTGTTTTTTATTTATTTTTATAAGCAAGAAATATATTAAGAAAAAATATTAGGATATTATAACCCGCTTACAAACCACAAGACACACTCAGAAAAAGAAAAATTCCTAACCAACTGAAACTTAACCAAGATAAAGTAAAAGAGCTTTACAAAACTCATAAAAATTGTACTTGGTAGCAGAAATATTCTCTACATGAGACCAATTCCAAACCTTTATTTTAATATCTCAAACTAAATCAGATAAACAAACTTTGGATCCGTTAAAAATAACTTCATTCCTAAGATACCAAATACTCGACACCACTGCCAACCACCCAACACAATCTTTGCTTTTCCTAAATCCTAACTTCTTATTTATGATAGATCAAGTATTCAAACTTTTTCAAATGATTCCTCCTAGATTAAGATGAACCTCACATCAATCCAATATGTCTCTCTAAACCAACCTCGAGAACGAACATTCCAACAAACCATTGGTAACACTATATTACTACGACCGTTTAAGCAACCATATTAATAAATCATCTTAACACATCCGAGTTTATTTTTATTTTATTAAAAGACATTTTATCACAGTTCATAATAATAATTGTGGTGATAGATGAAAGGTTACATGCTTCGAATCCTAACACCAACAATTTTTTTCGTTACAAAAAGAGCTTGTCCATATAATCTTATAAATATATTAAAATGAAAATACCTATCACCACAGTTAGTACCAAAAATCGTTGTGAATAATACTTATATTTTATTACGGTTTTTGTTACCAACCGTGGTGATAAATGTTACACATCTATAAGTGAAATTATTAAACTTCAACAAAGAATATTCTTCTCTCTCAAAACACAAAACCCAACATCTCTCTCTCTTTCACATCCAGCAAACTCGTTTCTCTTATTCTTCCACGAAACACGTAACATCTCTCTCTTCCACATCCAACAAACTCGTCTATCTTCTTCTTCCACAAAACTCGTATTTCTTCTTCATACTAAAAGGAAATCAAGTTTAGCATTGCTTCTTCTTCTAAAAGGCAATCATGTTATTCATTTTTCTTTGTATAGGTTATAATATTCATCACTTTTGAAGAAATTTTAAGGTACGCCACTCCTCGACCCACTCATTTCATTTGGTGTTACAAAGGTGTTAAGAGTCCCACATCAGGCAATATATGGTCTGAACATGTGCTTATAAGTGGGAGAAATCCTCACCCTACAAGCTAGTTTTATAAGGATGAGTGATCAGTGGTTTTTACACAGATATTTAGCAATTATTTTAGTTATCTTTTCTTTTATTGCCGAGTGTTTTATTTCATTTTACCGTATTTTATACTTTGGTTGTGTGTTTTAGTGTTTTTAGGATCAGAGGAATAAAACAGAACAATTTAGGACGAAAAAGTGCAAAAACTCGGAGTTTCAGAGAAAGTTAAAAATCCACCTACAGGAGGCCTGACACGGCCACCCGTGTCGCCTGACACGGGCCGTGTCAAGATGGGAGAATGAAGAAAGATGGAAGTCAGGGATGCAACACGGGCAGTCGTGTTTCCTGACATGGGCCGCGTTGCAACCCCTGTGACCTTAAAAGAAGATTTGGGAGTTTGGGGACCAACACGGGCGACCGTGTTTCCTGACATAGGCCGTGTTGGCCTGTGACACTGATTTCTTGATTTTTTCATAATTTTTCCATATGATAAGGTGTGAGGGAGTTTTGGATACTTCCTACCGACCTGAATAAATGGTGGCTATTTAAATGAGTTTTCACAAGGAATAATAAATCTTTTTACGGGAGAAGATTATGAACGATAAAGATTAGTGCTTTCAAGAGATTTGAAGATGGTGATTCCTTCATGAGCAACAACAATTGAAGATTGAAGATCCTCACCTTTTGTAATGTCTAATTTTATTATTGCTTTTCTTTTGAATACTATGAGAGGCTAAACCCCCCAATGCTAAGGGGCGTCCCCGATTTGATTTTGCAATAACTTTGAATTTCTGATTTCATCAATTACATGGTTTTTATTATTCAATTTAATTGTACAAGGTTTTTTCGTGCTTTCTTTTGTCGGTCAAATAAGGATTGTTCTACGGTTAACAATTAGTTGGACCGCAATTGCTAAGGTTTTTGTACAATTAGACTATAGTAGATATCACCTAGGACTAGGGATACCCTATAGTTACCAGATTTAACCCTTGATAAAATAAAAACTCGACTCCATCAGATATCTCTAAGGACTTAGGATTTATGATGAGTGGTTAAAGGTTTTCTCACTAAGGATTTTGGGGAAAATAATCTAAAGGGCCGGTAGTTGAAAGTAATGAACTTGTTGAAGAGATCAAGAGTAAAGGTTATTACAGGGTCATATCACACATCTACCCCTAGCATTCTCTTTATATCAATGAAAACCACTTTATATTCTTGCCATTTGTTAAGTGAAAATTTCACAACCAAAACCCCAAATCAAGTTTTGTTTAATTGAACCACAAATTGGACTCAATACTGATACACAATCCTTGAGATCGATATTCGGGGAATTTCTCTATTATTACAAGAGGAAAAATTAATACACTTGCTACTTTTCATATCAAATTTTTGGTGCCGTTGCCGGAGATTGCCTAGTTATTGAGTGTAATTTGAGTTCAATTAGAATTTTGTTGCTCTATAACGAAAATTTATTTTATGTAATTTATATATTTTGTTATTCCTGATTTTTCCTAAACTTTGCATGCGAGGAAAGCCCTCAACTGAATTTCTTTTTGACGCAGAAATTGAAAGAACTTTTCACGCAAGGCGCAAACAAGCTCGACTAGTTAGACAAGAATCAAAAGGTTCATCAGATCATTCAGGTCTAGAGTTTGAAAAGGAAAAAACAATGGCTGAAGATCCACCAACACCAGCGAGACTTCTTGGGGATTATGGAGGAGAAAATGCTCCAGCAGGTCGGTTGACTATTGTGAATCAACCGGTTAATGTTGCAAATTTTCAACTGCATCCTTCAACCATCCGCTAGCTCGAGAACATATCTTTCACTGAAAAGATCAATGAAGATGCCAATAAGAATTTACAGAGATTCCTCACCATGAGTACACTTTGAAGATTGAGGGGCACTATGAAGAAGCCAAGAAGTTAAGGATGTTCCTGTTCACGCTGTCTGAAGATGCTGAAGAGTGGTTTTAATCATTACTTGCTGGAAGTATCACAACTTGGAAACAGATGGAGAAGATTTTTCTTGATGCATACTTTTTTGCTTCCGTTTACATTCACAAAATATATGAAACTATGAATTTTAAGCAGAAAGAAAGAAAGTCACTAGGTGATGCTTACAAGAGGTTCAAGAGGTTACTGGTAGCCTGTCCCACACACAACATGAGTCAAACTGAGCAAATGCAGATGTTTGTGAATGACCTCTGAATAAAGACAAAGCAGCTTATTGATACAATTGTCGGTGGCTCATCCAACTTTACAACAGCCATTGGTGTGAAGAAGATTATTGAAGCCATTGCTGCAAATGAGCATCTGGAGCTATATGACAGAGTTGTGAGCAAACCAGAGGGAGTGATTGATTTGAAGTTGGAAGTGAATGAGAAACTAAAAATTGAAGAGGTTATTGCTGTAGAAGTGGAGAAAAAGTTGAAAGCAATAAACATGGGTGCTCAACAAGTAGCTCATGTTTAACAGGCACACAAGATAGGTTATGAAATTTATAGTGGACCACACCTTACTGTGCAATGTCTTGCAACTCCACAACAAATTGAGGAGATAAAACTCTTGAGGCAAAATAACCCATATTCTAACACCTATAATCCTGGGTGGAAGAATCATCCCAACTTCTCCTGGAAAGATCATCAGCAACAAGCTCCTCAGAAGGAAGAGTGGGAGGTGGATATTGAAAAGATGGCTTCCCACACCTCTCAATTTCAAGAAGAGACAAGGAGTAATCACAAGAATACCACAACTTAAATCAAAATTTTGGAAGTTCAAATGGGATAGATTGCATAGCAAGTAGCACTGCGAGCACAAGAGAATAAGAAAAATCACGAGAATGTTAATGTTGTCACAACAAGGAATGAGTAAGCTGCTGAAGAGAAGAAAGATGAGGTAAAATTTGATGAGAGTGTCATAGAAGTATAGCTAGAAGTGAGAGAGAACAAGAAAAAATAGGAAGAAGTTGTATCACCTGCGAAGCCAGTTGAAGAGAAGACTAAATCAGTGATCAAGTTACCGTATCCATCTAGAGTGGCAAAGAATGACACAAAAGAGAGAGAGTTTGATAAATTTGTCCAGTTGTTCAAAAATCTAGAGATAAACATACCACTCTTTGAAGCACTCGAGAAAATTCCTTTGTATCAGAAATTCATGAAGGAGGTGTTATCAAAGAAGAGATCAACATGAGAGGGATCGATACCATGTGATGAGAAATTGTGAGCAATTGCGCTCAGGAGAAAAATACTTGTAAAGTAGAAGGATCTGGGGTCAGTTTCAATACCATGCACCATAAAAGACAGAACTTTCAAGAGGGTTCTGGTTGATTCTAGCTCTAGTGTGAGTTTAATGCCATTATCGATTTTCAAGAAGCTCGATATTGAGAAGATAGGTGGGAGTGGAAAAAAAATTGAAATTTGCATATCACACCATCAAGCAGTCATATGGGATAGCTGAAGATGTATTAGTAGAAATTGATAATATTGTTTTCCCAATTGATTTTTAGATCATGGACATACCTGAAGATGAAGAGACTCCTATCATTCTTGGTCGACCATTTATATTGATAAATCGATGCAATTTTGATATCGAGACAGGTAATCTGACACTAAACACGGAATCTCTTCGACAGGTAATCTGACACTAAGCAATGGCTCTCAAACTGAAGATGAAGAGACTCCTAATGATTGGAAGAGGTTTTTAAAATGATTTTGAAAATTCAGTATTTATATGTTCATAGCACCTCTTTGAAACAACATAAATTTTTGAAAATGAATCATGAACAATTACCAAGATTAAATGAAAAGTTTCCATGAAATGGTGTTATGAAAAGGTATGTTCAAAGCTGCTGATTTTCAAAAACGTTCAGCATGCAATTGATTGAACCCTTGTGTAAATCGATTGCACGGGTTTTAACAGCTAAAAATTAAAATATTTTCAGTGAGCAATCGATTGCACATGTGTGTAAATCGATTGCATTGTAAAACAATAGCGAAATTTGATAGAGAGCAATCGATTGCATAAACATGCAAATCGATTGCACTTAGAAACAATAGCTAACACTTTGAAAACATGAAGCATGCAATCGATTGCACCAACA
The DNA here is from genome assembly GCA_948472305.1 of Vicia faba. NCBI lineage: Eukaryota > Viridiplantae > Streptophyta > Magnoliopsida > Fabales > Fabaceae > Vicia > Vicia faba. The sequence goes on along the minus strand of CATIWC010002049.1, from coordinate 206,100 downwards.
TGCAAATCGATTGCACATAAGTGAAAATTATTTTTTTGCTTAGAAAACTTGAGAAAAAGTTTGGATAAGATAAAACACTTCTTTTGATCATTGAGCATTTAAGACTTAAGTTTAAAGTAAGTATTGTCATTATACCTTGTGAAATTTGCTAAGAACTTGAGACAAAGTCTTTTATCCAATGATGCTTTTAGCTTGATCAAAATCTTTGCCTTCTTGCCAATATAGTTTGTCTTCATCAAAACAAAGTGCATTGAGAATCAATTGAGAAGCTTGATATTACACCCTGGTGCATATGTTCTAGAGACACTTCCTACTGAAGGTATGGGGGTTACAGGTGGATTTTGACTGGCCACAAGCATTATAATAGGTTCATTTTGTGTGTTTGATAATATGGCTGGAGCATTTGTATTTTGGGGTATGACTGTAGCATTTGTATTCGAGGGGATAATCACAGTCCCTTGACTTGTTTCCATGGCTTCGGTTGTATTCGAAGTGCTCGTATTCCCTCCTGTGGGAGGAGGAACTTGTTGTGCATTGCTAACGGGTGGGTTAGCCATTTCCCTATTGTATTGCCTTTTTGGTCTAGGATCTGTGGTATTGGTTAATTTTCCACTTCTTAATCTCATGCAACAAAACAAGTTAGGAAACACAAATTATCGAAGTGAAAAAAAACTAAATACTAGACACAGGGTCCCACTGGGCGTGCCAATTTGTTTACCCTGGAACTTGGTAAACAACCGCTGATCCTCTAAATCCTTTAACAGATTCAGTTACTCACGAGATCGATCAGATTGATCTCAGGACTATTGTGTTCAAATATTTAGAAAGCATGTTTTGATGATAATCTCTTTAAACAAAAGGAATCACTTCGTATGTCGAAGTGAAACTTCTTTATAAAATTAATGAAATATATACTAGTCTAGACTGGGAATTGTAAAGAATGTAAATAACATAAATAAACTTCATTGAATGTAAATGACATTGAATACAAAATATGATGCATCATACGTACATTCTCGTTAACTCTTTTCTCGAACACTGGTACTTTGAGTATTTTGAATATTTTGTACAAAGATGTGAACACAATAAATTAAAACACAAAAGCTACAATTTATAGAACTTTGACCCTAACGGTCTTCTAACAAACTAATGCCACGTTTCCGCTAATGTCCCTACTTTTGCCTCAAGAGGCTCAGTTCCTGGAAATGTTCCTGAACCTATCCAAGGGGCAGGAAGAGTTGAAAGCACTCCTCGTTGGGAACCTGGCCAAGAAAAATCCTGAAGACAATAAGGACGAACGTTTGGAACAACTACAAGCTGAGATGGAAGCAATGAGAACCCAGATGCTGGGGCAGATGGCTCTTATCCAAGGTCTAGCCCGGGGACAAGAAGATCTGAGAGCCATTATCAACAAACTTCATCAAGACGGGTGCAACCGTATGAAGCAAACAATCGAGGTTGGGGACCAAGTCATTGATCAACCTCCGAGAAGACAAGAGGCTAGTTTAGTGAGGAGTGGACCTTCCCAAATTTCTACTACACGGGTCCAACAACAACCTCACCAAAAACAACGGGTTAATCAGAGTAAGCCGAATACACCCAAGAGGTAGTTTACCAAACTCAACATGCCGCTGTCTCAAGCTTTACAACACATGTTGAGGATGAATATGATTACGTTGATAGGGCCTCATCCGAATCCCAAGACTTCTTCCCCTAACTATAATCCTGATGCAAGGTGCGCGTATCATTCCAACAGTCCGGGCATGATACTGATGATTGTTGGATGTTGAAATATAAAATTCAAAACTTGATTGATGAAGGAGTGCTGGAGTTTACACAAGATGGCCAGGCTGATTTCTTTTGCCCTCCCTCCAAGGCATGCCATCTGAAGTGACAAGATCAGACAAAGAGGCTTTTTGTTCATTTGAATTCTTAATTTTCTTTTGATTGTTCGAACATTTGTTTCATGTCAAAACTTTGTTACTTTATCAATGCATTGCATATGTCTGTTTTGAATCAATTCATTCGTATTCACTATATTTAAACTACTTTCCTTTTTGTGATATTCAACTCTTGATCAAAAGCTCTTAGCCTTTATAGGGAGGATGGCGAAAATGATATCACAATCTCTACAATATGCTTTTGAACAGACCCCGCTAATGATGTACATGCGTTTGTTTCAAATCCTAAACAGTGAAGTTATAAGGAGGATAATCCCTAGTCAACCCCTTTGAGCCAAATAAGAAGGAGTTTTTCTTTTCACACAAATTAAAACCCTTAATCATAACCTGGGGCAGGCTAGTTTGTCAGTCAATTCAGACGCGCATTCAGTCGCAATCTTCCGTTTCGTACACAATGAATGGCATCGAAGACATCATTCCAAATCAAAAGACAGTAAAGGTTCCGCATAATCATTGAAATAGGCAGTCATTATTTTTCAAAAAAAGAAAATCCCGTCAAGTCAAAACCTATGAAGGAGACTTAAGAAAAACTGGGGCATCCCGCTGACTGTAATCACAAAAGAAACAATTCAGGCAAAAGTAGGGATAATAAAATTTTAAAAAAAGGAGGTCTTACAAATCTTCAAAAAAAGAAAAGATTACAAAAATGACCGCCTCTTCAAAATAAACTTTCAGTATCCGAACCATCACTGAAACATCAAAGACAAGATGCTAGACTCAATTAAAATCTGAACGCACAATTAGCTGAGCATAGGATCGAAGAACATCACAAAGAAAGGGTTGGGTACAAATAAAATTTGAGCCTTTATCCTTTGTGTAATACGGTGGTAGACCTGCCTTGGGTGTTTTGCGTTTTATCGCAAATATTGTAGTTAATAAGAGTCGCCACCGACTTTTCTTTTATCCAAAAGGAAAGGCTGGAAAGAATAGGAAAGACCTTTGAGATTGTTTCTTGAGTTTGGGGGGTAGATTATGAAAAGGGAAGGTGTTAGCACCTGTTGTACCCCAAAATTTTCCCTCTTACTTGTCAATAATTTGCTAACAAGATTTCCTTGGGCTCAAGAATGCACTAGGGTTTGATCAGCTCAAGACACCTCCTAAGGCACTAATGACCAAAATTAGGGTTTGAGTTTGTACAAATATTTTTTAACTATCAATGCTTCACATGACTTTCATGGACCATTATGGACTCCCAATATTACTCATTTCAAGTTTCAAGCCTTGGATCACACTTTTGATCAGTCAATTGAACAATTGACCTAAAAATCAGCTGTATTGGGGAAAAAGTCAATCATGGCCAATTTATAGTCAAACCTCATATTTTTTGATCCACATAACCATGTTTAACTCACATGAACCATTTTATCAAGTTTGGACCACAACTCCTCAAGAAATTTGATCAAATCTCCAAAAGGGAAAAATGGTCAAAATTAGGGTTTTGATTGGGAAAGGGCAATTTCTGATTTTTAACCTAGAAAAATGGTCAATTGGTTTAAGGCATGATCTCAAAGAGTCCAATTTCACCATTTTGACCTAATTAAATGATTCAAAACATTGCAAGTCCATTGGATTGACAGATGAATTTTGCAGCCAACTGATCAAAAGTCAACCGTATACTGAAAAGTCAAACTTTGACTTTTTAGTCAAATTCAAGTGCCAAATATCATAATTCATCAAAACATGTCAAAATATATAACTTATTCATCAAGAAGTCAAAAAGTCAAAATTTAATTTTGAAAAGTCAAAATTTCTAAACTTAGAAAATTTTCTAAGTGTTGAAAATTCATGTTTTTTCATAACTTTGAGCCAAATTTTCACTATGATGCAAGATGATTCAAGAGAAACTTCCAACATGAAAGTTGTAAATCTCCATGAAATCAACAACTTTGATTGACACAACTTCTCCCAAAAGTTCTTGGATATCAAGTTATAATTTCAAGAACATAGGGTCATGAAACTAAACACTTAGTGAAATTTTGGCCTAATTTGGCCAGGATTTTGACCTAACTTCATGGCACTTTTTCATATAGTTCCAAGGGGAATACTCAAAATCAATTCAAATATGGGTTTTATATCACATTGCAAGCTTTCCAAAATGTCAAAGAACTCCTTGAGATCATTCTTGAGTAGGGAGAATCGAAGAGATGAAGTTGGTGTTTTGTCACTTGGATTACAAGGCATTTTGTGATAAACAAGAATCCAATTTCAAACCTATGCTGCACAATCTTGTTTTGCAGGCTTCTAAACCTCAAGATCTCTCCATAATCAGAAGATTGAACTTGCTTTTGAGATATTATCCAAGTGTTCCAAGCATTGTCCAAGACAATTTGTCATTTTTGGAAGAAAGCTACCATTCCATTCTTGAAAAGTTGCTTTAATCACAAAGTCAACTTGTCTTGAGCTTCTAACTTTTTCTTTCTGCACACATAACTCCTATAAATCAAAAGCAATGTGGCTAAGACCTAAGAAATCTCAGAACATACTTGTACAATACTTGAGATTTGTCATTTCACCTTTCATCAAAAGCAAGTTATAGAGCCATAACCCTATAACTCAGAAACCTGGAGTGATTTTGTGCTCTAATCTTTTCCATACATATTAAAAAGTTCATTGCAAGCTGAGAGAGGATTCCAAACATCCTAAAACTCTCCCAAACACCCCTGCTGCACAAGACTGCTCAACTTAACAGTTTTGAGCAAAAACTCTCCATCTCCATTTCCACTCGTGCGTTTTGATTCTTAATCATTCAAACACCTTACGTACGCCATACACAAGTGATCCAAGCCACTGTTTCAAGACTGTAACCCCCATCATTATTCACCATTTTCAAACATCAAGCTTGCAGTTTGACTTGAGTAGAGAGATTCAGGGACATTCAAAGAAAAGTAGGAGTTGGAATACACTCAAGGAGATCCAGGTAAGCTACAGAAATCATCAGGCCCTTACAAAGGCTGCTCAAACTCCATACACGACTCCAACTGCAAGAGGTAAGTTTTCAAACTTCTATCTCTTCATACAGGCATCTTTTGAGTTTGGGTTGTGAAGATAAAATGTAGATACCATTGCCACGAAGCTGTACACATCCATGGTTTACATTTATATGGCCTAAGCTTAGAGAATTTTAGATTTGAACTTTCTGAAAAAATTAGATTTCAATTTAGGGCCTGCAAAATTAATCTTCATCTTTTACTTTTAGCTTACATAAGTTATATGGTTGGATTCGTGAGGAAAAATAGCACAACTTTCATATTTGCATTTTCCATTTTTGTTGAGAAATGAATGAGATACAGGTGGTCCGGCTGACTGAAGGTTAAAGACGAAGTACAGGCCATAGAGACGTTTTACCTTATGTATTTATTCTTTCATTTAAGTTAACAGATGTACAGCCACCCCAGTGTTAAGGCAGCGCGCGTTATTAGTAGAGGTCATGGGCTCGAACCTCAGCGCTGCCTTTTGCAATTTTTTTTTACATTTTTTGTCTTTTTTTTGTCCCTTCCAGCGCATGGGCCTTCCACCTCCTGGGTCTGACTTTTTTTTCTAACCTTCCTCCCCCCTGTTTCATATTTGCACCCTGGCCCAATTTCATTTTATTTTTTTTATTTTATATTTTTCTTATTTTCTCAAATATATTTTCTAAATACTAAAAATGATAAAAAATACAAAAAAATGATATTTTATATTTTGACTTATTTTATGTTATTTTTTCATAAATAAAAATATTTTTTATTCTTCATACTTTATTTATTTATTTAAGTAAATCTTATAAAATAAATTAATATTGTATTATTTATTTATTTTTTCTTCATACCATTTAAAATATATTATTTTTAATAAAAAAGGACTAAAAGTATTTTATAATGCTATAAATATTTTCAAGATAAAAATGTCAAAAAAATACTTTCTTTAAATTATTTTCTTTTGATTAATCAATAGAACTAGACTTTCTTTTAAAATCTTTTTCTTAATAAATTCAAACTTAATTAAACATTTTTCTTTATTTAAATTAGGTTAAGACAAAAATCTTTTTTTATAAAAAAATCAAACAAATTCATTTTGTTTACATTTTTTGCATCCTTATATATTTATTCATTTTTATACTTTGTATTTATTTAAATTCCTTTTATATTTCATACCAATTCAATATGGTTGTAATAGACTAATTAGGTTTAAATTCTTGCAATCCCCATTTGTAATTTGTGTACCCCCCCCCCCCCCCCCCCCCCATAAATGTTGTAATAGCGTAGTGACTTTAAATTTCGCAATTTATCGCTTTTATATACAATGGTAGTAATTAGGGTTTGTATGGAAAGACTAAAATCAATACTTAGCAAAACCTTAATTCAAGAGAAAAAAAACCATGAAAACAACACACTTACACACAAGCACCCCTAGGGGTATTCCATTTGGTTGCCTTATACAAAATGACCATATTACGCATGAAAGGTATCTTGGCAAAAACAAACAAATATAAGATCATAGTCCCTCGATGATGCTATCTAAGTTGCCTTACAAATGATCTTAGTCCCTAAAAGGAATGCTAAGATGCCTTACAACATTGCTAATCATGGTTATACGATGACCCACGCCCGTCCCGTTTACATCCAAAGATATGGTTACTTACCAAACCAATGGTGAGATGACAATGTCAAAGAAATAGGAAATGAACACTGTTGTACCCCCAAATTTTACCTCCCATATTTCTCAATACATTTCAAGTGAGGTCTTCAAATTGCTCAAGGAAGTCCATGGGTTGACCAGACAAGCTCTCTCCTAAGGCAGTCTACCCCAAATTAGGGTTTCATGTTGCATCAAGGTATTTGAGTCCAAGGGATCCCAAATGCTCACCATTGTCCTAATATGTTCTCAAGATCATCCATGTCAAGTTTCAAGCCTTGCAGAGGAAGTTTGCTCACTCATTTGCTCAAAGGCCTAAAAATCGACCGTGATAGGGCAAAAGTCAACTGTGGCCCACATGCAGTCAAACTTCAAGATTTTTGGTCAACATCCTCATTTTGAAGTATCATTCATCATTTTATCAAGGGTTGATCATGATTCATCAAGGATTGCTCACAATTCATCAAAACCCAAAAGTTGCTAAATTAGGGTTTTGCAAGAAAAGTCAACTCAACTTTGACCAAGCATAACGTTCTCATACTTTATGAGAAATGACCCATCCAAATCTCATTTTTAAGAGGATGAAATGCTCTACAATCCATCTTTATCTCCCAAGTTCAAAATATGCACTCACAAGAAGTTATGAATTTGGACATTATATGTCATTTTGAAAAGTCAACAAAAACACATTTTTTGCCAAAGCTTCATACATGAACATGGAAAACTCAATTGAGATGAGACCAAAAGTGTTGATTAGAGGACATCTCAAGATTTATAAAAAGTCCAAGAACACCTTCAAAGAGTCAAAATTGAGGAAGTTATGCATTGATGAAGTTGACCTTTTTTGCAAAATTGCCAAAAGTCAAAAGTGTCTCAAATTGAAAATTTTGCTAAATGGTCGTAGCTTTTTGCATTTGTTTTGAGTTGGTAGCATGGTCCAAGAGCCCTAGCTCTTCCTATTTGTATTTATATTATTTTTGCTGTTTATTTTGATTTTTTATTTCAATTAAATCATTTAAATCAAAACAAATCATGGAAAAATCCAAATCATTGAAACCTCAAGATCTTGTGCACATTTCAGGTCCTATATCCAGCTAGCAAGTGAATCAATTCGTGCAAGGCATAAGTGGGCATTAAAAGATTGATTTTTGCCTATTTTGGAAAGATTTTCAAGTGAATCAAATCAAGATCACAAATCATAATTGGCAAAGATTGAGATCATATTTGTAAACCTAATTCATCGCTTGGTATATAGTGAACATTTGCAGCCAGAAATCACAAGGTTGGGAGGCGCACAAAGGAAGAACAAAACTTGAAAAATACACCAAAAAGTGCTGACTTGATTTCACACTTCCAGACATTTTCAAGACTCATAAGCCATCCCATTCACTTCCTGGGATTGCAAGGAAGCCATAGCAATCAGAAAAAAGGACCCTCGTGCGCTAGAACTCACTGTAAGTGGTCCATGGTTGGCCATTATTTTCAAAATCGAATCTTGTCATTCTTGCATACTTATCATGTTTAAATAGCATATTTTGAATCCTAACATGTTTGCAAGCTTGTGGTGGTAATCAATTGCATTTTTATTGGCTATATCAGAATCCATCATTTCTAGGGTTCTTGGTCTTGTTTTAGGGTCTTTTTACACAGGTAAAATTGGGCCACAAGAAGGGCACCATCATGCTCAGCAGGCCAAGACGATTCGATTCATGGCATTAGATTTTGTTTATCGTGCCTGTATTTGATTTTGAGATATGCAGGGTTTGTAGTGACGGACATTTGTCTGTAGGTAAAGGTCATTAAACCTTTTAGCCACGGAGAGAGGACAAAGATGATAACGTGGCATCACCATACTCGCCCATTTAAATTTACGCGTGGAATAATGTTTGTTTTGAATGTTTTCCATATTACTAATTATTATTATTTGATATACAACATAAGCGCGCAACTCAGTTGGTGAAGAGGCATTGGAAAAAGCTACAGGACCTGGGTTCAAATCCCAGGTCCCCCCATATATTTCATGTTCTTTTTATTTGCATAATTAGGTATGTACGCATCATGAAGACCACCATAGACCATCATCATCCAACCAACCAGATGTCCACAGGCCAGATCTGAAGGCTTTCATGTGATGGTCCACCAAAAACCTTGGTCAACGTGCAAGCACTGAAGCGTGGAAGTCAACATGGATAAACTTGTTTTGGGCCCAAGGCTTGCTATTCACACCCTCCAAATTACCAATTTCAGGCCCATTTTCTTTTACTTTTCTTTCTATATTTTCTTTATTAGTTCATTTAATTTATTTTTACTAACACAAAATAAATTCTTTTTAATCAAAAAATCATAAAAATAATTTTTCATCCAATTAGATTTAGGTTATTTTTTTATCAAAAATTAATTTAATTAGTTTATTTAATTTTAGGCAACTTTAATTCTTTTGTAAATAAATTAAAACAAGTTAGAAATTAGGGTTTTGTTTAAATTTAAATTCTATTTTCTTTTTCTTAAAAATAACAAAATACAAAAATAGGTCATGTAAATTATTTTCTTAATTTAATTGCTAATTAGATTTGTATTTAATTTAAAAACCTTATTCTTTTTCTTAAAAATGATCAAAAACAACAAAAATATTTTCTTCTTCTTTTAATTAGGTTAGACGGGGTCAAAACCCTAATTTCCCTCCGTTCTCTATTCATCACGCGTTTATTTTTTTTTTTATAATATTGATGTAATCGCTCATGGGAGGTAATAGATTAATTAGGACCTTTTTCGTTCATTTATCACTTTTTTTACGGGTTGTTTTTGGCTATATAATTAATACCCGAAGACTTGTAATAGCTTAGCTTTATTTTCCGCATTTTTACTTCCGCAAAATATTAACTGTTAGATGTATGAATATTAGGGATGCATGACAAGAATGTATGTAAAATTTAAAACGGTTAGCAAACCCTAAATGTGCAAAGATAATAACTTGAAATTGAATCACTCGCACATGCGCACTCCAAGGGTATACTCTCACTTCGGTTGCCTTCGGTAAAACGATCATTAAGTATAGAGTATTTTAGTGGTCGCCCTTTTGTCTCAAAGATCAAAGTTGCCTCGGAAAGGTTGCCTCGGATATGTTGCCTCGAATATTGATCTTAAGACACTAGGGTTATTACTAAGACGTCCTAACATTGCTTTAATGATCGTACGTCCCTTTCGAATTGACCATTACAACGCCAACGACAATACTACCTACTCACTAATAGTGGGATAGCGTTGTCTAAAGGAAGCAAGAACAAAAACATTCTTTTTCGAGTAGGTAGATGCTAGTAGGTACTTGCTCAAAACAATAAACTTTTTCACACTTACACCTTTTTCAAACAAAGTTTTCAAAAAACATTTCGTAACACTCTTGAAGACAGAAGCAAGGGTTAAATCGAAGTAAAATAAAAAACTTTTCAAATCACACAAACACGGAAGCAATTTTAAAATGGTGAGCAAGTACCTAAGAGCCCGTAGAAAACTACAGATAGAAAGGGTGATAATACCTTCCCTTTCTATAATCTACCCCTCGTACTCAGAATATCTCGAAAAAGGAATTTTTCTATGATTTTTTCCTTTCCAGTTCAATAAAATAAAAGTCGATGGTGACTCTGCAAACACAAACGCAAACACAAACACCAAACGCAAACACAAACTGGTGACTCTGCAAACACAAACACAAACACCAAACACAAACAGTTCAATAAAATATCTCGACATTTTGCAAACACAAACACCAAACGCAAACCAGCATCCAAAACAGTCCGGTTCTGCCACTATATCACAGAACTGGCGACTCTGATGGGGACAAATAAGTGAGGTATATCTTAGGAATAGTTCATCATTTTGCTTCTATTATTTGATTTGATTGCTTTATTTTTGTGGGCTTTGTATTGGAGTTACTATAGATCCTAACCCGGATCTGGGGAACACCTGTTAGGTAAGTAGCAATAAACTGTGAGGGAACTGTACGGCGTAGACCAATACGGTTGAAGCAGTAGCTACGTTGATGTGGCACATTGGTTGGTATCGGTATCCCTTGTGGAGAAACAAGGAGAATAAGGGGCTGCTATGTGTGTCGTTAAGCATCAACTGACCTTAGAACCTATAATTGACCAACTTGGCCATAGGAAGTAGTGAGATAGCCGGTCTCGGTGTAAAGCTGGGAACTGGTTGATACTCGATACTACACTCATTGAGACCATACTCTCGAGATAGTTCCGGCTGCAAGAAAAGATTGTGTGAGCTGAAACCATGACCGATGGAGGATGGTCAGTGATATTGAGAACCTCTAGAACCCGGTTACTATTATTAGGACAGGCTAAAACCAACTGAACTTCAAGAGGGTAGTACCTAGACCCCATGCAAGCCTTAAACTTAAGGGCTTTTGTGTGACTTGTTTTCCTTTACCATGTCTGTTATCTGCTATACCTGTTGTATGTTTTATCATGACATCATGCATCATGACATAACATGCATACTTCATTGTACTAACCATTTCAAAGACCGAGGGGATTTATCTTTGTTCTGTTTTGCAGATTATGGCTTCCGTACGCAAAAATACCATTCGAGTCAACTTCGTGCAGATACCTGCTTAACTCAGAGAGTTAGTCTCAAAAGTTCCTGATACTTCTTCATTCGTTAGAAGACATGGTCAGCTCCTTAGTTTGGTCACTTAAAAGTTGGATGAGCGGATGATGAGCGTGCTTTTCCAGTTCTTTGATCCGGTGCATCATTGTTTCACCTTCCCGGATTATCAGCTAGTTCTCACTTTGGAGGAGTTTTCTGACTTACTAGGAATATCCATCCTCGAGTAGACACCCTTCACAGGTTTGGAAGAGGTTCCTAGACCTGAGGTCATTGCTTCAGCCTTACATCTAAAAAGGGCTGATGTAGTATCCAACTGGGAGACACGGAGCGGGGTTAAAGGCTTCCTGGCTAAGTTTCTGATTAATCAAGCTCAACAGTTCTGGGATAAATTGGACTTTCAAGCTTTTGAAGACATCTTGGCTCTCCTCATCTACGACTTGGTTCTTTTCCCGAATCCAGATTCCTTCATAGATGTGAATGCGTTCAAGATCTTCATGTCTCGTAACCCAGTGCCTACTCTTCTGGGTGATATCTTACATGCCCTCTATACTCTTACCGTGCGAAGAAGAGGGACCCTCATGTGTTGTATGCCGCTGCTGGCGAGGTGGTTTATTTCGCACCTCCCCAAGTCTGTATTGAAGAATGAGGAAGGTTTAGGTTGGGCTTACAGGATAATGTCCCTTGCCCATACGGACATTCTTTAGAGTTCTAAGGCTATTGAGAATACTGTTGTCATTGATCGATGCAAGGAATACCCTAATGCCCCATTGCTTGGAACTAGAGGGGGAATAACCTATAGTCCTTGCTTGGATCTACGACAATTTGGTCGCGCTCGGAGAGACGGTCCTCATGAGTTACTGCTTACAGATATTACCTTTGACTACAAGGAGGATGTTGACGAGCACCGCCGAAGGTTTATACGGGCCTGGAGCATGGTGAACAGGTCTGACCCTCACGAGCCGAGACCGGAGACTTCTCTCCCTATGCAACCTTATCTCCAATGGGTCTGAGCTCGTGCTCAAAAGCTAGGGATGCCTTATGAAGTTGTTTTGCCGGTGATTGTGGAGCCTACCAATGAAGAAGGTGTTCCTTATATAGTCCTCTATACCTATATGCCTACTGGTCTTGGGGAATTGAAGAGGTCTTGAATCCAATTAAAGGAAGAAAGGGATACCTACCGAGAAAAGTATCATGAGCAGGAAAGTAAGACCCTGAAGCTCACGAGGCAACTTGAGAATGATAGAACAATCAATGATTATGTCAGCACGATGGGGAAACGACCATGGGATTTCTGATGTCTTTTATTGTTTCTAGTCTAGATTTGCTTTTCAGTTATTTCTTTGTAAACGCCTTGAAGGCATTGTTAAACATTTTTACAAATTTAATCTAATAAAGTTTGTTTGTTTCTTTGTTTACAAATTTGAATCTCCCAAAGTCTTTGAAATCATTTCATACACATTCCATTATCATGCACATCATTACAGGTACCATTACAGGTTTCTCATCTTCTTCTCTGTTTATTTCAGCACAAAATGTCTTTTGAGATACTTACCGATCAGGCTGTCAAAGCTCTTCAGGCACAGAATGCCCAATTCAAAGAGATATTCTTGAACTTGGCTAAAGGGCAAGAAGATTTGAAGACTCTCATCCTGAAAGAGAAGAAAAGAAGAAGAAGAAGAAGGTGGTTCTTCTGAATATGGGTCACAAATTTGGGAATAGGTTGCAACAAGAAGATGATTTGTCTCATTCATCCAAAGGACGAGAGAATCAAGAGGAAGAAAAGGGTCCTAGTCCTGTGGTCTCTGATAATGATACTGATTTTGATGATGAACAGTACCCTCCTGCCGAGGATAGGTACAAACAACTTGAAGAACGTCTAAGTGCTATGGAGATTCAGAATATTCCCAGTTTGGACTTCGGAGATTTGGGACTGGAATCTGGAGTGGTGATCCCTCATAAGTTCAAAGCTCCAATTTTCACCAAGTACGATGGAGTATCCTATCCAAAAATCCAACCTTACACTGCTGATAGAAATTTGTGGGTGCATTTCTTTCAAGATAGTCTGTCAGGGACTCAGCTTGAATGGTTTTATCAATTGGAAGGAGCTAATGTCCGAAACTGGGAGGACCTTGCTGCTGCTTTCTACAAGTAGTACCAGTATAACACCGACCTTGCTCCCACTCGTACTCAGCTTCAGAGTATGTCCGTGGGTGCCAGCGAAGGTTTTAAGGACTATGCTCAGAAGTGGAGAGATCTGGCTGGAAGAGTCCAACCCCCTATATCTGATAGGGAGTTGGTGGATATGTTTCTGGGGACCTTGTATGGTCCATTCTTTAATCATCTGATCGGTAGTTCATCATCTGGGTTTACTGAATTAATTATGACTGGGGAGAGAGTAGAGGCTGGTATCCGAAGTGGCAAGATACAGAAAGGTGCTTCGTCAAGTACAGAAAAGAGGTCTTTCACTGGCAAGAAAGAAGCTAGTGCAGTTTACGGCTCGAGGAGCCAAAGTAGACCTGAGCGCCACCAAGCAGTAAATGCGGTAGTAATATCAAGACCTACAGTTTCCCCGCAATGCAACAATCAGAAAAGAATGGAGAGGCTGCAGAGATAGTACACTCGGCTTAATATGACTTTGTCTCAAATTCTACCATAATTGTTGAAAACCAACCTGGTAACTCTGAGGGAAGCCCTGAAGAATCCCAGCACCACATCTCCGCTGTATAATTCAAACGCCCACTGTTCCTATCACTCTGATAGCCCGGGTCATGATACGAACAATTGCTGGGCTTTAAAGAACAAAGTGCAAGATTTGATTGAAGCTAAAGAGATTGAGTTTGACGCTCCGGAGAAACCCAACGTCATAACTGCACCCATGCCCAAGCATGGTAATGGAGTAAATGCTGTGGACGATGATTTATTTGTGACCTCCGTGGAAGACATTTCTACTCCATTGATGACCGTTAAGAAGAATCTATTGTTGACCGGTTTATTTCCAGGCTATGGTGAAGGTTGCCACCTATGTTCCATCCGGCCTGCTGGTTGCTATTTACTGAAATCAGGTGTTCAACGCCTGATGGATAACAAAGAGATCCTGTTCGAGAAAACTTTGATTCTGTTGATTCCTGTTGAAGATATTTCCATTATAACCATTTCCGCCAATCCTTCCAAGGCTTCCTCGAGAAAGCCTGTTAGGATTACATCTGTTCTAAGAGTTGCTCCACTAATCATTACAATTCCTGGTCCTATCCCATAAACTTCAGATAAGGCTTTCCCGTGGCACTATGGGGCCGATGTGTATTATCATGGGATCAAACAAGATTTGAAGGTTGAAGAAGCTGATACTGATATCAACAATATTGTCGGGTCTAGCAAGGTCACCCGGAGTGGAAGGCTCTTCTCTCTTGAGATTTCCCCTCCGACAGTTCAAAAGCATGTTGTCATTCCATCCGCCAGAACATCAGCCACTGTTCCAATTCTTACTCTAGTTATCACCCCTATCGCCGAGTCATCTGACACTCGGGGCAAAGAAGTTACAGGTGGGCCTGCCCGGATGGAGGCGCCTAAGAAGATCATCGTAGAAACCTCTAAGCAGGAGATAGAGGAAATTTTGAAGATTATCAAGAAAAGCGACTACAACATAGTCGAGCAGCTGGGGTAAAACCCGTCGAAAATCTCCATGTTATCTTTGTTATTGTGTTCGGAAGCCCATGCAAAGGTTTTAATTGATTTCCTTAAAACTGCACATGTGCCGCAGGAAACCTCTACTGATCAATTCAAAGACTGTGTAGCGAGTTTGACTGCCGACAACGGGTTGGGTTTCTCAGACGCATATCTGACTACTAAAGGAAGAAATCACAATGATGCTCTGCATGTCTCCATCGAATGCATGGGCACTACTTTGGCCCACATGCTGGTGGATACTAGGTTCTCATTGAATGTTTTACCCACGAAAGCATTAGACCGTTTGGACTGTGAAGGGCTGGTTCTGAAGCCGAGTAATATTGTGGTTAGAGCTTTTGATGGATCCAAAAGGATGGTGCACGGGGAGGTGGACGTCCCCATTAAAGTTGGTTCTCAGACTTTCGCATCTACTTTCTATGTGATGGATACCCGACCATCTTATTATTGCTTGTTGGGTCGCCCTTGGATTCATAAGGTTGGGGCAGTGACTTTTACGCTCCATCAAATGTTGAAATATCCAGTAAAAGGGAAGATTGTAACGGTACAAGGTGAAGAGGAGTACATGGTGAGTCATCTTAACTCCTTCCGGTATGTGGAGATGGATGGAGAGTTCATCGAAACCCCATGTCAGAACTTTGAAGAGGTTCCCCAGACTCTGGCGTCAACTGAAGTTGATGTTGAAGAACTTCCAATGAAGATGGCTTCCCTCAAGGATGCCAGGGTCGTGATTGAAAAAAGTGGGTGTGCAAATTGGGGCCAGCTCTCTGACTTCGCACACAAAACTGACAAGTTTGGTTTGGGCTTTACTGCAGAGGCTCAAAGAGTTGTTCGTTATGCGCAGATTGGAAGACCTCCTCTGCGCATTAGTAATCCGGGAGTGAATGAAATTGAAGATGATGAAGAAGAGTCAGATATCGACATCTGGATTTACCCGACTACCAACGGTGGCTTGAACAATTAGACGGCGAAGGACTTCGTGCCCGTTTATTTTATTACGCAGTAATAGACTTTTGGTTTGAGATTTGTAACAAACAATTTGAAACTCTACGGCCTGGTGCCTTGCTCGAGGTACCTTGGCTTTGTTTGTGAGGGCTTATTATTTGTCATTTTCATATATCATCAATAAAACATTGGAAGTTGTGATACGGTGGGAGAACTGACTTGATGTTTTGCGTTTGTGTTTGCAAATGTTGCGGTTTAGCAAGAGTCGCCACCGACTTTTCTTTTATCCAAAAGGAAAGGTTAAAAAGCACAGGAAATACCTTTAGAGATGTTTCTTGAGTTCGGGGGGTAGATTATGAACAGGGAAGGTATTAGCACCCTTTTCATCCATGGTTGTCCATGGGCTCTTAGTTACTTGCTAGATCACTTGCTTTTGTTTGAATGTGTGCTTGTGGTGGTGATTTTTGAAAGTATTTTGAAAATGGAACTTCGTAATGGTTCTCGTTTCTATAAGAACGCATACAAAGTGTTTGTTTCGAAAATAGTTCAAAGTGCATTTGTGAGATGTGTTTTTGAAAGTATTTTGAAAATGGAACTTCATAATGGTTCTCGTTTCTATAAGGATGCCTACAAAGTGTTTGCTTCGAAAATAGTTCAAAGATGA
Organism: Vicia faba; assembly: GCA_948472305.1. Lineage (NCBI taxonomy): Eukaryota > Viridiplantae > Streptophyta > Magnoliopsida > Fabales > Fabaceae > Vicia > Vicia faba. Next base: position 189,618 of record CATIWC010002049.1, on the reverse strand, counting down.
GAGTGTGGGTAAAAATGTTTTTGTTGTGAGCAAGCGAGCAACTAAGAGCGAATCTACCTACTCAAAATGTCTTAAATGTGTTTTTCCTCCTCCTTTTGATGTTTCTATCTTACCATTGTTTTGGTAAGAAGCCCCATTGTTGGATGTGAAGGGACGAGCGTTGGGACGTTTTTATAGTCATAGAAGGCAACATATGGGACGTTTTAGCAATTTCGTTTTAGGGACTAGATCGTTTACCGAAGGCAACATCGAGGGTCATCGAGGGACTACGATCTTTTATCGGGGGTCTTTTGCTAAAACGCCCATGTTCGAGGGACATGACTATTTTCCGAAAGGCAACAAGTGGAATTACCCTAAGGGTGTAAGTGTGCAAATGTGTTTTATTTACATTCATTTAGTCTTGATTAGGGTGGCCTATTTGTTGGTTTTGTCTTACCATACATCCTAGTTACTAACATTTGTATAAAGCAATAAAAATGCAAGAAATAAATATCCTACACTATTACAACCATATTGAAAGGCAAGAAAATGTAAAGGCAAAAACAAAATAAAAGAAAGGAAAATGAGCTCTTCGACCCAGGCAGTAGCACCCTTCGACTTGCATTATGCTGGCCTATTTTGATTGGGGCTAGCACCAGTGAGGTCATGGCCTTTGAATAGGGGCTGGCACCAGTGAGGTTCTGTCCTTCGATTGGCCTGGAAGTCAGTGTATGGCGAAGCCTTCTGGTTCTGCCTTATTGCCTTCTTCGACTGGAGGTTGAAAGAAGTGAGGGAATACCTTTCGACTGAGCTTGGAATCAGTGAAGGCATGCTTTTCGTCTGGGCCTAGAAGTCAACATGGTTTTCCTCCTGGTTGTCTCTTTCGTTTGACCTGGAGAAAAAGGGTAGAAGCCAGAAGCTTCGTTTCCTGTTTCCTGTTTCTTTCATTTAAAGCATTAAATGGCAACATGGCCTGAGGCCATGCTAGTATTTGTCTTGCAAACAGTTTAATAGTTAAAGCTAGTTCAGGTAAACAGAAAGAAAAACGAAAGGGTTAACTCTAAAAAACATGTTAAAAGGGTGGAAACGAAAGGAACAATGGTATATACATGCTTGAAACAAATGAAAAGATTATTTACATGTTATGCCATGAAATGAAAGGTTCAAGGGTAAGGGTGACTTACCTTGATGGAGGCCTTGAATGGGTGTGGGACCTTGAGTGGAGGCCCGGGATTTTGGATTTGAAAGGGGGGTCAACAGCTGTGCTTGGAACGCTGGATTCAAAGGAAGAGAAAAAGCAAGTGTGATGCTTCTTTGGTTCGAAGGAGACTGAAGTGTGGTTGTTCTTCAGAATCGAAGGAGATGAATGTGATTCTGGTTTTTTTTGTGATTTCTCAAGTGTTGATGAACTTGAGAGTTTTGTTGTGTTTGAGAAAATTTGGGGGATTTGTTCCTCTGGTCCAAAGATCCTCCCTCAGCTTTGCAAAAATTCCTCTATTTATAGAGAAAAAGAATGGACATGTTTTCAATAGCCAGCCTTGCAAAATAATAAAATAATAGGTAACGTGAAAGTACATGTGGGGGGCCTCTTGGTAGTTGGGGTGCAGAAGATGTGACTTATGCTTTTTGGCGTTGCTTGTGCTCAGACCAAATTCAGGTGGAAAGCTGCTTTTGTGATAAAAGTACTTTCTATGAAAAGAAAGGGTATGTAGCCTTTAACCAAGGATAGTATTATCCAAAAGACAAAGTTTAAAATCCTTGTACAAGCCTCTAATTATGTAAAGATTCAGAAGCAACATAGCCTGGAAAATGAGATTTGGTCTTGAGTCTAATGAAAGAATGAGATCGAAGCACACTTGTTCGAAAGAAGCCTTTGCCTTAGTCGAAGCTTGTGGTCGAAACAAGCTTACTCAAAGGAAGGTAATGTCTAGTTGAAGCTTGGATTGAAACAAACATATTTCCCAATCGAAAGCTCGTGTTCGAAGGAAGCATTTTGCCCAATCTAAGCATGTGGATCGAAACAATCATAAAGGGAGTCATTGCCTTTTAGCGTGAGGGAAGTTCCTGGCTTCTGAATCAAAGGGTGTTCCTTCAAGGGAAGCAAGAACTTAGTCAAATCTTGTATGAAGACATCTCTTGGCTCAAACGAAACTTGTGAGAGGCAAAGTCTGCAAGAGGCCCTTGGTGCAAGTGGATTCGAAGGAGGTTTCAAATCCAAACGAAGGATGTACCCAAGTTGCATTCGAAGGAGGTTTCCAATCCAAACGAAGGATGTACCCAAGTTGCATTCGAAGGAGGTTTCCAATACAAACAAAGGATGTACCTAAACTTGCATTCGAAGGAGGCTTTAAGTTCAAAATGAAGGACATGCCCAATTTGCATTCGAAGGAGGCCAAGAGCCAGTCGAAGGGTGCTGAATCGAAGGAGACCTGTTTTCCTCCAAATTTGTCAAAATGTTATTTTTATCTGTTTTCTCCCTTTTTGACAGTTTCCTTTTAATTTTGGTATTGGAAAATCCAAATGTATTTGTTCAAGCTTGAACCTTGAAAATCCTTGTAAGAAAAGCCTTGAAGAATGAGAGGGTAAATTTTGGGGTACAACAGCTGCCCCTGTTCAATCTTCTTAAACCTGAAGAGTTAGATTGGCAAGTTTTGCCATTTGTGAATCGAAGGTGAGAGAATGATTGGACACTATAGTGCCCAGAAATTTGCACTCGGTGACGCGCGGTTGAAGGAATGGGCTTAAAGATGCCATTTGGAGAGGTGATAGAATCTTGTTGGGGATGGGCTTGTAGATGCCATCCAAGAGTGTTTGAGTGTTAGAATGGCGTCCGTGTCTGGAGCGTATCTAATTTGTATCTGAAGTCTGAATCTGAATGAGTAACAGGATGGCATCCGTATCTGGAGCATATCTGAACTGTATATGAAAGCTGTCTTTGAATGAGTATCAAGATGGCATCCGTATCTGGTGCGTATCTGAACTGTATTGGAAAGTAGGTTGTTTGATGATGAGTCCATGTAAAACTTCATATGAAATTTCCTGAGAAGGAACCTGTGTAGGGTTGCTTCATGATGAGTCCGTGTAAAACTTCATCTTGGAAAGAAGGAACCTGTGTAGGGTTTCTTGATGATGAGTCCGTGTAAAACTGCATCTGGAATTGAGAAGGAACCTGTGTAGGGTTGCCTGATGATGATGAGTCAGTGTAAAACTGCATCTTGGAAAGAAGGAACCTGTGTAGGGTTTCCTGATGATGAGTCCGTGTAAAACTGCATCTTGGGAAGAAGGAACCTGTGTAGGGTTGCTTCATGATGAGTCAGTGTGAAACTGCATCTTAGGAAGAAGGAACATATGTAGGGTTGCTTCATGATGAGTCCATGTGAAACTTCATCTTGGAAAGAAAGAACCTGTGTAGGGTTTCTTGATGATGAGTCCGTGTAAAACTGCATCTGGAATTGAGAAGGAACCTGTGTAGGGTTTCTTGATGATGAGTCTGTGTAAAACTGCATCTGGAATTGAGAAGGAACCTGTGTAGGGTTTCCTGATGATGATGAGTCCGTGTAAAACTGCATCTTGGGAAGAAAGAACCTGTGTAGGGTTGCTTCATGATGAGTCCGTGTGAAACTGCATCTTGGAAAGAAAGAACCTGTGTAGGGTTTCTTGATAATGAGTCCATGTAAAACTGCATCTGGAATTGAGAAGGAACCTATGTAGGGTTGCCTGATGATGATGAGTCCGTGTAAAATTGCATCTTGGAAAGAAGGAACCTGTGTAGGGTTTCCTGATGATGAGTCCGTGTGAAACTTCATCTTGGGAAGAAGGAACCTGTGTAGGGTTGCTTCATGATGAGTCCGTGTAAAACTGCATCTTGGAAAGGAGGAACCTGTGTAGGGTTGCCTGAGCTGGTCAAATAGATAACTGTCATGTCTGGCTTCAAGTATTAATCTAAAATCAATCGTCCATAGATAGTTTTTCTGGCTTGTTACAGGTATTAACCGGGAACTTGAAAAGGCTGCTGGTAGCCATCTGTTGATTGACCTTTTCCTGAAAAAGGTAAAATGTTAGCTGTATGCAATATCATGATGTATGAAATGCATGACATCATGATGTTCTCAAAATAAATGAGATTGCGTCGTATGCACTTATCATGTATGTAAATAGGAGGTATGAAATGTGAAATGTTTATGAATGTATTTTCGCCTTGGAAAATAAATCCTTGACAAATGTCGGGGAGTTTGTTAAATCCCGGACTGCTGTTGAAGAGTAGGTGTGTCTTTAAACTTTGCTTAGAATGTTTCCACTGAGGATCCCTGTTTTGTTGAGGAGAACTCCGCTGGGGAAAGTTGAAAACTCTGTGGAGAGTGTTGATTCCTGCTTGGGGAAAAAGTTCAGGAGTCTCGGTTGTCCGTTGCTCTACTGGGGAGTCGACGTTGAACTAATGTCTGGTCGGGTCCAGGTTTCACAGTAACTTGTTGGGGATTGTAGAGTAGTCTACTGCGGAAGAGGAATTGAACTGATATCTGGTCAGGTCCAGGTTTCACAGTAACTTGCTGGGGATTGGAGAGTAGTCTAATGGGGAAGAGAAGTTGTTGTCCTCTGATTTGTAGTAGTCGGAGAGGCAAACTCAATCTGGAGAATCCTGCCGTTTGTTAGGGAAATAAACCCTGTCGCTAGTCTGTTGGGGAGGCGGCGACTTCACTGGCAGAAATCCTCGAGGATTCTTGAAGTCGACTCAGTTGGGAAGAGGTTTTTAGAGATGGAAAATCTGGCTGGGGAAACATCCTATGAGAAGGATTCTGGGGAGATTTGTTACTGCCCCTAGTATCAAGTGTTTGTGGCTTCACCAGGAAATGTTTGACTATATGTAACACTTTTCCGAGATTGGCGTTCAATGCCCCAAGTGACGCAGCTGGAGACTTACCCCTGGTTACTCTGCAACTCTTGAGAGATTTCTTGGAATCTTGACTGGACTGTCCCAGGTGTGCTGGATAGTGACATGTCATGCCCCCTTGTTGATAGGAGATTCGTCAATGGAAGTGTCATCCCACTTGAATTGATTTTGTTCACTGAGAGAGCTTTCGTTCACTGGACATTCATTGTGTGAATTTCTCCGCTGTCAAACAATTAGCCATATGCAAACAGTGATATTCAAGTAATGAAAAGTTTATGCTTGTCTTGATGTTTTGAAAAATGCGTTTTTAGTAAGTAAAGAAGTTTTGTAAGAAAAATTTAACTCAGGATTTTGAGTAAAGCCCTACAGGAGTCAGGATACCTTTTGTAACAGTATGCTTTCGAACTGACCCATGCTTCAATTAGGACTTTTGAAAGGTTGTAACGTGGCTTGGTTCATGGTTTAAGAAACAAAGGATAAAGGCTCAAAGTGTATTTGTACACGCCCGTTCTTCGTGATGTTCTTCAGTCCTAAACTCAATTAATTATGCGTTTTGAACTCCAATTGAGTTTGGAATGACATCTTAGTGATGGTTCAAACAAGTTAAGTTTGTTGGAAGGTAGTCATTTTTGCAACATTTTTTTTTCATGTTGTTGAGGATTTGTAATGACCTCTTTCTTTTGATTTGTTATCCCTAATTTTTCCTGACTGTTCTTGCTTTGAGATTACAGTCAGCGGGATGCCCCCGTTTTTTTCTTTAAGCCTCCTTCGTAGGTTTTGACTTAGTGGGATTTTTTTGAGAGATAATGACTGCCTATGTGGTAGGGAACCATCACCGTCTTTTGATTCCAGAGGAATGTTTTTGATGTCATTCGTTGTATTACGAGATGAGAGTTTGCGGCTTAACGCGCGTTTTAATTAACTGAGAGACTATCCTGCCCCAGGTTTTGATTAAAGGTTTAAATTTGTATACAGAAAACTTCTACTTCTTTGGCTCGAAGGGGTTGACTAGGGATTATCTTCCTTATAACTCCAGTGTTTAGGATTTGAAAGAACGCCTGTACATCGTCAGCAAGGTCTGTCCAAAAGCATACTGTATGAGATTATGGCATTGTTTTTGTCATCCTCCCTCTAAAGGCTTGTAACTTTTAGCAAGAGTTAAATGTCATAAGAAGAATAAAAAGCATAGTTTAAATATAGTGAAAACGAAAGGATGAATTCAAGACAAACATATGCAATGCATTAATGAAATAGAGTTTGACATTAATAGATAATTGTTTGAATAAAAAAAGAAATTACAATTGAAAATTCAAAATGAACATAAGCCTCTTTGTCTGAACTTGTCACTTTAGGTGGTGAGCCTTTGAGGGACGGAAAAAGAATTCAGTCTGGCCATCTTGTGTGAACTCCAGCGTTCCTTTTTCAATCAGATCTTGAATTTTATTTCTCAATGTCCAACAACTATTGGTGTCATGTCCAGGGTTGTTGGAGTGGTACACACATCTTGCATTTGGATTGTACCTTGGGGAGGCTGTGTTGGGATTCTGAGGAGGGCCCCTTAATACAACCAGCTTGGCTTCTAACAGGTGTTGCAGTGCTTGAGATAATGACATGTCAATTTCGGTGAAGCATCTTTCAGATGTATTCCGCCTACGATGATTACCCTGTTGTTGTTGGCGAGGTTGTTGTTGGGCTCGTGACGCGGAAGCAAATTGGAAAGGTGCACTCTCGGCTTTTTGTCTCAAGGGAGGCTGAATGATGATTTGATCCCCAATCCTAGATGTTTGCCTCATTTGGTTACATCCATCCCGATGAAGCTTGTTGATGAGGACCCTCAGCTCTTCTTGTCCTTGTGCCAGATTTTGGATAAGAGCCATCTGGCCCACCAACTGTCCCATCATCTGGACTTTCATTATGGCTATCTCGGTTTGTAGCCGCTCCAGCTGGTCATTTCTGTCGTCCCTAGGATTTCCCATGATCATTCCCCTAGAGAGGAGTGCCTTGACTTCTTCTTTCCCCTTGGATAGGTTCAAGAACATATCTTGAAGTTGAGCATTTTGAGCCTGGATGTCCTTGATAGTCTGCTCTAGAGCCATCTCTACTGAAATAAACAGTAGGAAGATAAGGAGAACTGTATGGGAGAAACCTGTCATGATATGATGCATGATATGTGGATTCATGTTTTCAAGGATCTCGCGGGGTAAACACAAGAAAAAGTTAAAAGTTGAATTTTGATCAACAACTTTGATTGGAGAACTTTGTATCGGTGGATGTCCTTCCACGAGAATTAAGCTCACCATGTCAAGTGGGTTATAGCCCTTGACTCAAGTGGTTGTACTTGATCTTTGACGGCGTTTGTTTTAGAGGAAAATAAATCCTCTTGCCCTTTGGTAGACGTCTGGTTCAACGTGACCCTGCATCAAAGACCCTCGAGATCCTTGAAATGGTTATTTAAAATGCTATGGTATGATGTTATGATGTTATGTACAGATGTGCGAGGTAAGAAAGTTTATATACAAATAATCATATTCACACAAAGCAAACAAATCCTTAGTTTTAGGCTTGCATGGAGTTTTGTAGGTAAGTAGCCTCTTGAAGTTTAGTTAGCTCAACCTGTCCTAGCAAAAGTAACCGGGTTCTAAGGAGCTCAATATCACTGGATTGTTTCCTTGGTCATTGTTTCAGCTCAAGCCTCTTTAATGGAGACCGAAATATCCCAAGAAACCAACCCTCAATGAGTGTAGTACAGAGTATCTACCAACTTCGGACTGCACCAAAGCCGGTAATCTCACTACATCCTAAAGGCCAAGTTGGTCAAGTAAAGGTTCTAGAAGTTCATTAGTGCTTCATGACATCACTCAGCGGCCCCATATTCTCTTTGATTAACTCAAAGGCTACCGGTACCCACAAATATGTCACACTAACATAGTTATTGCTTAGACCATGTCGGTATACCCCGCACAGTTTCCACAACATATTGCTATTTACCTATAATGTTTCCCAAATCCGGGTAGAGGATTCAAACCCAAACAAAAGAACCATAATGTAAAGCATACAAGTCAAACAATGTAAGCAAATAAAAGTGATCTAGCCCTAAGGTAACCCCACTTTTAAAAAAACATCCCCAGCAGAGTCGCCAATTCTGTGATACAGTGGGAGAACTGACTTGATGTTTTGCGTTTGTGTTTGCAAATGTTGCGGTTTAGCAGGAGTCGCCACCGACTTTTCTTTTATCCAAAAGGAAAGGTGAAAAAGCAGAGGAAAGACCTTTAGAGATAATTCTTGAGTTCGGGGGGTAGATTATGAAAAGGGAAGGTATTAACACCCTTTTCATCCATGGTTTTCCATGGGCTCTTAGTTACTTGCTAGATCACTTGATTTTGTTTGAATGTGTGCTTGTGCTGGTGATTTTTGAAATTATTTTGAAAATGGAACTTCGTAATGGTTCTCGTTTCTATAAGAACGCATACACAGTTTTTGTTTCGAAAATAGTTCAAAGTGTGTTTGTGAGATGTGTTTTTGAAAGTATTTTGAAAATGGAACTTCGTAATGGTTCTCGTTTCCATAAGAACGCCTACAAAGTGTTTGTTTCGAAAATAGTTCAAAGATGAGAGTGTGGGTAAAAATGTTTTTGTTGTGAGCAAGCGAGCAACTAAGAGCGAATCTACCTACTCGAAAGGTCTTAAATGTGTTTTTCCTCCTCCTTTAGATGTTACTATCTTACCATTGTTTTGGTAAGAAGCCCCATCGTTGGACGTGAAGGGTCGGGCGTTAGGACGTTTTTATAGTCATAGAAGGCAACATATGGGACATTTTAGCAATGTCGTTTTAGGGACTAGATCGTTTACCGAAGGCAACATCGAGGGTCATCGAGGGACTATGATCTTTTATCGGGGGTCTTTTGCTAAAACGCCCATGTTCGAGGGACATGACTATTTTCCGAAAGGCAACAAGTGGAATTACTCTAAGGGTGTAAGTGTGCAAATGTGTTTTATTTACATGCATTTAGTCTTGATTAGGGTGGCCTATTTGTTGGTTTTATCTTACCATACATCCTAGTTACTAACATTTGTATAAAGCAATAAAAATGCAAGAAATAAATATCCGACACTATTACAACCATATTGAAAGGCAAGAAAATGTAAAGGCAAAAACAAAATAAAAGAAAGGAAAATGAGCTCTTCGACCCAGGCAGTAGCACCCTTCGACTTGCATTCTGTTGGCCTATTTCGATTGGGGCTAGCACTAGTGAGGTCATGGCCTTCGAATAGGGGCTGGCACCAGTGAGGTTCTGTCCTTCGATTGGCCTGGAAGTCAGTGTATGGCGAAGCCTTCTGGTTCTGCCTTATTGCCTTCTTCGATTAGAGGTTGAAAGAAGTGAGGGAATGCCTTTCAACTGAGCTTGGAATTAGTGAAGGCATGCTTTTCGTCTGGGCCTAGAAGTCAACATGGTTTTCCTCCTGGTTGTCTCTTTCGTTTGACCTGGAGAAAAATGGTAGAAGCCAGAAGCTTCGTTTCCTATTTCCTGTTTCCTGTTTCTTTCATTTAAAGCATTAAATGGCAACATGGCCTGAGGCCATGCTAGTATTTATCTTGCAAACAATTTAATAATTAAAGCTAGTTCAGGTAAACAGAAAGCAAAATGAAAGGGTTAACTCTAAAAAACATGTTAAAAGGGTGGAAACGAAAGGAACAATGGTATATACATGCTTGAAACGAACGAAAAGATTATTTACATGTTATGCCATGAAATGAAAGGTTCAAGGGTAAGGGTGACTTACCTTGATGGAGGCCTTGAATGGGTGTGGGACCTTGAGTGGAGGCCCGGGGTTCTGGATTTGAAAGAGGGGGTCAACAATTGTGCTTGGAACGCTGGATTCGAAGGAAGAGAAAAAGCAAGTGTGATGCTTCTTTGATTCTAAGGAGACTGAAGTGTGGTTGTTCTTCAGAATCGAAGGAGATGAATATGATTCTGGGTTTTTTTGTGATTTCTCAAGTGTTGATGAACTTGAGAGTTTTGTTGTGTTTGAGAAAATTTGGGGGATTCATTCCTCTGGTCCAAAGATCCTCCCTCAGCTTTGCAAAAATTCCTCTATTTATAGAGAAAAAGAATGGATATGTTTTCAATAGCCAGCCTTGCAAAATAATAAAATAATAGGTAACGTGAAAGTACATGTGGGGGGCCTCTTGGCAGTTGGGGTGCAGAAGATGTGACTTATGCTTTTTGGCGTTGCTTGTGCTCAAACCAAATTCAGGTGGAAAGCTGCTTTTGTGATAAAAGTACTTTCTATGAAAAGAAAGGGTATGTAGCCTTTAACCAAGGATAGTATTATCCAAAAGACAAAGTTTAAAACCCTTGTACAAGCCTCTGATTATGTAAAGATTCAGAAGCAACATAGCCTGGCAAATGAGATTTGGTCTTGAGTCGAATGAAAGAATGAGATCGAAGCACACTTGTTCGAAGGAAGCCTTTGCCTCAGTCGAAGCTTGTGGTCGAAACAAGCTTACTCGAAGGAAGCTAATGCCCAGTTGAAGCTTGGATTGAAACAAACATATTTCCCAATCGAAAACTCGTGTTCGAAGGAAGCATGTTGCCCAATCGAAGCATGTGGATCAAAACAATCATAAAGGGAGTCATTGCCTTTTAGCGTGAGGGAAGTTCCTGGCTTCTGAATCGAATGGTGTTCCTTCAAGGGAAGCAAGAACTTAGTCAAATCTTGTATGAAGATATATCTTGGCTCAAACGAAACTTGTGAGAGGCAAAGTCTGCAAGAGGCCCTTGGTGCAAGTGGATTCGAAGGAGGTTTCAAATCCAAACGAAGGATGTACCCAAGTTGCATTTGAAGGAGGTTTCCAATCGAAACGAAGGATGTACCCAAGTTGCATTCGAAGGAGGTTTCCAATACAAACAAAGGATGTACCTAAACTTGCATTCGAAGGAGGCTTTAAGTTCAAAATGAAGAACATGCCCAAGTTGCATTCGAAGGAGGCCAAGAGCCAGTCGAAGGGTGCTGAATCGAAGGAGACCTGTTTTCCTCCAAATTTGTCAAAATGTTATTTTTATCTGTTTTCTCCCTTTTTGACAGACGCTTTCTTGCATTACAAATTCTACGCTCCCTGTTTTTCTTTTCTATCTTGCACTTTATCAAAACGACTATTTGTCTTACACACACTCACATATCATAATACAGGTCCACATCCTTTCTGGATCCCATTGATAATGACTCTGCTACTACCAGTTATGACTTCAAAAATCCTATCAACCAAGCCGAGGACGAAGGTGAGGATGATTGTAAAGTTCATGGAGAACTTGCTAGACTGTTACTTCAGGAAGAGAGGGCCATACAGCCGCATGAAGAACCAATAGAATCAGTAAATTTGGGTACGGAGGAAAACAAGAAAGTGGTCAAGATCGATGCAAATCTGGAGTCTAGTGTCAAGCAACGGTTGATACATATGCTGCACGACTATGTTGAGATCTTCGCTTGGTCTTATAAAGATATGCCTGGGTTGGATACATACATTGTGGTTCACCGCCTGCCGACTAAAGAAGAATGCCCTCCGGTAAAGCAGAAGGTTCGCCGTATGCGCCCCGAGATGTCTGAGAAAATCAAAGCTGAGGTCATGAAACAGTTTGACGCCGGGTTTCTAGCTGTTTCTTCTTACCCGCAGTGGGTTGCCAATGTCGTTCCGGTGCCTAAGAAGGATGGTAAGGTACAGATGTGTGTGGACTATAGAGATCTGAACAGGGAGAGCCCCAAGGATGATTTCCCACAGCCTCACATTGATGTTCTGGTCGACAACACCGTGCAACATAAGGTCTTATCCTTTATGGATGGTTTTTCTGGATACAATCAGATTAAGATGGCTTCCGAGGACATGGAGAAGACAACTTTTGTTACACAGTCGGGCACTTTCTGTTACAAGGTAATGCCTTTCGGGTTAAAGAATGCTGGGGCAACGTATTAGCGCGCAATGGTCGCTTTGTTCCACGACACGATTCACCATGAGATTGAGGTTTACGTTGATGAAATGATTGCAAGGTCCCAGACTGAGGAAGAACACCTTGACCATCTTCAGAAGCTATTTGACAGGTTGAAGACGTACAAGCTGAGGTTAAACCCGAACAAGTGCACCTTAGGGGTAAGGTCTGGTAAGCTACTGGGTTTCGTCGTTAGTGATAAAGGTATTCAAGTGGATCCTGATAAGGTGAAGGCTATACAGGAGATGCCAGCTCCCCGCACGGAAAAAAAAGTAAGAGGCTTTTTGGTACGTCTGGATTACATTGCCCGATTCATTTCACATCTGACTGCTACTTGTGAGCCGATCTTCAAGCTACTGAAGAAAGATCAAGTAGTAAAATGGAATGATGAATGTCATGCCGCTTTCGAAAGGATCAAAGAATATCTCCAAGAGCCACCTATTCTAATGCCTCAAGTTTAAGGAAGACCTTTGATCTTATACTTGATAGTACTCGACAATTCAATGGGGTGCGTGCTGGGGCAGCATGACGAGTCTGGCCGAAAAGAGCACGCTATTTACTACCTTAGAAAAAAGTTTACCGACTGTGAGACCCGATACTCACTGCTCGAGAAAACTTGCTGCGCTTTGGCATGGGCTGCTCGCCGGATGAGACAGTATATGCTTACTCACACTACCTTATTGATATAAAAAATGGAACCAATCAAGTATATCTTTGAAAAGCATGCCTTGTCCGGAAGAATAGCAAGATGGAAGATGATATTAAATGAGTATGATATCCAATGCACCACCCAAAAAGCAATCAAGGGGAGTATGTTGGCAGATCATTTGGCGCATCAGGCCGTGGATGATTACCAATCCATGAATTTTGAGTTCCCGGATGAGAACATCATTGGTGACCGACTGTGAAACACCCGGACCGGATGAAGGACCCGAGGAGGGATCCCGATGGTCTATGTACTTAGATGGAGCCTCAAATGCGTTGGGTAATGGAATTGGAGCTGTGATTATATCTCCTGAAGGATGTCACACTCCGTTCACCGGCCGATTATGTTTTAACTGCACCAACAATATGGCAGAGTATGAAGCGTGCATCATGGGCCTTCGAGCAGCTATTGACCCAAGGATCAAGTTCTTGAGTGTATTCGGAGATTCCACTCTCGTGATCAGTCATATTAAAGGCGAGTGGGATACGAAGCACCCAAATCTTATTCCTTACAAAGAGTATGTATTGACATTGCTTCCACGCTTCGAGGAGATAACCTTTGAACACTTCCCCAGAGAAGAGAACCAGTTAGAGGACGCGCTAGCTACTATGTCTTCTATGTTCAAGGTCAGGTGGGACAATGAAGCTCCTCGGATTACCATTGAGAGGCTGGACAAACCCGCACATTGCTGTGATATTGAGACTGAAGAGGTAGCAGATAAACCCTGGTTTCACGAGGTAAAGAGGTATCTTGAGGCTCAAGAGTACCCCGAAAGTGAATCTATTAATGATAAGAAGTTTCTGAGGAGGTTCGCGGCGAAGTTATTCATCAGTAATGGTATCCTTTACAGGCGTAACCATGACTCGACCTTACTGCGATGTGTGGACAAGAGCGAGGCAGAAAGGATTATGGCAAAGTTACATGAAGGTACTTTCGGGACTCATTCCAGTGGACATACCATGACAAAGAAAATCGTACGGGAAGGATATTACTTGTCTACTATGGAAGCCGATTGTTATCAGCATTCTCGGATTTGTCATAAGTGCCAAGTCTATGCTGATAAGGTGCATGTACCTCCAGTTCCTCTGAACGTCTTGACAACTCCTTGGCCTTTTGCAATGTGGGGTATCGATATGATTGGCGAGATCAGACCTACTGCGTCCAACGGGCATCGTTTCATTCTGGTAGCTATTGATTACTTTACAAAGTAGGTTGAAGCAGCTTCCTTTTCTACAGTAACCAAGAACGTCGTGGCGCAGTTCATCCGACACAATCTGATCTGTCGATATGATGTACCAAAGAGGATCATTACGGAAAATGGTACAAATCTCAACAATACAATGATCCTCGAGCTCTGCAAACAGTTTAAGATACAACATCACAAATCTTCTCCCTATCGGACGAAGATGAATGGGGCTGTTGAAGCGGCTAATAAGAATATCAAGAAGATTGTGCAGAAGATGACGGTGACATACAAAGACTGGCATGAGATGTTACCATTCGCTCTTCATGGGTATCGAACCTCAGCGCGAACTTCAACAGGGTCAACACCTTACTCTTGGGTGTATGGCATGGAAGCGGTCCTACCCATTGAAGTCCAGATACCCCCTCTCCGGATTATGAAGGATGCAGGTTTGAGCGAAGACGACTGGATCCAGACTCGGCTTGATCAGTTGAAATTAATTGATGAAAAGAGACTTACTGCTATTTGTCATGGTCAGGCGTATAAAAAACGAATGATCAAGGCATTTAACAATAAAGTTAGACGACAAGAGTATCAAGTCGGGGATCTGGTGATCAAACGCATCATACTGCCGCAAGGTGATCCCAGGGGAAAATGAACCCCTACTTACAAAGGGCCATTTGTGGTTAAGAACATTTTCTCAGGAGGAGCTATGATTCTAACCACCATGGATGGTGACGATCTTCCTCACCCCGTCAATGCAGACATAGTGAATAAATACTACGCATAATCAAAGACCCGCTAGGTTGACTGGCCTAGGCAAAAATAAGGGCTTCCCGGCGAACCAAAAGGGTTTGGGAAAAAATAAGGGATGAAAATGAAAAAACTATACACCCGGCAAATTGAAAACCTAAAAAGGTGGCTTCTGCAAAAAAGGGTATCCCGGTGGACTGAAAACCCGAAATGGAAGTCCAGGAAAAAAATTAGGGATTAAAGCGTAACACTATTGGATCATCTTGCAGCCAGACTTCGGTATCAACTATTAAGCTCAGACGATACCAATCAAGCTAATCTACCTTCAACCAAGTAGCAAAGTGATGAGACGCTTGAAGATATAAAGGCAATAGCAGAGTTGGAACCCAGTGGGATTGTTCACATAGCTATTTTTCTTTGTTTTTCACGAATTGTATAAATTCTATCGTTCGACGGCATTCTCTTACTAGGACGTCAGCCTCTTGTACCAAATGCCTATTACAGGCCAACTTCAAAATCAATACAATTCATTTTGCAAAGAAATTTCAAACTGTTTTTATTTTTCGTTTTGTTTTGCAAGAACGTCCAATGATTCATTTTTGATATATGCATTTGAAAATAATTGTTGCTCATAAATATTTACATGCGAAACAAAAGAAGATTACTCGTAATTCCAGAAATAGGGGAAAACAAGAAATGTCCAAGCTTTACAGTTGCTCTATTCACCAGGTACAGGGATAGACCCGGTTCGAGGAAATGACTAAAAATGCATACACTCCCCGCAGAGTAAAAAGTGTCAAAAGACAATGATGTTAGCTTTCCTGAATAGGACACAACTCTCCCCAGCTGAGGTTCACAATCGCGAATGAGTCGGTAAGATTCTCCCCAAGCAGAGTTCATCCATCCCCAGTGGAGTTTATTTCTTCCATAAACAGAAACTTTATCCTCGACAGAGTTCATCATCGCCAACAACGGTAATTCATCCATAGCCGAGGTTATTCCTCCAAGACAACAGATCTCCTGACATAGTATCTCTTCCCCAGAGTCATTTCTCTCGCCTGTTTATTCTCCAGTAGAATTATTCTCCTACCAAGTTATTTCCCAATCATCTTCGGTCGTCGTCCCCAACGAGCGAAACTCTTTTATTCTCCAGCAGTAGTCTGGGATTTATTTTCCCCAACTAAGAGAACATCATAAAAACATTACACATCCATACATCACGGCATGCATATACGCATCATACAACACAATCTCATTTATTTTGAGAACATCATTGCTCGATACATGTCATGCATCATGACATTACATACGACTAACCCTTTACCTTTCAGGAAAAGATACAATCAAATTCTCACAAAGTTCAAGCTGCGAAGCCCGGGTATGACCGGATAATATCTTGATTCCTCCATCATATTATGAAGCCTGGAGAACAACCGGATAACAGTATCAGAATACCGTGAAGCCTGGACTCGACCAGATAGTGGTATCTTTTAAGCAAGCTATGAAGCCCGGATTCGACCGGATAATAGTTTAATCCCCAACAAGTTACTGTGAAGCCTGGATTACGAATAGATAGCAGTACGAGACGCCATGAAGCCCGGAGTCGACCGGATAACAACTTAACAAGTTATTGTGAAGCCTGGATTACGACCAGATAGCAATACAAAGGACACCATGAAGCCTGGATTCGACCAAATAATGGTATATTACATCGTGAAGCCTGGATTACTACTAGATAGCGGTAAAAAGACACTGAAGCCTGGGTTACTAATAGATAACAGTGAGGGACACTGTGAAGCTTGGATTTCGATCAAATAGAAGTTTACCCGGCCAATTACTATGAAGCCCGGAGTCGACCGGATATTAGTAGGCCCTAAAATCAAATGGAAGCCCAGATGCGACTGGATAACCATTTGATTTCTTCTGAAGCCTGGATTTTGACCAGATAAGAAGTAAGGTATTGTGAAGACTGGATTCGACCAGATAACAGTACAAGATACCATGAAGACTGGATTCGACCAGATAATGGTATGAAACATCGTGAAGCCTGGATTTCGACCAGATAGCGGTACAAGACATTGCGAAGCTTGGATTTCGACCAAATAGCAATTTTACCTGGACAATTACTAAGAAGCCCGGAGTCGACCAGACATTAGTGTGCCCTAAATTCAAGTTGAAGCCCGGATGAGACCGAATAACAACTGAATTCCTTCTGAAGCCTGGATTACGACCAGATAAGAATTGAGAAATTGTGAAGCCTGTATTACGACCGGATAGCAAGATTGATCTCATCTCCCCAGTAAGTCACCGTAAAGCCTGGATTACGACCAGATAGCAGTCGATCTTATCACTATGAAGCCTGGATCACGACCAGATAATAGTTACATTTTCACCTCTTCGACCAAGAGACTATTCCCCAGTAGAATAACGGACGACCGAAGCTCCTAAAATTCAACTTTTACCAAGACAAAGAACGACATTCCCCAGCAGAATCTTCCTTAACAACAGGTATATAAGATCTCGCTAAGGAATCTCTTATGCGATCGACACTCCCTTGGATGGCATATTTAAGCCCATCTTCCATCATCAACCTCCAAATGGCATCTATAACCCCATTCCCGACATCACAAGACAAACACCACTTCATGCGAGTGCAAATTTCTTGGGCACTCTAGTGTTCAATCATCTTCAACCTTCAGATCACGATAGGCAGAAAAGCCAATCTACATCCTCAGGTTTAAGAAGATTGAACAGGAGAATCTGTTGTACCCAAAAAATTTCCCTCCCATATTTCTCAATACATTTCAAGTGAGGTCTTCAAATTGCTCAAGGAAGTCCAAGGGTTGACCAGACAAGCTCTCTCCTAAGGCAGTCTACCCCAAATTAGGGTTTCATGTTGCATCAAGATATTTGAGTCCAAGGGATCCCAAATTCTCACCATTGTACTAATATCATCCATGTCAAGTTTCAAGCCTTGCAGATGAAGTTTGCTCAGTCATTTGCTCAAAGGCCTGAAAATCGATTGTGCTAGGGCAAAAGTCAACTGTGGCCCACATGCAGTCAAACTTCAAGATTTTTGGTCAACATCCTAATTTTGAAATATAATTCATCATTTGATCAAGGGTTTATCATGATTCATCAAGGATTGCTCACAATTCATCAAAACCCAAAAGTTGCTAAATTAGGGTTTTGTAGGAAAAGTCAACTCAACTTTGACCAATCATAACTTTCTCATACTTTATGAGAAATGACCCATCCAAAGCTCATTTCGAAGAGGATGCAATTCTCTACAATCCATCTTCAGCTCCCTAGTTCAAAATATGCACTCACAAGAAGTTATGAATTTGGACATTATAGGTCATTTTGAAAAGTCAACAAAAACACCTTTTTTTCCAAAGCTTCATACATGAACATGGAAGAATCAATTGAGATAAGAACAAAAGGGTTGCTTAGATGACATCTCAATATTTCTAAAAAGTCCAAGAACACCTTCAAAGAGTCAAAATGGAGGAAGTTATGCATTGATGAAGTTGACCTTTTTTGCAAAATTGCCAAAAGTCAAAAGTGCCTCAAATTGCAATTTTTGCTAAATGGGCCTAGCTTTTTGCATTTGTTTTGAGTTGGTAGCATGGTCCACGAGCCCTAGATCTTCCCGTTTGTCTTTATCTTATTTTTTCTATTTATTTTGATTTTTTATTTCAATTAAATCATTTAAATCAAAACAAATCATGGAAAAATCCAAATAATTGAAACCTCAAGATCTTGTGCACATTTCAGGTCCTATATCCAGCTAGTAAGTGAATCAATTCGTGCAAGGCATAGGTGGGCACACAAAGATTGATTTTGGCCTATTTTGGAAAGATTTTCAAGTGAATCAGATCAAGATCACAAATCATAATTGGCAAAGATTGAGATCATATTTGTAAACCTAATTCATCCCTTGGTATATAGTGAACATTTGCAGCCAGAAATCACAAGGTTGGGAGATGCACAAAGGAAGTACAGAACTTGAAAAATACACCAAAAAGTGCTGACTTGATTTCACACTTCCAGACATTTTCAAGACTCATAAGCCATCCCATTCACTTCCTGGGATTGCAAGGAAGCCATAGCAATCAAAAACACGGACCCTCGCGCGCTAGAACTCACTGTAAGTGGTCCACGGTTGGCCATTATTTTCAAAATCGAATCTTGTCATTCTTGCATATTTATCATGTTTTAATAGCATATTTTGAATCCCTAACATGTATGCAAGCTTGTGGTGGTAATCAATTGCATTTTTATTGGCTATATCAGAATCCACCATTACTAGGGTTCTTGGTCTTGTTTTAGGGTCTTTTTACACAGGTAAAATTGGGCCACAAGAAGGGCACCATCATGCTCAGCAGGCCAAGACGATTCGATTCAAGGCATTTGATTTTGTTTATCGTGCCTGTATTTGATTTTAAGATATGCAGGGTTTGTAGTGACGGACGTTTGTCCGTAGGTAAAGGTCATTAAACCTTTTAGCCACGAAGAGTGGACAGGGATGATGGCGTGGCATCACCCTACTCGCCCATTTGAATTTACGCGTGGAATAATGTTTGTTTTGAATGTTTTCCATATTACTAATTATTATTATTTGATATACAACATAAGCGCGCAACTCAGTTGGTAAAGAGGCATTGGAAAAAGCTACAGGACCTGGGTTCAAATACCAGGTCCCCCCATATATTTCATGTTCTTTTTATTTGCATAATCAGGTATGTACGCATCATGAAGACCACCATGGACCATCATCATCCAACCAACCAGATGTCCACATGCCAGATCTGAAGGCTATCATGTGATGGTCCACCAAAAACCTTGGTCAACGTGCAAGCACTGAAGCGTGGAAGTCAACACGGATCAACTTGTTTTAGGCCCAAGGCTTGCTATTCACACCCTCCAAATTACCAATTTCAGGCCCATTTTCTTTTACTTTTCTTTCTATATTTTCTTTATTAATTCATTTAATTTATTTTTACTAACACAAAATAAATTCTTTTTTTATCAAAAAATCATAAAAATAATTTTTCATCCAATTAGATTTTGGTTATTTTTATCAAAAATTAATTTAATTAGTTTATTTAATTTTAGGCAACTTTAATTATTTTGTAAATAAATTAAAACAAGTTAGAAATTAGGGTTTTGTTTAAATTAAAATTCTATTTTCTTTTTCTTAAAAATAACAAAATACAAAAATAGGTCATGTAAATTATTTTCTTAATTTAATTACTAATTAGATTTGTATTTAATTTAAAAACCTTATTCTTTTTCTTAAAAGTAATCAAAAACAACAAAAATATTTTTTTTCCTTTTAATTAGGTTAGACGGGTCAAAACCCTAATTTCCCTTCGTTCTCTATTCATCACGCGTTTATTTATTTTTTACAATATTGATGTAATCACTCATGGGATGTAATAGATTAATTAGGACCTTTTTCATTCATTTATCGCTTTTTTTACGGGTTGTTTTTGGCTATGTAATTAATACCCGAAGCCTTGTAATAGCTTAGCTTTATTTTCCGCATTTTTACTTCCGCAAAATATCAACTGTTAGATGTATGAATATTAGGGATGCATGACAAGAATGTATGTACATTTTAAAACGGTTAGCAAACCCTAAATGTGCAAAGATAATAACTTGAAATTGAATCACTCGCACATGTGCACTCCTAGGGTATACTCTCACTTCGGTTGCCTTCGGTAAAACGATCATTAAGTATAGGGTATTTTAGTGGTCGCCCTTTTGTCTCAAAGATCAAAGTTGCCTCGGAAAGGTTGCCTCAGATATGTTGCCTCGAATATTGATCTTAAGACACTAGGGTTATTACTAAGACGTCCTAACATTGCTTTAGTGATCGTACATCCCTTTTGAATTGACCCTTACAACTCCAACGACAATACTACCTATTCACTAATAGTGGGATAACGTTGTCTAAAGGAAGCAAGAACAAAAACATTCTTTTTCGAGTAGGTAGATGCTAGTAGGTACTTGCTCAAAACAATAAACTTTTTCACACTTACACCCTTTTCAAACAAAGTTTTCAAAAAACACTTCGTAACACTCTTGAAGACAGAAGCAAGGGTTAAATCGAAGTAAAATAAAAAACTTTTCAAATCACATAAACACGGAAGCAATTTTAAAATGATGAGCAAGTACCTAAGAGCCCGTAGAAAACTACGGATAGAAAGGGTGCTAATTCCCCCCCTTTCTATAATCTACCCCCCGTACTCAGAATATCTCGAAAAATGAATTTTTCTGCGCTTTTTTCCTTTCCAATTGGATAAAATAAAAGTCGGTGGTGACTCTTGCTTACCACAACAATTTGCAAACACAAACGCCAAACGCAAACCAGCATCCAAAACAGTCTGGTTCTGCCACCATATCACAAACACGAAAGACTTTTGAGTAGGTATAATGCTCCTAATTACTTGTTCAATTTAAAACAAAACATCCTTGCTATTTTCAAAAACAAACATCTACACATTTCAAAAACATCTTACAAACTTGAAAACATTTTCAAAAAGATCAACATCTTTGAATACATTCTTACGAACGAGAATCATTACAAAGATTGCCTAAACAAAAGGCCTCTTTACAAAATAATTTCAAAAAAAAAACCACACAAAGCATAATTTTCAAACAAAAGCAAGTGATCTAGCAAGTAACTAAGATCCCATGGAAAACCATGGATGAAAAGGGTGATAATACCTTCCCTTTTCATAATCTACCTCCCGAACTCAAGAAATAATCTCAAAGGTCTTTCCTTTGCTTTTTCACCTTTCCTTTTGGATAAAAGAAAAGTCGGTGGCGACTCTTGCTAACTACAACATTTGCGATCAAACGCAAAACCTTCAAGTCAGTTCTCCCGCCGTATCACAACACCATTTTCATCCATAGTTATCTATGGGCTCTTAGTTGCTTGCTAGATCACTTGCTTTTGTTTGAAAATGTACTTTGTGTGGTTTTTGAAAGTATTTTGAAAAGGTGCCATCGTTTAGGCAAACTTTGTAATAGTTCTCGTTCGTAAAAACGTATACAAAGTGTTAGCTTTTGAAAATGCTTCAGGTTTGGAAAATGTTTTGAATGTGATTTTGAAAGTGTTTGGTGTTTGTTTTGAAAATAAGTAAGAGTCTTTGATTCGAAATTGAGCAAGAAACTAGGAACAATCTCTTAGAATAAGATTAGTTCTGATCATATCTCAGAGTTTTGATGATAACAATAAATTATATTTTAGATAATTTATACTCTGATGAACGTATTTGACTATTTCAGATAATGTTCTGACAAAAGCATTTTTGATGTGCTGAGCTAAAATTATATGAAGAAGTTCTTTGATGAAAGAACTATTTGCTTTAAGCGCAACCGCTGATGCTGACTCTGGTAAGACAATTATTTAAATACATCTTCTAACACTTAGCAGGATTCCTTGCTCAGAAGTACCTTGAAAGCAAGTGTCATTCAGAAGTTTATTTGAAAGCAAGCGTTGATCAAATTCTTAGCAAGCAAAGCATTGTTTAGAAGATAAGCAAGCATGTTCTGAATTCAAGACGTTGAAACAAGTTCTGAAAGAATGTAAAAGCTAACTTGTATTGTTAAGCTTCAGGAAACATGTTCTTACAAGTGCCGTTTGCTCATTTAATGCAAAGACGGCTGCATGCACTCAAGTGTCTACGCTAGTTCATTGGAAAATGGAATAGTGCAAAGAAACACGCAAGCATTTAATGCTCTCCACTTTTTGAAGGCAGAAACGGTCATTTTGTTCTTACTATATATAGAAGGACATTTATTACAAGTTGTAATACGGTGGGAGAACTGACTTGAGGTTTCGCGTTTGTGTTCGCAAATGTTTCGGTTTAGCAAGAGTCGCCACCAACTTTTTATTTTATCCTAAGGAAAGGTCAAAAAGCACAGGAAAGACCTTTGAGATGTTTTCTTGGGTTCGGGGAGTAGATTATAGAAAGGGAAGGTATTAGCACCCTTTCTATCCATGGTTATCCATGGGCTCTTAGTTACTTTCTTAGATCACTTGCCTTTGCTTTTCAATTGTTTGAAATGGTGCTTTGTGTGTGTGGTTTTGAAAATGTTTTTAAAAAAAAGATGCCTTGTCTAGGCAACCTTTGTAATGATTCTTGTTTGAATATATACAAAGGTGTGTGTCTTTTTGAAAAGATATTTCAATGTTTTGAAAGTTGTTTTGAAATTGTTTTGAAGTTGTGTTGTGAAGTGTGTTTGAAAATGGCAAGGATGTTTTACAAGATTTTTGATTAAGTAACTAAGAGTTGTCTACCCTATTTTACTCAAAGATCTTTCTTATGTTTTTAACCCTTTTTAACAGTGTTGTTTCACCATTGTATTTGATGAACAACCTTGTGTTAGGATGTTAAACGGGACAGGCGCGGGTCATCGCATCGACCATGATAGCAATAGTGTCAAGTATTTTTGGCAATTTTCTTGAGGGACTTTGATCACTTTGTTTAGGCAACTCAGATAGCATCATCGAGGGACTATGATCTTTTGTTTTGTTTTTTTGTTTTGCCAAAATACTTGACATGCATACCATGGCCTATTTTTGAAGGCAACAAGTGGATTGAAACCCTAAGGGTGCAAGTGTGCATTGTGTTTGTTTTTTCATGCACTTTTATCTTGGATTAGGTTAAACTATTTGTTGATTTGATTTTTGCATACAAAACCCTAAGTTTAATCATGGCATAATTGAAAGCTTAAAGGTGCGAGAATTTAAATTCTACACTATTACAACATGATATAGGGAGGGGGGTACAAATTTGAATTGAGAATTATTTTGCAAGAAATTAAATCCTAAATTATTACAACCAAATTGAATGTATAAGGCATAACAATTAAATATACAATATTTAAATAAATACAA
Source organism: Vicia faba (assembly GCA_948472305.1). Lineage (NCBI taxonomy): Eukaryota > Viridiplantae > Streptophyta > Magnoliopsida > Fabales > Fabaceae > Vicia > Vicia faba. The sequence goes on along the minus strand of CATIWC010002049.1, from coordinate 166,213 downwards.
TAAATAAATATTAAATAAAGTGTATTATGCAAAAAGTTTTTTTATGTATGTAAAAAGTATTTTTTATGTGAAATGTAAATAAATAATAAAAAAAAATCAATTTCAATTATTTTTGTTTTTTAGGGCAAAAACCCTAATTTCTTAAATAAATAGTATTATTTATTATTTATATACAATAATGTATCAATTTGTACAAAAAATAAAAGTATATAAAAAAAAGGCTATTTTTAGTATAAAATATTAATAAAAATAAAAATGTATTTTTTTTGTGTTTTTTGTTCTAATTATTTAATAAAATATATTATATGTATATATATGTGTATTAAATATATTAAGTGTATAAAGATAAAATAAATTATTTACAAAAATGTATATATTTCAAGAAAATATTTTCAAATGTGTATAAAAATAATAAATAAAAATAAAAGTATTTTTTTACATTATTTTTACGTTTAAACAAAAGTAAATATAAAGTATTTAATGTATTAATACTAGAAACAATTGAAATAAATACCAAATAAATATAAAATTTTATGAAAATATTTTTTAAGTATTTTTTATATTTGAGAATAAAATATCAAGGTCAGAAATAAAATAAAAATGCAAAAATGATAAATATACAAGAAAAGGGCCAGGGGGTGCAAAAAGAAAAGTGGGGGGGGGGGGGGGGGGGGTGCCAAAAGCAAGCCTGTCCAGGCCCAGCCCAAAACCAACTTCATCTTCTTCTTTTGAACAGAAACGCGCGCGCTCTATGTACAAAATGCTATCTCTTGGTTCTGTGCTTTTTTGACAAAACTCATAACATGAAACTTGTAGAGCATCAAATAACGAATCTAACCATATAAAAAACTTAAGCTAACTCTCAAAGACCAGAGAGAATTTCTCTGGCACTAATTCTTAACCTAGTTTTTTCAGAAAGTTCATGGATGAAATTCTCCTAGCACGATTAATATAAATGAAAACTAAGCACATGTATGGTTTCAGGGCTATGAATACAACATCTTTCATTCACAAACCTAAGTCTAACTATTCCTAAATAGAGAGATAGAAGTTCATGAAATACCTGTTTCAGTTGACTTCGAGCTGGACAATGCAACAACTTCCAATGGTGCTTGAGGTTCTTTTGAGCTTGCCTGAGGTCCACTGAAGCTTTCCCAATGCTTGGTTTGTTTTGAAGTAGCCTGAATCGTGCTACATAACTCAACCTGCAAAGCTTCCAAACAAAAATGGCAATGTTTGTTAATGGAGTTACATCAACTTATGGATGGTCTGGATAGCTTAGGTAGGTTGATTGGAATGTGTTTGAAGTAGCCTTGGACAAAACGCACGATGGAATTTGATGGTGGCTTTTAAAATGCAGAACTGGCCCTGTTTTGCAAGAAAATGAGGATTTTATGCACAAGGAGTTTTTAGAGGTCAAAGGCTCGTGCTTCTGGCTTGCTAGGGTGTATGAAACTTGTTTGACAACTTTTTTTTGGTTGGCTTTATCAGATGTGTGAGATGCCTTGTGTTTGACAAGTTTTCTTCTTCTTGAAGCAAGAGAGTGGAAGTGAGGTTATAGACTTGTACAGGCCATCCTATCACCCTGCATACAACCCTCTTGGCCCCTCTAATTAGTGGATTTTGTTTGCAGCATAAGATCTGGTTCAATGCTCTAGGATGTTGTTTTGACATAAAGCAAAGTTCAAGCAAAAATGGCAATGTTACTTTTTCCATTTAAGGCTTAATCTAGTGTACAATACCCTAATGACCAAGACAATGCCTTGGCTCAATGGATTTGCATTAAATTATGGAGTACAAACTGGTTTAGAGGCCTGTAATTGTGAACCAAGCTAGCTAGATCAGATTTGGCAAGTGGTATGAACATGTATTGGCCATGGATCAAAGTGAGTTTTTTCCAATTCAAGCATTCGATTCTCCCTAACCACAAAGGTGTTTGAGGAGTTCTTGGACAATTTGGAAAGCTTGCAACATTTACTACAACCTATCTTTGAAATGCAACTTGAAACTCCAAGTGGAACTATGTGAAAAATGGCCAAGAAGATGGGTCAAAATCCTGCCTAAACTAGGGCAAAATTTCTCTAAGTTAAAAGTTTTAGGTACCCTTGTTCCAAAAATCATAACTTGAGATCCAAGCTTCTTTTGAGAAAACTTTGTGAATCAAAGTTGTATAATTTGTGATTGACCACAACGTTTATGTTGTTAGTTTTGTTTGAACCCATTTTCATCTTGGTGAAAAAATGGGACAAAGTTAGGAAAAAATAAGAAAAATTTATAACTTAGAAAATTTCTAAGTTATGAAAATTTTCCATTTTAAACCCTAATTTGCATTTTTGGGTTTCTTGATGAACAAGTTTCATAATTTGACATGTCTTGATGAAAAATGACCCTTGGCACTTGATTTTGACCAAAAAGTCAAAGTTTGACTTTTCAGTGTATAGTCAAATTTTGATCAGTTGACTGAAAAATTCATCTGTCAATCCTATGCATTTGAGATCTTTTGAACTTGTTGAATGGGTCAAGATAATTTCATTTAGTCCTTGAGTCCATGGTTGAGCTTGATTTTCCATTGGCTAGGTCAAACAGTCAAAAAATGCCCTTGTGCAGATAAAACCCTAAAAATGACCATTTTGCCCTTTTGGTGATCTGATCAAATTTCTTGTGGAATTGTGATCCAAACTTGATCAAATGGTTCATATGAGTTCATAATGTTGATGTGGGTCAAAATTCATGAGGTTTTACTGTCAATTGGCCATAGTTGACTTTTCCCCCAATATAGCTGATTTCTAGGTCAATTGTCCAATTGATTGGGCAAAAATTTGAATCAAGATTTGAAACTTGGTATGGAAAAAATTGTGAGTTTAATATGAAGTATGGAAGTCATTTTGGGCATTGTAGGTCAAAACATCCCTGTGCAAACTCAAACCCTAATTTAGGTCAACAATGCAAAGAGGTGTCTTGAGTAGAGCCAACCCTAGCTTGATCTTGAGTTCCAAGAGTCTTGTGATGAGAAATGTTTATGAAATGAGAGGGCAAATTTTGGGGTACAACAGTTTCCCCTGTTCAATATTCTTGAACCTGAAGAGTTAGATTGGCAAGTTTGCCTTTCGCGACTCGAAGGTAAAGGAGGATTGGACACTAGAGTGCCCGTAAATTTGCACTCGTCAAAGTATAGCTGAGGAAATGGGCTTAAAGATGCCATTTGTAGATGGTAGAATCTTGCTGGAGATGGGCTTAAAGATGCCATCCAAGAGTTTTTGTTGAATTGCAATGTTGTAGGTCAGAAGAATGAGCATCAAAATGATATCCGTATCTGGAATAAATTTGAGCTATATCTGGAGACTGAGTCTGTATGAGCAAAAGAGTGGCGTCCGCGTCTGGAGCGTATCTGAGCTATAACAGTATTTGAACTTTGAATGAATATCAGAATGACCGCCGTGTCTGGAGTGTATCTGAATTCTGAATGGGCGACAGAGAAACATCTGTGTATGGAGCATCTCTGGGCTGGGGATCTGAATAAGCAATAGATTAGCATCCGTGTTTGGAGCATCCGTAAACTGTTTTCATGAGATGAATCTGAACAAGCGATAGATTAACATCCGTGTTTGGAAGCATCTGTAAACTGTTTTCATGACCCTTGAAGTTGAATAAGCAATAGATTAACATCCGTGTCTGGAAGCATCCGTAAACTGTTTTCATGAGCTGAATCTGAACAAGCGATAGATTATCATCCGTGCTTGGAAGCATCCATAAACTGTTTTCATGATCCTTGAAGTTGAATAAGCAATAGATTAGCATCCGTGTCTGGAAGCATCCGTAAACTGTTTTCATGAGCTGAATCTGAACAAGCGATAGATTATCATCCGTGTTTGGAAGCATCCGTAAACTGTTTTCATGATCCTTGAAGTTGAATAAGCAATAGATTAGCATTCGTGTCTGGAAGTATGCGTAAACTATTTTTGTGAGCTGAATCTGAACAAGCGATATATTATCATCCGTGTTTGGAAGCATCCGTAAACTGTTTTCATGATCCTTGAGGTTTGTAGCTTGTTAATCTTATCTTGTGAAGGGTAAAATATTAACCGAAACACAAAGTTATGTTGCATGAAATGTATGATGCAATATATGTGTTTTATCAATTTTCATGATACATGAATGTAATGTATGCACATGTAAGCTGATGAGCTGTCTTGTTGAAGAAAATAAATCCTTGACTGCTGTCGTGGAAAGTAAATCCTTGATCGATGTTGGGGATTCCAAAAATCTTTGAATACTGAAGATGAGAAATCCTTGCTGACTGCTTGGGGATTAAAAATCTATGATTGTTGAGAAGGAGAAATCCCTGGGCCACTGCTGGAGGTTGAAAATCCTCGGCGATTTGTGGGGATTAACAAGGCCTTTGACAACTTCTGCAGGGAATGAGAATCCTTCATGACTTTCCTGGGAAATAGGGACAACTCTGAAAATCTCTACTGGGGAGTTAAAACCTGGGAGTCTTCTGCTTGGAGAAATGAGACCTAGAATCTTCGATCTGTTGGGAGATAACTCTGTGGGGAAATTGGAGGAAGTTGAACAGTCCCACCGGGGGTTGATAGTTGGAAATTTGATTTCTCTGGGGGAGAAGGTTTAGAATATTCTGGCTCCGCTGGGGATAGGTACTTCAGGGTTTTCGGGCTCCACTGGGGATCGGGAGTTTAACTCTGATGGAAATTTCGAAACTTAACTCAGCTGAGGAATCAAGTTTTAGAATGCACTGGCTTTGCTGAGGATCTTGAAGTTTAACTCCGCTGGGGAAATATACTCCAAATTTTAGCTTTGTTGAGGATCTGAATGATGTATCGTAGGGGATTTCTTCTGAAATGGCACAAAGATATCTTTCTACACCTTCAACCTATCAGTAATTATCCTTTTTCAATTTCGTTTTATTCGTAAGCAGTGATTATATTCAAATGCATATGCCTATTTAACAAAACATTGGACGTTTTCAAATAAAACATAAGTGTAAAAAGAAAAGAAAGGCAAGCAAATTTTTGCACTTTGAAGTATCTTTGTATTTAACTTTCGTGAGTATCTTTGTACAAAGGAGACAAACATCCTAGTAAGAGAATGTTGTCGTAAAAATTGAAAAATTTTATACAAAAGAAAGATGGCTATGTGTAATAATTCCACGGGATTCCCATTCTGCTATAGCCTTCACAACTCTGAATATCTTGTCCATTCGCTGCTTCATCCGCCAATGACTGGATTGATCAGAAGCTTGGAGCTTGCTGGTGAACAGATTGTTCTTAAAGTGATCCGACGAGACATAGTCGTACGCTTTAACTCCCTAACTTTTGCCTGGACCGCCCTTTCGGGTTTCCGATCCACCGGGAAACCCTTTTTTGCCCAAGTCTCCCTTTCGGGTTTTCAACTTGCCGGGTGTACATATTTTTTTGTTTATCCCTACTTTTTGCCTGAACCGCCCTTTCGGGTTTTCGATTCACCAGGATGCCCATTTTTTCCCAAGTCGCCCTTTCGGGTTTTCAACTTGCCGGGTGTACAATTTTTTTTTGTTTATCCCTACTTTTTGCCTGAACCTCCCTTTCGGGTTTTCGATTCACCGGGATGCCCATTTTTGCCCAAGTCGCCCTTTCGGGTTTTCAACTTGTCGGGTCGCTTTTATGTGTAGTATCTTTTGACTATATCTGCGTTTGCATGGTGCGGCAGGTCGTCACCGTCCATGGTGGTCAGAATCATTGCCCCACCAGAAAAGATGCTCTTGATCACAAATGGTCCTTCGTAAGTAGGAGTCCACTTGCCCCTAGGATCACTTTGCAGTAAGATGATAAGCTTGATTACAAGATCTCCGACTTGATATACTTGACGTCGGACTTTCTTGTTGAAAGCCTTGATCATCCGGTTTTGATACGTCTGACCATGACAAACAGTAGTAAGTCGCTTCTCGTCGATCAATTTAAGTTGGTCAAGCGGGGTCTGAATCCAATCGTCCTCACTCAAACCAGTATCTTTCATAATCCTCAAGGAAGGAATCTAAACTTCCATAGGCAAAACAGCCTCCATGCCATATACCAAAGAAAATGGAGTTGCCCCTGTTGAAGTACGTGCCGTGGTACGATATCCATGCAGAGAAAACGGTAACATCTCATGCCAGTCCTTGTAGGTGACTATCATCTTTTGAATAATCTTCTTGATATTTTTGTTCGCGGCTTCAACAACACCGTTCATCTTCGGTCGATAGGGAGATGAATTGTGATGATAAATCTTGAATTGTTCACATAGAGCTGTGATCATAGTGTTGTTTAAATTTGTACCGTTGTCCGTGATAATCCTGTCGGGGACACCATACTGGCATATGGGGTTCTGTTTGATGAAGCGGGCAACCATATTCTTGGTAACAGAGGCATAGGAAACTGCTTCGACCCACTTGGTGAAATAATCAATAGCGACCAAGATGAAGCGATGTCCATTGGATGCCGTAGGTTTAATCTCTCCGATCATGTCAATGCCCCACATTGCGAATGGCCAAGGAGCTGTCAGAACGTTGAGAGGAACATGAGGAATATGTACCTTGTCGGCATAGACTTGGCATTTGTGGCAGGTACAGGAATGTTGGTGACAATCAGCTTCCATGGTAGACCAGTAGTAGCCTGCCCTTAGAATCTTCTTAGCCATCGTATGTCCGCTCAAGTGGGTGCCAAATGTGCCACTGTGTATATCGGTCATGATCAACTCTGCTTCAACCTTGTCCACACAATGAAGTAAAACACAATCATGGCTGCGCTTATAAAGGATGCCGTTGCTTAGGAAGAACTTGGCAGCAAATCTCCTTAAGAACTTTTTATCATTGACTGAAGCTCCTTCAGGATATTCTCTAGTCTGGAGATACCTTTTGATTTCGTGAAACCAAGGTGGTTCCACTACTTCTTCAGTATTAATCTCATGAGAGTGCGCAGGTTCGTCCATTCGCTCGATGGTGATTTGGGGAGCCTCGTTATCCCAGTTGAGTTTAAACATGGAAGACATTGTAGCCAGAGCATCGGCTAACTGATTTTCTTCTCGTGGGAAATGCTCGAAGGTAATCTGCTCGAAATGAGGCAACAATGTTAAGACATGTTCTTTGTATGGGATAAGATTAGGATGTTTAGTGTCCCACTCTCCTTTGACTTGACTGATGACCAAATCCGAGTCCCCAAATGCGACCAAAGATTTGATTCCTAAGTCTATAGCAGCCTTGAGACCAAAGATGCAAGCTTCATATTCAGCCATGTTGTTGGTACAGTTGAAGCAAAGTCGGGCAGTGAAGGGTGTATGGCAACCTTCCAGAGAAATGAGTACCGCACCGATACCGTTGCCAAGTGCATTTGAAGCACCATCAAAGTACAGGGTCCATTGGGATCCTTGTTCAGGTCCGTCATACAGTCTGTTACCTTCAATGTTATTTAATGTCATGATGTCCTCGTCAGGGAAGTCGAATCTCATAGATTGGTAATCTTTGACGGCTTGATGAGCTAGATGGTTAGCTAGTACACTCCCTTTTATAGCTTTTTGGGTAGTATACTGGATATCATACTCAGTCAGGATCATTTTCCATCTAACGATTCTTTCAGATAAAGCAGGCTTCTCGAAGATATACTTGATCGGATCCATTTTGGAAATCAGCAAAGTGGTGTGAGTCAACATATACTGCCTTAGCCGGCGAGCAACCCATACCAAAGCGTAACAAGTTTTCTCGAGCAGTGAGTAGAGAGTCTCACAGTCGGTAAACTTTTTGCTAAGGTAATAAATGGCATGCTCTTTTCGGCCAGACTCGTCATGTTGGCCCAACACGCACCCCATTGAGTTATCCAAAACAGTCAGATACATGATTAACGACCTTCCTTCGACGGGTGGCATCAGAATAGGAGGTTCTAGTAAATACTCCTTGATTTTATCAAAATCAACTTGACAATCATCGTTCCATTCAACCACCTGATCTTTCTTCAACAACTTCAAAATTGGCTCACAGGTAGACGTCAGGTGAGAGATGAACCTGGCGATATAGTTTAAGCGTCCCAAGAATCCTCTAACCTCCTTTTCAGTGCGGGGGGCAGGCATTTCTTGTATAGCCTTTACTTTAGCTGGATCAACCTCAATGCCTTTGTTGCTGACAATAAATCCCAAAAGTTTACCAGACCTAACCCCAAAAGTGAGCTTACTTGGGTTCAGTCTGAGCTTATACTCCTTCAACCTGACAAACAGCTTTTGCAAATGACCAAGGTGTTCTTCCTCTGTCTGTGATCGAGCTATCATGTCGTCTATGTAAACTTCGATCTCATGATGTATCATATCATGAAACAAAGCTACCATGGCGCGTTGATAGGTTTCCCCCGCATTCTTCAGTCTGAATGGCATCACTTTGTAGCAGAAGGTACCCCATTGTGTGACAAAAGTAGTTTTCTCCATGTCCTCGGGGGCCATTTTGATCTGGTTGTATCCCGAGAATCCATCCATGAAGGAAAAAACCTTGTGTTGAGCTGTGTTGTCAACCAAGATGTCGATACGTGGCAGTGGAAAATCATCTTTGGGGCTAGCCCTGTTCAAATCCCGATAGTCCACACACATTCTGACTTTGCCGTCCTTCTTAGGCACGGGCACAATGTTAGCAACCCATTATGGATAGGAAGTAACAGCCAGAAAGCCAGTGTTGAATTGCTTCATTACCTCAGCTTTAATCTTCTCAGACATGTCAGGCCTCATTCGGCGGACCTTTTGTTTGATCGGTGGACAGTCTTCTCTTGTAGGGAGACGATGAACCACGATATTTGTGTCTAATCCCGGCATGTCTTCATAAGACCAGGCGAAGATTTCAACATACTCGTTCAACAACTGTACTAAGCGCGCTTTGACATTTGGTTCCAGGTTGGAACCCACTTTTACTTCTTTCCTGTCTTCCTCTGTCCCCAATTTGATGGTTTCTAGCAACTCTTCATGAGGCAGAATATCCCTCTCTTCTTGTTGTAAAAGTCTGGCTAACTCTCCCGGCACTTCACAGTCTTCGTCAACTTCGTACTCAACATGATTGACCAAATCTTCAGAGTTATCGAAGGCTAAAGCAGAATAGTCACCCATGGAATCCGGAGTGGATGGGTACCTGCATTTGTGAGTGTAGGTGTGTGTAAGGGATAGCCATCCTTAAACAAAACAAAAATGCAAAAGGAAAGAAAATGAACACAGCAGTTTATGAAAACGTCCAATGATTCATTAAAACATGTCATATGATAATGAAGAAAAATCAAGCCCTTACAAATGGACCTACATGCCCCAGGCAAGGCATGAGGTGAAAATAGTGTACGAATTGTTTAGTTATTACAGACCATAAAATGGGAAATTGTTCAAAGATAAAATTACTGGTTGATAAAGGTGATGGGAATAAAATCCTTTGCTTCCCAGTTGCTTAAACCCCCTTCGACGGTCGAAAATATCCAATCTTCAAAGTGGCTCTCTTCATCTTCATCTTCTACAACATTGATTCCGTGGTGAGTGATCTTGACGGGTGGTCATTCAAACTTGGAGCGACGCATAGCCTTTTGTCCTGCAGCAGTAAACCCTAAACCAAACTTGTCCGTCTTATGGGGAAAATCAGGAAATTTCCCCCATACTATACTCTTCCCTTCTTTAACCACAACCTCTGTGTCCTTGAGAGATGCCATCCTAGATACATGCTTGGGAACGATAGGCACCTCAACCATTGTCTTCGCAACTGCTACCTCAGGAGATACTTCCTCAAAATGTTGGAAAGGCGTTTCGATGAACTCGCCATCCAACTCCACATAGCGGAAGGAATTGAGATGACTTATCATGTACTCTTCCTTGCCGTGCACTGTTATAATCTTACCCTTAACAAGATATTTCAGCATTTGATGCAAAGAGGAGGTAACTGCCCCGACATAATGGATCCACGGTCTTCCTAACAAACACGAATATGACGGACGAATGTCCATCACGTAGAAGGTGGAGTTGAAAACTTCTGTGCCTACTTTGATGGGAATGTCAACCTCTCCATGAACCATTCTTTTGGACCCATCAAAGGCCCTAACAACGACGTTACTAGGTTTGAGGGTCAATCCTTCACAGTCCAAACGGTCTAAGGCTTTCTTCGGCAGCACGTTCAAGGAAGAACCAATATCAACTAAGACATGGGCGAGGGTGGTTCCCCGGCATTCAACTGAGACATGTAGCGCGTCATTGTGTTTCCTTCCTTTGGGAGTCAAGTCAACATCGGAAAAGCCAAGGCCATTATCAGCAGTAAGACTGGCCACACACTCCTGAAACTGGTCAGCTGAAGTCTCTTGGGGTACATGTGCCGCCTTCAAGAATTTGATCAGGGCCTTAGCATGGGCCTCAGAGTAGAGTAGAAGAGCCAACATTGAAATTTTAGAAGGGGTCTGCCCTAGCTGTTCCACGACGTCGTAGTCACTCTTTATGATTATTTTCAAGATTTCATCCATTTCTTTCTGGGTGGTTTCGGGGATAACCACAACATGAGCCTTCGTCCTGACAGGCGCTTCTAATATCCCCTTACCTTTGTAGGTAGTATCAATAGATGGTCTTACTTCAGGAGTATCTAATTCTTCAATCATCGGGCCTTGCACAAATGGACTAACAGGTACGGAAGCTTTCGAGGGTCCGAAAACTGCTCGAAGGGGAGCAATCTTCGGAGAAAAAATCCGACCGCTGCGTGTTATCTTGCTTGTACCCGCAATGTTCCCTATATCAGGGTTTTCTTCTTCAGAATTCTCTTGGACTGCTTCGATTTGTTTGATACCATGATAGAAGATTTATCCTCCATAGTTCCATATTATCGTTTTGCTGGATTGGTACGGGACAAGTCCCGGCATGGTGATCTTTAATGGTACACATTTAGAGTTGGGCGTAATCCTGACAGGCCTTTTGCAAGCCTTGGGAGGATTGTTGGAAATGGTTATGATTGCAATATCGTTGGTTGAAGTAGCAAAAGTAGCAGGAGTAGTGAAGGTATCAACAGGGGTTTTCTGGAAAAGTATCTCTTGGGTATCCATCAGGCGTTGGACACCTGATTTCAACATTGGGCAGTCAGCTCGTCTGTTCAAACAAAAATAACAGTCCTTCCTGCAGCCTGGGAATATCCCGACTCTCATCAACTTCTCTTTAATCACTAATAATGGAGTCAAAAGATCGGCAACATCAGTAAGATGGAGGTCTTCTATAATGGCATGAACATTATGGCCGTGCTTGGGCATCGGAGCAGATATCATATTGGGCTTCTCAGGAGCATCAAATTCTACTTCCTTGGCGTCAATTAAGTCCTGGATTTTGTTTTTGAGGGCCCAACAGTCGTTGGTGTCATGCCCTAAACTGTCTGAATGGTAGGCACATTTTACATTGGGATGATAATATGGAGAAGTGGTGTTTGCATTCTTAGGTGCCTCTCTTAAATTAGCAAGGTATAATTTCAGGAGATGTGGAAGGATCTGAGCGGGTGTCATATTTATTGGGGTAAATTGCCGTGGTGGCCTTTGCTGATAGGTTATGGGCTGATCATTCCTCGGTTGACTGCTTCTAGGCCGGTCTGATGCGGACTTCTGAATTAATACGACCCCCACTGTTGGCCGACATTCCTCTCTTTCCCGATTTCTCTGGGTGTAAACAGCAAAACTCTCCTTCTTAGCCGGGAAGGTCTTCTTCATAGCGGTGGATGCGGAGGCCTCTTTTTGAATCTTTCCACTTTTAATACCGGCCTCGACCCTTTCGCCGGTCAAAATTAGTTCAGTAAATCCCGCAGAAGAACTCCCGATTAGATGATTGAAGAAGGGGCCAGACAGGGTCCCCAGAAACATGTCAACTAACTCCCTATCTGACAAAGGTGGATGCACGCTTCCAGCCCGATCACGCCACTTCTGGGCATACTCTTTAAACCCTTCATTGGAAGCCATCCCCATACTCTGTAGTTGAGTACAAGGGCGCCAAATCAGCGTTATATTGGTATTGACGGTAAAAAGCAACTTCTAAGTCTTCCCAATTATGAACCTCTGATCTCTCGAGTTGATAGAACCAGTCCAACTATGTTCCAGATGAACTGTCTTGGAAAAAGTGTACCCAGAGGTCTTTATCAGATGAGTGGGGTTTGATCTTTCTGACATACGACCTCAGGTGCATCTTTGGGCAAGATAGACCGTCGTACTTAGAAAATGTTGGCACCTTGAACTTGGGAGGGATAACAATCCCAGCTACCATCCCCAGTTCTTCAAAATCCAAACTGGGTACCCTCTGCAACTCCATGGCTGCCAGTTTATCCTCAAGATTCTTATATTTATCATCCGCTGGAGGATATTATTGTTCGGAGTAGTCTTCGTCTTCTTCCTCCTCTTCCTCTTCAACCTCAGATTCAGAAGGTACATCAACCCCTTTCCCTTTTCCATCCCCTTCGTCAGACGTTGAGGGGAACTCAAGAACCTTCCTAGCATTGCTTTCAAACCTTCTTCCAAAAGTGGCCACTCTGGGCCTCTTCTTCTTTTTCTCTTTATTCTTCTCTAACAGAGCTTTGAGGTCTTCTTGACCCTTTGCCAAGGTCATGAGGAGTTGCTGGAATTGTGAATTTTGTGTCTGCAGATCTTTGACCGTCTGCTCCAAATCCATCTTGCTGAAATAAACAACAGAAAGATAAGGAAACCTGGCGTGAAGAACTGTTTATGCATATGATGAATGGTATGTTATTCATGTAATGCATTCAAGGATTCAAAAATTCAAATTTGTTGCAAACAAAAAGGAATACACGTCATATTAAGAAGAAATTGTTAGTACATAAGTGCCCCATGGGCAAAATATTACAAAATTCTTAATGTAAAAAGACATTGCGCATCCTCTTTGGTGCGATGTAAGTGTTGAGAGTTTCCTCCTCATGAAGTCGGCGGGTAAGCTCCAAAACCTTCTTCTCACTGGCATAGAAGCTGGATTCAAAAGTATTTCGTTCTTCCTTGAGTTGGATCCAACTCTTTTGCATTTCTTCCCATGATGTTGGCATGTCAGGATGTAGGATGGTGTATGGAACCTCTCCTTCCATAACAGGCTCTTTGATCACGGGGAGAATGTGAGGGTATGGCATCATAAGATTCTGGGCGCGAGTTCGTACCCACTTGAGGTAAGGCTCAAGGGGGATGGAATTTTTGTGCCCCAGTGTCTTACTATCCACCTTGTTGGGCATCCTCCAAGATTTGATGAACCTTTGTCGAAGTCCTTGCGCATCATTGTCGAAGTCAAAAACTAGGTCAGGAATCAGCATGTCATGAGGGCTATCCATCCGAGCATATCCAAATTGTCTCAAAGCTAGACAGGGGATGTAGGTAATGCCCCCCCTAATGCCAAGTAGTGGGACATTAGGGAATTCCCCACAATGATCAATGATGATGACATTTTCTCTGGACCGAGAACACCAATGTACATCAGAATGTGTGAGGGTCATCAACTGTTGTGACCATCTTAAACCCTACGCATTCTTCAAAACTGATTGTGGAAGGTGAGAAATAAACCACCTTGCTAGAAGAGGAGTACAACACATGAGAACACCTCTTTTCCTCATTGTTCGTGTGTAAAATGAGTGTAGGATGTCCCCAAGCAATGTAGGTATAAGATTCTTGGATATGAAAATCTTGACAGCATTCACATCTATAAGTTGGTCAGGATTTGGGAACAAGACCAACCAATAGATAAGGAGTGCCACAATCTCTTCAAAGGCTTGTAGATCAAGAGAATTCCAGCAGTCTTGTGCCTTCTCAAACATAAACTTTGCCAAGAAACCCTTGACACCACTTCTGGTTTCCCAATGTCCCTTGATGTTAGATGGTTGCAAGTGTAATGCTTGAGCAACATCTTCAGGCTTTGGTTCTTTTTCCGTACCGCTGTAGGGTAGTTGATGAAGGATAGGAATCCTCAGGAGTTGAGAAAATTCCTCCAAAGTGGGCACTAACTGGTAATCAGGGAATGTGAAACAGTGGTGTGGGGGGTCAAAGAACTGGAAGAGAACTTTCACCATGTCTTCTTCAATGTTGGTGTTGACCAAGTTGAGAAGTCTACCATGTCTTTCACTGAAGAGAGAATTCTCCGGAATCCTAGAAGTAAGCTCCTTGAGTTGAGGAGGGATTCTCACAAGGTTGACTTGAATTGTTTTCCTGCGAAGAGATTCCATGACCTACAAAACAAGAACAAAGATGAAGATCCAAACCCTTGAAATGGTTAGTGGATGCATATGATGCTTTATGATGTTCATGATGTATGCACAAGCACATGTATAAGCAAGTCACACAAAGCCCTAGTTTCAGGCTTGCATGAGGTTTCATAGGTAAGTACCCTCTTGAGTTTAGTTGGCTCAAACCTGTCCTATAAATAGTAACCGGGTTCTAAGGAGCTCAATATCACTGGATTGTTTTCCATGTTCATTGTTTTGGTTTAGCCACTTAACTAACGACCAAAATATTCCAAGAAAACAACCCTTAATGAGTGTAGTATCGAGTATCTACCAACTTCGTACTGCACCAAAGCCGGTCATCTCACTACTCCTAACAAAAGGCCAAGATGGTCAAGTAAGGTTCTAAGAGTTCATTAGTGCTTTATGACATCACTCAGCGGCCCCGTATTCTCATTGATTGACTCAAAGGCTACCGGTACTCACAAATATGTCGCACTAATATAGCTATTGCTTCAACCATGTGGGTATACCCCGCACAGTTTCCACAATGTATTGCTATTTACCTATGAATGTTTCCCAAATCCGGGTGGAGGATTTCAAGCCCAAACAAGAGAACCAAATGTAAAGCAATCAAGGCAAACAATATAATCATGCAAAGGGGAGTAGATTATAGAAAGGGAAGGTCAAAAAGCACAGGAAAGACCTTTAGCAAGAGTCGCCACCGACTTTTTATTTTATCCTAAGGAAAGGTCAAAAAGCACAGGAAAGACCTTTGAGATGTTTTCTTGGGTTCGGGGAGTAGATTATAGAAAGGGAAGGTATTAGCACCCTTTCTATCCATGGTTATCCATGGGCTCTTAGTTACTTGCTTATATCACTTGCATTTGCTTTTCAATTGTTTGAAATGGTGCTTTGTGTGTGTGGTTTTGAAAATGTTTTTTAAAAAAAGATGCCTTGTCTAGGCAACCTTTGTAATGATTCTTGTTTGAATATATACAAAGGTGTGTGTCTTTTTGAAAAGATATTTCAATGTTTTGAAAGTTGTTTTGAAGTTTTGTTGTGAAGTGTGTTTGAAAATGGAAAGGATGTTTTGCAAGATTTTTGATTAAGTAACTAAGAGTTGTCTACCCTATTTTACTCAAAGATCTTTCTTATGTTTTTAACCCTTTTTAACAGTGTTGTTTCACCATTGTATTTGATGAACAACCTTGTGTTAGGATGTTAAACGGGACAGGCGCGGGTCATCGCATAGACCATGATAGCAATAGTGTCAAGTATTTTTGGCAATTTTCTTGAGGGACTTTGATCACTTTGTTTAGGCAACTCAGATAGCGTCATCGAGGGACTATGATCTTTTGTTTTGTTTTTTTTTGTTTTGGCAAAATATTTGACATGCATACCATGGCCCATTTTTGAAGGCAACAAGTGGATTGAAACCCTAGGGGTGCAAGTGTGCATTGTGTTTGTTTTTTCATGCACTTTTATCTTGGATTAGGCCAAACTATTTGTTGATTTGATTTTTGCATACAAAACCTTAAGTCTAATCATGACATAATTGAAAGCTTAAAGGTGCGAGAATTTAAATTCTACACTATTACAACATGATATAGGGAGGGGGGTACAAATTTGAATTGAGAATTATTTTGCAAGAAATTAAATCCTAAATTATTACAACCAAATTGAATGTATAAGGCATAACAATTAAATATACAATATTTAAATAAATACAATAAATAAATATTAAATAAAGTGTATTGTGCAAAAAGTTTTTTTATGTATGTAAAAAGTATTTTTTATGTGAAATGTAAATAAATAATAAAAGAAAATCAATTTCAATTATTTTTGTTTTTTAAGGCAAAAACCCTAATTTCTTAAATAAATAGTATTATTTATTATTTATATACAATAATGTATCAATTTGTACAAAAAATAAAAGTATATAAAAAAAAGGTATTTTTAGTATAAAATATTAATAAAAATAAAAATGTATTATTTTTGTGTTTTTTGTTCTAATTATTTAATAAAATCTATTATATGTATATATATGTGTATTAAATATATTAAGTGTATAAAGATAAAATAAATTATTTACAAAAATGTATATATTTCAAGAAAATATTTTCAAATGTGTATAAAAATAATAAATAAAAATAAAAGTATTTTTTTACATTATTTTTACATTTAAACAAAAGTAAATATAAAGTATTTAATGTATTAATACTAGAAACAATTGAAATAAATACCAAATAAATATAAAAATTTTATGAAAATATTTTTTAAGTATTTTTTATATTTGAGAGTAAAATATCAAGGTCAGAAATAAAATAAAAATGCAAAAATGATAAATATACAAGAAAAGGGCCAGGGGGTGCAAAAAGAAAAGTGGGGGGGGGGGGGGTGGGGTGCCAAAAGCAAGCCTGTCCAGGCCCAACCCAAAACCAACTTCATCTTCTTCCTTTGAACAGAAACGCGTGCGCTCTATGTATAAAATGCTATCTCCTGATTCTGTGCTTTTTTGACAAAACTCATAACATGAAACTTGTAGAGCATCAAATAACAGATCTAACCATATAAAAAACTTAAACTAACTCTCAAAGACCAGAGAGAATTTCTCTGGCCCTAATTCTTAACCTAGTTTTTTTAGAAAGTTCATGGATGAAATTCTCCTAGCATGATTAATATAAATGAAAACTAAGCACATGTATGGTTTCAGGGCTATGAATACAACATCTTTCATTCATAAACCTAAGTCTAACTATTCCTAAATAAAGAGATAGAAGTTCATGAAATACCTGTTTCAGTTGACTTTGAGCTGGACAATGCAACAACTTCCAAGAGTGCTTGAGGTTCTTTTGAGCTTGCCTGAGGTCCACTGAAGCTTTCCCAATGCTTGGTTTGTTTTGAAGTAGCCTGAATCGTGCTACAGAACTCAACCTGCAAAGCTTCCAAACAAAAATGGCAATGTGTGTTAATGGAGTTACAACAACTTGTGGATGGTCTGGATAGCTCAGGTAGGTTGATTGGAATGTGTTTGAAGTAGCTTTGGACAAAACGCACGATGGAATTTGATGGTGGCTTGCAAAATGCAGGACTAGCCCTGTTTTGCAAAAAAATGGGGATTTTGTGCACAAGGAGTTTTTAGAGGTCAAAGGCTCGTGCTTCTAGCTTGCTAGGGTGTATGAAACTGGTTTGACAACTTTGTTTTGGTTGGCTTTATCAGATGTGTGAGATGCCTTGTGTTTGACAAGGTTTCTTCTTCTTGAAGCAAGAGAGTGGAAGTGAGGTTATAGACTTGTACAAACCATCCTATCACCCTGCATACAACCCTCTTGGCCCCTCTAATTAGTGGATTTTGTTTGCAACATAAGATCTGGTTCAATGCTCTAGGATGTTGTTTTGACATAAAGCAAAGTTCAAGCAAAAATGGCAATGTTACTTTTTCCATTTAAGGCTTAATCTAGTGTACAATACCCTAATGACCAAGACAATGCCTTGGCTCAATGGATTTGCATTAAATTATAGAGTACAAACTGGTTTAGAGGCCTGTAATTGTGAACCAAGCTAGCCATATCAGATTTGGCAAGTGGTATGAACATGTATTGGCCATGGATCAAAGTGAGTTTTTGCCAACTTCAAGCATTCGATTCTCCCTAACCACAAAAGTGTTTGAGGAGTTCTTGGATAATTTGGAAAGCTTGCAACATGTACTACAACCCATCTTTGAAATTCAACTTGAAACTCCAAATGGAACTATGTGAAAAATGGCCAAGAAGATGGGTCAAAATCCTGCCTAAACTAGGGCAAAATTTCTCTAAGTTAAAAGTTTTAGGTACCCTTGTTCCAAAAATCATAACTTGAGATCCAAGCTTCTTTTGAGAAAACTTTGTGAATCAAAGTTGTAGAATTTGTGATTGAATACAACTTTTATCTTTTAAGTTTTATTTGAATCCATTTTCATCTTGGTGAAAAAATGGGACAAAGTTAGGAAAAAATAAGAAAATTTTATAACTTAGAAAATTTCTAAGTTATGAAAATTTTCCATTTTAAACCCTAATTTGCATTTTTAGGTTTCTTGATGAACAAGTTTCATAATTTGACATGTCTTGATGAAAAATGACCCTTGGCACTTGATTTTGACCAAAAAGTCTAAGTTTGACTTTTCAGTGTATAGTCAAATTTTGATCAGTTGACTGAAAAATTCATCTGTCAATCCTATGCATTTGAGATCTTTTGAACTTGTTGAATGGGTCAAGATAATTTTATTGAGTCCTTGAGTCCATGGTTGAGCTTGATTTGCCATTGGCTAGGTCAAACAGTCAAAAATTGCCCTTGTGCAGTCAAAACCCTAAAAATGACCATTTTGCCCTTTTGGTGATCTGATCAAATTTCTTGTGGAATTGTGATCCAAAATTGATCAAATGGTTCATATGAGTTCATAATGTTGATGTGGGTCAAAATTCATGAGGTTTGACTATCAATTGGCCACAATTGACTTTTTACCCAATACAATTGATTTCTAGGTCAACTGTCCAATTGACTGGGCAAAAATTTGAATCAAGGTTTGAAACTTGGTATGGACAAACTTGTGAGTTCAATATGAAGTATGAAAGTCATTTTGGGAATTGTAGGTCAAAACATCCTTGTGAAAACTCAAACCCTAATTTAGGTCAACAGTGCAAAGAGGTGTCTTGAGCAGAGCGAACCCTAGCTTGATCTTGAGTTCCAAGAGTCTTGCGATGAGAAATGTTGATGAAATGAGAGGGAAAATTTTGGGGTACAACACAAGCCAACCAACTAATCAATTTCAAAAAGAAGCAAGAACTACGTGAAAAATAATGGGCTCACAAATTTTGTGTTCATACACTTTGTGCAATATTATTCTAAGTGAAAAATCACAGTTGTGATATAGCTTTATTAGAAGCAAACTTTATTTCACTATCTGTAAAGATTAAACTCTTGTAATTGTTCCTTGAGAGACCAAGTTTGGTCAGATTTCTCAAGTAGACTAGGACTAGATTTAAGTCTTAGTGGTGTTAGTCACTTGTAAGATTACTTGTGCATTGTTAGTCACAACAGTTGTTGTGGGCTTGTAATCAGTTGATTATAGTGGATTAAGTCCTTGTTGAGAAAGGCGAAATCACCTTGATGGGTGGACTGGAGTTGTTTGAGTTCAAACGAACCAGGATAAAAATAACCTTGTCTTTCCATTATTGTTGAGCTTTGTTAGAAAAGAAAAAAGAGAAACTTATTCACCCCCCCTTCTAAGTGTTTTCTTACCCTTCAATTGGTATCAGAGCTTGACTCTGAGCACAACACTTAACCGTGTCAGGAAAAGATCCAGAAGAAAACACAAATGGCCGCTGAACAAAACAACAATAGTTACAACAAACCTCATGTATTTGATGGAGAAGATTTTGATTATTGGAAAGATAGACTAGAAAGTTTCTTTCTAGGTCATGATAATGACTTATGGGATATAGTCTTGGATGGTTACACATATCCTACAAACTCAGAAGGAAACAAAGTTGATAGAAAAATATGGATAGACAACAAAAAGCTGATTTTAAAAATCATCATAGAGCTAGAAATATTTTTCTAAATGCTATCTCTAAAGTGGAATATGAAAAAAATCACAAATAGAGATACAACACATGATATGTTTGAGTCTCTTAAAATGACTCATAAAGGAAACGCTCAAGTGAAGGAGTCTAAAGCTCTGGATCTAGTCCAGAAGAATGAAGCCTTCAAAGTAGAACAAAGTGAATCTATAGAAGCAATGTTCTCAAGGTTTCAAATTCTGATCGCTTGTCTGAGAGTTTTGAACAAGGGATACACTAAAGCAGATCATGTTAAAAAGATCATCAGAAGCTTACCCAGAAGATTGGCACCAATGGTCACTGCTTTCATAGTTTCAAAAGATCTGAACAATGTGTCTCTGGAAGAACTCATCAGCGCTCTAAGAAGTCATGAGATAGAACTTGATGAGAACGAGCCTCAGAAGAAAGGTAAGTCTCTTGCTCTTAAATCAATTAAGAAATATGATACTAACGCTTTTCAGGCTGAAGAGGAAAACTCTGAAGAATCAGCTTCAGAAGAAGACGAACTATCCTTGCTCTCCAGAAGAATCAATCATCTGTGGAAGCACAGACAGAAGAAGTTCAGGAACTTCAAGAAGTCATAAGATAAACCATAATCTTTTGGACACAAAAAGTCAAACAGAAGAGAGATCACCAGTTATGAATGCAAAGAACCTGGACACTACAAGAGTGATTATCCAAAACTTCAAAGAGATAAACCAAAGAAAAAGTTTGGTAAAAAGAAAGGGATGATGGAAACCTGGGATGATTCAAAATCCTCTGAAGATGAATCTGATTCTAAAGATGAGAATGCCAACTTAGCTCTGATGGCTACCACAACAGATGACTCAGACTGTGAGTCAGAACCAAGAGAGGTATTTTCTGAATTTACTAGAAATGAACTTGCTGATAGTTTATCAGAACTTCTGGAAAACTATAGTCAGCTCAAAATCAAATACAAGAAACTCAAGAAGAGTCTTGCATCTGATCTTGAGAAACATGAATCAGAAAAATCTGAACTCATAGAAAATAATTTTAAACATAAAAAAGAAATTCAAAATGTTCAAAAATTTCTAGTTCAGAATCTGTGTCTAGTTCAAAAGATATTCTGAAAGAATATGACTGTAGCTTTCAAACTTTTCTGGCTAAAAGCATAGATAGAAGTAAAATGGCTTCAATGATCTATGGAGTTAGCGGGAAAAACAGAAGAGGAATTGGATATTAACCTCCCAAATGGAAGGAGACATACATACCAAAACCTGTTGCTAAGATGACTTTCACTTACAAACCTCTGAACAAACAATTTAAGTTTGGACACTCACATGATATAAAATATACATCACATTCTGGAAACTCTTATGCTAACCCAAAGTTCAAACAGAACTTTAAACACTCTAACCCAAAAGGACCCAAAAAGATATGGGTACCTAAGGATAAAATAATATTTGTTGCAGATGTCCTTAACAACTCAATTGAGACACCAGTCATGGTACCTGGACTCTGGGTGCTCACGACACATGACGGGAAAAAAGTCTATGTTCCAACACCTGGAATTTAAAGCTGGAGGAGACGTGAAGTTTAGAGGTAATCAGAAATGGAATATTATTGGTTCTGGAACCATTGGAAACGGTAACCTTCCTTCTATCTCTAATGTTTTATTAGTAGAAGGATTAGCTCATAACCTGTTGTCCATAAGTCAATTAAGTGAAAATGGTTATGACATTATCTTCAATCAAAACTCCTATAGAGCTGTTAGTAAAAAAGATGGATCAATCCTCTTTTCTGGCAAGAGAAAGAACAAAATATACAAAATTGATTTATCAGATTTTAAATCTCAGAATGTTAAATTCCTTTTGTCTGTTAGTGATGAGCAATGGGTATGGCACAGAAGATTGGGACATGTCAGTTTAAGAAAAATTTCTTAACTAAATAAATTAAATTTAGTCAGAGGACTTCCCTATCTGAAGTACAACTCAGAAGCTCTGTGCGAAGCATGTCAAAAAGGAAAATTTTCAAAACCTTCCTTTAAATCCAAAAATGTTATCTCTTCCTCTAAGCCATTAGAACTACTTCATATTGATCTATTTGGGCCAGTTAAAACTGCATCCATCAGAGGCAAGAAGTATGGATTGGTCATTGTTGATGACTTCAGCAGATGGACATGGGTCAAGTTTTTAAAACACAAGGATGAGTCACATTCTGTGTTCGTTGACTTTTGTAACCAAGTGCAAAACGAAAAAGATTTTAAAATTATAAAAGTCAGAAGTGATCATGGTGGTGAATTTGAAAACCATTATTTTGAAAAATATTTTAAAGAAAATGGTATTGTTCACAATTTCTCTTGTCCTAGAACTCCCCAATAAAATGGAGTTGTAGAACGAAAGAATAGAACATTACAAGAAATGGCCAGAACCATGATCAATGAAACTAATATGGCAAAGCACTTTTGGGCAGAAGCTGTGAACACAACATGTTACATTCAAAATAGAATCTCTATAAGACCTATTCTTGAAAAGACTCCCTATGAGTTGTGGAAAAACAGAAAACCCAACATTTCTTATTTCCATCCTTTTGGATGTACTTGTTTTATTCTGAACACTAAAGAAACTCTGAACAAGTTTGACTCTAAAGCACAACAGTGTTTTCTTCTTAGATATTCTGAATGCTCAAAAGGCTATAGAGTATACAACACAGAAACTCTGATTGTTGAAGAATCAATCAAAGTCAGGTTTGATGATAAGCTTGGCCAGCAACAGCCAAAGCAAATTGATTTTTCTGTAGGTACAGAAGATCATCCCTCAATCTCTGAAACTTCAGAAGAAAAGGAAGACTTAGAAGATCATCCTCTTGACAATGCTATGGATAATCTCAGAATTTATGATCAACCCACTCAGAAAAGGTTTCCTAGAATCTCTTCAGCTCATAAAGAAGACGTAATCATTGGAAGAAAAGAAGATCCCATCAGAACAAAATCCTCTCTCAGAATCAATGAAGAATCATTGTTTGGTTTGGTTTCTCTGATTGAGCCAACTTCTATTGATGAAGCTCTGGAAGATAATGATTGGATCTTAGCAATGCAAGATGAACTCAATCAATTTTCCAGAAATGATGTATGGGATCTAGTTCCAAGACCCAAAGGATTCAACATTATAGGAACCAAATGGGTTTTCAGAAACAAACTAAACGAGCAAGGAGAGGTGATCAGAAACAAAGCACGACTGGTTGCACAGGGTTATAGTCAACAAGAAGGAATTGATTATAATGAAACCTTTGCCCCAGTCGCCAAGTTAGAGTCTATTAGACTATTAATTTCTTTTGCTGTTCAAAATAACATTTCATTATATCAAATAGATGTTAAAAGTGCATTTTTAAATGGCTATATAGAAGAAGAAGTTTATGTCCATCAACCTCCTGGTTTTAATGATTCAAAACATCCAGAACATATTTTTAAATTAAAAAAGTCTTTGTACGGTTTAAAACAAGCTCCCAGAGCTTGGTATGATCGTCTGAGTAATTTTCTTTTAGAAAAAGATTTTACCAGAGGGAAAGTGGACACAACTCTTTTCAGAAAGACTTTAAAAATGATATTTTAATTTGTCAAATTTATGTTGATGATATAATCTTTGGAACCTCTAATATCTCCCTTGGAAAAGAATTTGCTTAGACCATGCAAGTAGAATTTGAAATGAGCATGATGGGAGAATTGAAGTTCTTTTCGGGAATTCAAATCAACCAGACTCCATAAGGTACTTACATACATCATACGAAGTATGTTAAAGAACTTCTGAAGAAATTTCAGATGTCAGAATGCAAAGATGCCAAGACACCAACGCATCCAACCTGCATTATGGGAAAAGATGAGGTAAGTATGAAGGTAAATCAGAAGCTCTACCGAGGTATGATTGGACCCCTTCTCTATCTGACTGCATCTAGACCTGATATACTATTTAGCGTGTGTTTATGTGCTAGATTCTAATCAGATCCTAGAGAATCTCACTTAACTGCTGTTAAGAGAATTCTGAGGTATCTGAAAGGTACTACTAATCTGGGTTTGCGTTACAGAAGATCACAAGATTACAGACTAGTAGGTTATTGTGATGCTGACTTTGCTGGAGATAGAATTGAAAGAAAGAGAACTTCTGGAAGCTGCCAGTTTCTGGGTGACAATCTTATCTCGTGGTACAACAAGAAGCAAGAAACAATTGCACTTCCTACCACAAAAGCTGAGTATATATCTGCTGCTGGATGTAGTTCTCAGATGATTTGGATGAAAAGTCAGCTAGAAGATTTTAATCTTTATGAAAGTAAGATTCTTATCTTCTGTGACAATACTTCTGCTATTTGTCTTTCTAAAAATCCAATTTTACATTCTAAAGCTAAACATATTGAAATTAAATATCATTTTATAAGGGACTATATTCAGAAGGGAATTCTAAATTTAATTTTTGTAAAAACAGAACATCAATGGGCTAACATTTTTACCAAACCCCTTTCAGAAGATAGATTTAAATTCATTTTGAAAAATATTTGTATAGAATTATGTCCTGAATAAAATAATATTTATCTTCCGTGTTTGACTTCAGAATGTTCTGATTAACAACTCTTCAGAAGTTAGAAGAGAAGTTACATCAGAAGCTATATGAAAAGTTTTGAAATTTTCTAACGTTTCATTTCTAGTATAGTTCAGAAATTCACTAGAACAAACAGCTGTCCCATGCAACCTTCAGGAGATGAACACGTGGTGTGTTTCTGAAAGGTCACGCGTGCAAAAGCTACTGATGCCGTTCTAGGTAACTGTTATGATTATCTCTAATCTCACGTTTTCCCCTAATTTTGCAAAATCATTAAATGCTTGTAATGATGAGATTCCTTTTCATTTTAAATTTTTTTTTTACAGTTTTATTTCTAAACCTATTTCTGAAACTTTTTCATATAAATACTTTTGAAAAAACCCTTTTTCAGTTTTTACCTTCTCATTCAAAAATCAAATCGTCTATGTGATTTTTTTTCTGAAACCCTTTTTCATCTCTCAACTCTAAGAGCTCCAATGGCTTCCTCCTATACCCATTCTGAGAATACCCACTCTGAGCAATACATCGTTCCTGAGAGAACAAATCTCATTCTAGTGGATATAGTTAATGGTGGATTTTGAGAATCTTAGAGATAATGGTTTTGATCTGATTCCTGCTGTTGAGTTTCAAGGTTGGGGAAACTTTTTTGACCGTCTTGTTGGTCCAGTTTTTCCACACCTTGTGAAGGAATTCTGGATACATGCAATTGCTACCCTAAAGTCATCCTCTATTTCGTAATGGGTAAGGAAATCTACATTAATGAAAATCAAATTAGAAAGCTGCTAGGTTCTGAAGGACATGGAGTAATAGGTATTTCAAGTGGAAGAATGGAAACATTTTTCAACCTACCTTCTGGAAACATTTTTGCCTTAAACAGAACACAAACACAAAATCCTACCCCAACTGCTGACAACACCATAATCATTTTACCTGACATCACACCACCAACATCTCTACAACTTCCAACTCCCGACTCACCAATGATTTCACCTCTTCACATTCCAGAACACCAAACTCATGAACCATATGAATCATCACCAACACACGAACCCTCTGAAACTCATGCATCATCTGAACCTCATGATTAATCAGCAACACCTGACCCTTTTGAACAACCTGAACAACCTGACCAATCAGCAACTCCTGAACAAATAGAAAATCCTAAACCAACTAACTTTCTAAGAATTGTAGTTGATTTTTAATCTCTACAATTTCTTAGAAACAAAACTTTCAAAAAGGCTGTCCCAAAACCTGTTCAGCCAGATGTAAATATATTGTTTCATAATTTTTTAACAGAAGTTCAAGCATGGTTGAACCTGCTGAAGGAAGACTGCAACAGATCTTCTGTGGGGATCTTTTAGAAGAAAGTTAGATGTTGAATCACTAAAGATGCAAGATTTATGTCACTCTCAGGTGATTGATAACTTCTCCAAGCATATGCATGCCTTTCAGTCAGAAGCTACTGATATTTGGGACAAAGTCTTCTCTGATGATTGCTGATGCTCCAGCTGATGAAATGGACATTTTAGAAGATGAATCTGAAGAATCCTCTGGAAATTGTTCTGTTGAATCAACCTTCTGCAAAAGCTGAACCTGAACCAGTGCAAACTCTTGTGATGGATCTGGGCACTCTTCTGTCAATTTTTGTTCGTTCTGACTCAACGGTTGCTACTCCAAAGGCTGTATCTGCTGAAGCTTCTTCATCCTCTGCTCCTACTTCACTTATCATGGATACTCTGAATGATCTAAAGAGGGAAAATGAAGTCATTCATGAGGGCTTGGATAAGCAAGACTAGACAAACCAAGAAATCAGAAACTGGATGATGAAACAAGAGGAATCTGCATCTGAGATCAAGAATCTTCTTATGGCCCTTGTTACTAAGAAATTCTAGTGTCATTCTATTTCTTGTCTTTTGTTTGTTGTTTTGTACTTCTGGATATTTTTGTTATCTTATAAAAAACTTTTAAGCTCTTCAAATTTTTTATACTTTTTTATTATGCCAAAAGAGGGAGAAAATGAGTATTTTGATCTAACCTCTGATTAACAGTTATGGGACTAAGTCTCAGACATTCTAACAAAATACAAGATTTCTTTCTATGTGCAAAAGAATTTATTTTGCAGGTATCACTTAAACTCTGGAAGATTATTTCAGCTGAACATTATCTTCAAAAGAAGTTCTGAAGAAATCCAAGAAGATATTTTCAAAGCTCTGATAAATATTCTCAGGAAGTTTTTTTTATATATAGAAATATTTATTTCAGGGGGAGATTCTTTTCTCTTATTATATTTTATTTCTATATCTGAATATTTTTTTGTCATCATCAAAAAGGGGGAGATTGTTAGAACAAGATTAGTTCTGATCATATCTCGGAGTTTTGATGATAACAATAAATTATATTTTAGATAATTTATACTCTAATGAACGTATTTGACTGTTACAGATAATGTTCTGACAGAAGCATTTTTGATGTGCTGAGCTAAAATTATATGAAGAAGTTCTTTGATGAAAGAACTATTTGCTTTAAGCGCAACTGCTGATGCTGACTCTGGTAAGACAATTATTTAAATACATCTTCTAACACTTAGCAGGATTCCTTGCTCAGAAGTACCTTGAAAGCAAGTGCTGTTCAGAAGTTTATTTGAAAGCAAGCGCTGATCAAGTTCTTAGAAAGTAAAGCATTGTTTAGAAGATAAGCAAGCATGTTCTGAATTTAAGACGTTGAAACAAGTTCTGAAAGAATGTAAAATCTAACTTGTCTTGTCAAGATTTAGGAAACATGTTCTTACAAGTGTCGTTTGCTCATTTAATGCAAAGACGACTGCATGCACTCAAGTGTCTACGCTAGTTCATTGGAAAATTGAATAGTGCAAAGAAACACGCAAGCATTTAATGCTCTCCACTTTTTGAAGGCATGAACGGTCATTTTGTTCTTACTATATATAGAAGGACATTTATTACAAGCCAACCAACTAATCAATTTCAAAAAGAAGCAAGAACTACGTGAAAAATACTGGGCTCACAAATTCTTTGTTCACACACTTTGTGCAATATTATTCTTAGTGAAAAATCACAGTTGTGATATAGCTTTATTAGAAGTAAACTTTATTTCACTATCTGTAAATATTAAACTCTTGTAATTGTTCCTTGAGAGACCAAGTTTGGTCAGATTTCTCAAGTAGACTAGGACTAGATTTAAGTCTTAGTTGTGTTAGTCACTTGTAAGATTACTTGTGCATTGTTAGTCACAATAGTTGTTGTGTGCTTGTAATCAATTGATTATAGTGGATTAAGTCCTTGTCGAGAAAGGCGAAATCACCTTGACAGATGGACTAGAGTAGTTTGAGTTCAAACAAACCAGGATAAAAATAACCCTGTCTTTCCATTATTGTTGAGCTTTGTTAGAAAAGAAAAAAGAGAAACTTATTCAACCCCCCCCCCCCCCCCCCTCTAAGTGTTTTCTTACCCTTCACAATCTACCTACTCAAAAGTCTTCGTTCATTTCTTCCTTTCCTTTGATGTTGCTATCTTACCATTGATTTGGTAAGAAGCCTTATCTTTGGATGTAAAGGAACGGGTGTGGGTCATCGTATAGCCATGATAGCAATGTTGTGAAATATCTTAGCAATTCCCTTTTAGGGACTAAGATCATTTTTGAAAGGCAACTTTGATAGCGTCATCGAGGGACTATGATCTTGTATTTTTGATTGCTTTTTGCTAAGATATCCCACATGCATAACATGGAAATTTTTGTAAGGCAACAAAGTGGAATTACCCTAAGGGTGCAAGTGTGCAAGTGTGTTGACTTACATGTATTATTTTGTCTTGAATTAGGGTTTGCTAACTTGTTGATTTTAATCTTTCCATACAAACCCTAATTTACTAGCATTTATATAAAACGATAAATTACAGAAAGTAAAAATACTAAGCTATTACATCATTAGGGGAGGGGGTATACAAATTTATAAATGGGGATTTGGCAAGAAAATTAAATCTAATTAACTATTACAACCATATTGAATAAATGTACAACAATTGGATAAATAATGTAGAAATACAAATGAAAAAGAAATGATTTTTGTTTGGGTTTTCATGAAAGGGTTTTAACCTAATTAAGAAAATGGTTAACTAAAAATAAACAAAATTTAAACCTAAATTAATTAGGAAAAGAAATTAACTTAAAAAATGTTTTTTAGAATTTTTTATGAAAAGATTTTAAATTAATAAAAATAAAATGAAGATTAGTCAATTAAAATAAACCTAAGTTCTAAATTAATTAATTTGCAAGAGAATAATATAGTAATTAAATCTAATTATCTAAATATTAGTTACAAAAAGAAATTAATTTATTTAAAGAATTATTTTTTTAGTTTTTTTGTTTTATGAAAAAAGATAAACTAAATAAGTGTAAATAATAAATAAAAATAATTTTTATATTTTTAATAATAAAAATAATAATAATAATAATGAAAATAATAAAACTAATATGAAAATGAAAATAAAATAAAGAAAAATAAAAAATAAAATAAAGGGCCAGGGGTGTGAAAGTAAACAATGGTTAGGAGTCAGAAAAAATAAAAAGCCCGAGGGGGGGGGGGGGGGGGGGGGGGAGCCCAGGCGCTGTTTCAAATTAAAAAAAAGTGGAAAAACATGAAAAAAAGGCAAAAGGGTACCACTGGGGCTCGAACCCAGGTCCCAAGGGTGACAGGCGCGCACTTTAACCACTGAAGTGGTGATACACCCGTTAACTTAAAATAAAACAATAAATATATAACATAAATCTTGCCCTGAATGTACTTCATCTTCAACCTCCAGCCAAAGGATCTGTAACTTATTCATTTCTCATCCATTCACAAAACATCCAACATCAAACTTGTTAGAAATTTCCTCACGATTCTGAATATGTAAATAACTTAAGATAATTCTCAAAGATGAGCATGAATTTCTAACAGTACCAAATTCTGACCTAAATATTTTCAGAAGTTCAAACTCAAAATTCTCCCTACTCAAGAAACATACATGAAATCTATGGACATGTATAGTTTCAGAGCAATGATGTCTACATTTTATCTTCACAAATGCAAGCCTAACAATGCCTAAATATGAAGATGGAAGTTCAAGAAAAATACCTCAAAACTGGAAATTGTGAAATGGTTTTGAGCTTGATTCAAGGTGCTGCGATGATCAGGTTAGCTTCCTTGAGTCTCTAGGAAGCTAATGCAATGCTTAACTTGAGTTGAGAGTGGCTGGAATAGTCTGGAGAAGTCCAACTACAATGCTCTGTTTTTGGCTATGGAAGTTGATAAAGATGATGTTACAGTCTGCAAACAGGGACAGGGATGGTTTGTATTTGATGCGAGGAAGATTTTAAAACTAAAAGGCCAAGAAATGCACGAGTTGAAGATTGAAGTTCAAAGTCAGAAATGGCACAAAAATGGAGGTTTTGTGCAGTTTCTGGCTAGAAGAAATTTGGGAGTGCTTAAGGGTGTTCAAACTCGTGTCTTAGGTTGCAAATAACTTGTATAGTTATATGAAAAAGGTTTGGAGACTTGAGATGGTCAGAAGTACAATATCACATGTTTTGGCTTCTTGGCTTGTTTTTGAAGTAAGGTTGAAAAACATGCTTTCAATGAATAGTACAAGCATGTTCTGAGTAGTTAGAGGCCCTAGACAAGTTTCTTATGGCTTTTAGATTGTGTGCGATCATAAGAAATAAGTGCAAAGCTCAAGACAAGTTGACTTTGTGATTAAAGCCTCTTTACTAGAATGACAATGTTACTTTGTGCCACTAATGGAAATGCAAATTGGATAATGGCTCAAATGCTTGAATCAAATATCTTGTGTAAACATTTAATTATGGAGTGACAAACAAGTTTGAGGCCTGCAAAGCAAAGATTATGCAGCCTAGGTGTGGATTTGAATTCTTGTTCATCATGGAAATGACCTATAATTCAAGAATGAATGTCCAACTTATTGTCTTCAATTCTCTTAGCTCAAGAATGATCTTAATGAGTTCTTGGATATTTTGGGAAGCTTGTAACATCCTCTACAACCTCTATGTTGGAAATATTTGAAAATTCATCTTGGAACTATGTGAAAAATTGCCATGAAGTTAGCTCAAAATCCTGCCTAAACTAGGGCAAAATTTCACTAAGTTTCCAAGTTTCATGAACATGTATTCATAAAATCATAACTTGAAATCCATGCATTTCTAGGGGAAGTTGTGTTCTAAAATGTTTTATATATCATTGAGATCTACAACTTTCATGTTGGAAGTTTCCTTTGAATCATCTTGCATCATGGTGGAAAATTGGCTCAAAGTTGTGACAAAAATATGAAGTTTCCAACACTTAGAAAAAATTCTAAGTTTAGAAATTTTGACTTTTCAAAATGAAATCTTGACTTTTTTATTTCTTGATGAATTGTAATATTTGACACTTGATTTTGACCAAAAAGTCAAAGTTTGACTTTTCAGTGTATAGTTGACTTTTGATCAGTTGATTGAAAATCCATCTGTCAATCAATTGATCTTGAGCAATGTTTTGAGCCATTCCATTAGTTAAAAATGATGCAATTTAATCCATGAGATCATAACTTAAACCAATCAAACATTTGCTAGGTTAAAAATCAGAAATTGCACTTTCTCAATCAAAACCCTAATTTTGACCATTTTGCCCTTTTGTTGATCTGATCAAATTTCTTGAGGAATTGTGATCTAAACTTTATCAAATGACATATATAGGTTCATGATGTTGATATGGATAAAAATTATGAAGTTTGACTGTAAATTGACCACAATTGACTTTTTCCCTAATACAACTGATTTTTAGGTCAACTAATCAATTGACTGGGCAACAATGTGATCCAGAACTTGAAACTTGACATGAGCAATCTTGAAGGTCCAAAATGATCCATGAAAGTCGTATGAGGCATTAAAAGTCCAATTGTCCTTGTGCAATCTCAAACCCTAATTTTCAGTCATCAGTGCTTAAGGAGGTGTCTTGAGCTGATCAACCCTTGTGCAGTCTTGAACCAAAAGAGATCTTGTGAGAGATTACTTGATAAATTAGAGGGAAAATTTTGGGGTACAACAGCTGCCCCTATTCAATCTTCTTAGACCTGAAGAGTTATATTGGCGGATCCGCCATTCGTGACTTGAAGGTGGAAGATGATTGAACACTAGAGTGCCCAGAAATTTGCACTCGAAGATGTATTGGGAATGGGCTTATAGATGCCATTTGGAGGAATGATGGTAAACATTGGAGGAAGTATCAGCATAAATATTTGGTCGATTTATACTAAAACTTGATGTTTCACCTGTGGAAAAAAAGAGTTAGTAAAATGTAGATGTATGCATGATGTTCACAAGATGAATGAGATCATGCTAAATTCATTTTGTATGTATATGTCATGATGTATGAATGTGAAATGCATGTTTTTATCCGGGAAAATAAATCCGTGACTGCTGCTGAGGAATTCCTAGAAAGTTGAATCCCGAATCACTGTTGGGGATGAATCGTATACACATCTTCCAAATTTGTTGAAAATATGCTTCTGCTGGAGAATATCTCTTGAGTGTCAGTTGTTATCTGGTCGGATCCAGACTTCACAATTTATCGAGGATGAGGAAGTCAACTGCTATCTGGTCGGATCCAGACTTCACGGTGACTTACTAGGGAAGGAATAAATTATCTGTTATCTGGTCGGATTCCAGGCTTCACAAAAGATTTCTTGAAATTGAATTGTTATCTGGTCGGATCCAGGCTTTACAAATACTTGTTAGGGGTAAGGAAGTTAACTATTATCTGGTCGAATTACAGGCTTTGCAGTAACTTTCTAGAAAGGACGAAGTTGAACTAATATCTGGCCAGGTCCAGACTTCATAGTAACTTGAAGTGGTAACTACTATCTGGTCGAGTCCAAACTTCATAGTAACTTGAAGTGGCAACTACTATCTGGTCGGGTCCAGGCTTCATAGGTTTTGAAGAATTATACTATTATCTTGTCGGGTCCAGGCTTCACAGTGTCTCTCTGGGGATCATAGTTAGTTATTATCTGGCCTGGTCCAGGTTTCACAATAAACTGCTTGGGGATTTAGTTGTTATCTGGTCGGATTCCAGGTTTCACAATGAATTTCTGAAGGGAATTTCTATCTGGTCAGATCCAAGCTTCACAATAACTTGTTGGGGTAGAGGCAAACTCTATTGGGGAAAAGAAGTTAATCCTTGGTCTGGTTGAGTCCAGGTGCTTCTATATCTTTAAAGAGTTAAACTATTATCTGGTCGGGTCTAGGTTTCATAGAATTTTGAAATATTACACTATTATCTGGTCAGATCTAGGCTCTACAGTGACTTGAGAAGTGGACTATTATCTGGTCGGGTCCAGGCTCCATAGTAATTTGAAAAATTGTTCTAATATCTGGTCGGGTCCAGGCTTCATAGCATCTTTTGGATATAACAAAGGTTTTGTTGACGACTTTACTGGGGATTAGGGGTTATGGCCCTAAGATTCGCAATAGTATGAAAGGAAAACTCAGCCTGGAGAGTGTAGACTCAGTCGGGGAGGACAGACTCAGCTTGGGGAGGACACACTCATTTGGGGATAACAGGCTCAGCCGGGGAATTTTGTACTCGGCTGGGGAATTTTGTGATTCCTTGATTGTTGTATGTTAGGGAAATAAACCCTGTTGATGAATACTTGACGAATTGTTGACGAGGTGAGTTATTCGAGGAAGATGTTCACAAGGCTTCTACTTGTAGGATCAACTTAACTAGGGAGAGAGTTGCCAAGAGATTGAGACTCTGGTTGGAGATTATCCTATGCAAAGAGACTTTGTGGGTAACTTTGTTGAGGATGATGTTAATGAAATAGATCTGTGGGGATATTCCATATACATTAAAGATGTGCTTGTTACTGCTTAGGTCATATGTGCCAAACAATTTTAATTATGTTCATATGCATATGTTCGTTCAATTTTAGTCATTGGACAAGTTTGCATTCAAAACAAAGACAAGAAGTTTGCACTTAAAAGTATATTTGTATTGATATTTTGCCCAAGAATGGGCATTTTTGTACAAAGATACAGAGATCCTAGTAAGAGGAAATCGTTGAAAGGAAAACAAAATTGAAAATAAAAACAAATAGCCATGTGAAATGATCTCATTGCCTTCCAACTATACTATTGCTCCAATGTCTTCGAATGCCCTTTACCGTTGACAGAAGTTGATTGGATTGATCTTGGACCATTTGAACTTGGACCTTTATGATAAAGTTGACTGTGGTAAATCCACTGGACATAGTCATACGCTTTTAATCCTTAACTCTTGCCTGGATCATCCTTTCGGGTTTTCAGCCCACCAGGATACCCATTTTTGCCCAAGTCGCCCTTTCGGGTTTTCAACTTGCCGGCTGTACAATCTTTTGCATATATCCCTAATTTTTTCCCAAACCTTTTGGTTTTCCCAGATGCCCTTTGTTGTACCCCAAAATTTTCCCTCCCATATTCCTCAAGATTTGACAAGAATAATTCTCAAATTGCTCAAGATTGCTCAAGGATTGCACAGTCCAAATACCTCTTAAGCCAACTGAAATTAGGGTTTTGGTTCTTTCAAGGAATTGGAGGTTTTCAATGGCTCAATCAAGTCTCATAGGCCTATATGCATTCTCAAGCACCTACATGCCAAGTTTCAAGACTCACAGGGCCAATTTGCACAGTCAAAAGCTCCATTTGATCCACAGTCAACTGCAGGGGCAAAATGGTCATTTTGCAGTCAAAAGTCAGAATTTTTGGTCAACATATTATTTTGAGTCCACAATCATCATTTGATCAAGTCTTGATCATGATTCCACAAGAATAGCTCAAAAATCATCAAGATGCAAAAAGTTACTATTTTTGGACAGCAGAAAAGTCAACTGTATCTTGACCAGGGCATAACTTTTTCATGGTTTGTCAGAAAAATCCCATCCAATGCTCATTTTGAAGGGGATGCAATTTCATACAATCCATATTCACACTCCAAGTCCAAGAAATTCTCTCACAAGAAGTTATCAATTTCTACATTATAGGTCAAATTCAAAAGTCAACAAAAATGCACTTTGAGTCAAAGGCCATAACTTGAGATTGGTAAATCCAAATGACATGGGACCAAAGGCATTGGTTAGAGGACTTCAAGACCTTTCCAAAATGTCCAAGAACATGTTCATATGATCAAAATTGAGCAAGATGTGCATCAGAGAAGTTGGGAAATTTTCATGAATTTGCAAAAGTCAACTTTGCTCAAAACACCTTATTTTTGCTAATGGGCCTCAAATCTCTTCTTGAAACTTCATCCATGACTTATGCACGACCCATCAAGATTAATTGAATTTATTTTCTTATTTTTATTGATTAATTGGATTTTTTAATTAATATTAATTCATTTAATTAATTTAAATTGTAGGAAAATAGAAGATTTGATTTTTCAATCAATTTGTGAAGCAAATATGGTCAAGATATGCTGGAAATTTCGTGCTCAAAGTCAAAGATGCAAAATCTCCAAAATTGGCAACATTTTCCAATCATGAAAAATCAAAAAGATTTGATTTTCAATCAAGGATTAAAACATCAATGCAATGGATTCTAGCTCAAGTTTTTGACCTAATTCGTTTCCTCTATATATATGCAAGCAAATCCTAATCTCAGACAGGTGAAAAAGCTGCAGAGAAAAGCCATAGCATATTGAGAAATTTCAAGAAAAACTCAAAACTGATTTTTACATTCCAGGCCAATTCAAGGCATTCTATTGATTCCAATACATAGCAGGAGGTTCCAGGGACGTTTTGCAATCCAATTCAAGCACTAAAACTCAAAGAATCAAAGAATACAGAACCACGGTTTGCTTTTCTTATTCAAAATCGTATTGCCTAATTCATGAGCATTTAACATGATTTCTTGATTTTTTTGCATTGCTAGGAACCATATGAAGCTAATGATATCATTTAATTGAATTATAATGCACTGAATCGAAGACTGCCATGAACGATTTTTTAGGGTTTGCAAGCTTTGAATTAGGGCTTTATGAACCAAGAAAAATTAGGACCAGTGATACATATGGTTGGAATCGTTGAACCAAGACAAACACAAAGGACCCCTCGCGAAATATTTATGTGTACCATGCTGCTAATCGCTATTTTTCCTCGTAGCATATAGTGGGGGTTAAAAACCCCCGCTAATTGATTATGTTTTTACAGGTACCAGCGAAGAAGATGATGAGGTGTTGGCATATCATTGGCTAGTTTAAAAGGGCGCACACTTATTTTTGTTTTACTGCATATTATTTGGTTTATTAATATAATTATTGCTTGCCATTATAAAATCAATTGGAACGACCTGGCTGAGTGGCAAGCATGCTAGTATGTGATCTCTGGGACCTGGGTTCGAATCCCAGGTCCCCCCAAAACATTTATTCCTATTTTTCTTTGTGTGTTCCCATGTAGATTTCCAAGAGTGGTCCACTATGCACCTCACGTCTCAATGAGCCATATGTCTTCAAGTCCAAATCCAAGGGTCATGAGATGATGACCACCGTACACTTTAGTCAACCAGCGCCTGGATGATCACAAAAGTCAAAAGGGCTTGTAGCTTGATGGGCTTATGAATTGCCAAAGATACCTCCTCCTGGGCCCAACACCCCTTGGGTTTTATTTCTTTTTAATTGTTTTTCACTATTATTAATTATTATTATTTTCACTAACAAAAATAATTAATTATTTTCATAATAATCAGAAAACTAAAAATAACATTTTTTTATTATTATTATTTATTAATTTCACCTTTAATTTATTATTTTTGTAAATAAATACTAACATCATTAATTTAGTTTAATTAGGGTTAATTTTAACTTTTCTTTTTTTAAATAAATAAAATTAACATAGAATTAGGGTTTTTACTAACTTTTGACTATTTTATTTATTTATTTCCTTGAGACATTAAAAAACCAAAAATATTTATTTTTATTAATTAATTAGTTTTAGGATTAATTTAATTAAATGCCAAATAACAATAAAAACTTCTTTCTTTTCTCAAAAAAGGGTCAAAACCCTAAAAGACTCTCCGATCCAATTTTTTCTCGCACGTATGTTTTATTTTGTTCATATTTTTGATCATATACTTATGTAATTGCTCCGAGGATGTAATAGCTTTAATTAGGACTTTTTATCGCTTTTATTTTCCACAATTTACTTTTCAAGGGTTGTTTTTGGCGTTGTAAATACCCGACGCCTTGTAATAGCGTAGATTTATTTTCTGCAACATTTAACTGTTAGATGTATGTTAACTAGGCTAGCATGACAAGACTTATCTCTGAAATTAAAATCAACCCGTAGCTCACTATAACATGTACAAAGATAACTTAACATGAAACCTGACACACTCGCACATGCCACTCCTAGGGTACGCCTCACTTGGTTGCCTCGACGTGGTCATTGAGTATAGGGTGTTTTAGAGGTCGCCCTCCTGTCTAAAGATCAAAAGTTGCCTCGGAACGGTTGCCTCAGATAAAATGATCTAAGACATTAGGGTTACCGCTAAGGCGTCCTACTATTGCTTTGGTGATCACATGTCCCTATAATCGAATTGACCCGAAAAACTCCAATGATGGTGCTACCTACTTTTCAATAGTGGGATGGTACTGTCTAAAGGACATTTACACAACTTAATTTCTTTTGAGTAGGTAGAGGTTCTAAGGTACTTGCTCTTTCAAAACAAAACAACTTTTCGCACTTACACTTTTCTGACAAAAGTTTTCAAACAAACACTTCATACACTCTTGAGGACAGATACAAGAGTTAAATCGAAGTTTTCAAACAAACTTTTTTCAAAACCCACAAACACAAGAAAAGCAAAACATTTTTGAAAACATAGTGAGCAAGTACCTAAGAGCCCGTGGATAACCACGGATAGAAAGGGTGCTAACACCTTCCCTTTCTATAATCTACCTCCCGAACCCGAGAAACATCTCGAAAAGGAATTTTGCTTTGCTTTTGTCCTTTCCTTGTTGGAGAAAATAAAAGACGGTGGCGACTCTTGCTTACCGTGAAATTTTGCGAACCAGCATTTCAAAACAGTCAGTTCTATTTCCACCGGTCACAGAACTGGAGACTCTGCTGGGGAGATATATAAGTGAGGTGTACCTTAGGATTAGATCATTCTATGTTTTCAATTGTATGCCTTGTATGCTTTAATTTTGTGGGCTTGTATTGGAGTTTCATAGATCCTAACCCGGATCTAGGGAATACCCTTTAGGTAAGTAACAATAAACTGTGAGGGACCTGTCCGGCGTAGACCGACACGGGTGAAGCAGTAGCTACGTTGGTGTGACACCTTGGTCTGTACCGATATCCCTTGTGTTGGAACGAGGAGAATATGGGTCTTCTGAGGAGTCATTAAGCACTAACTGACCTTAGAACCTTAAATTGACCAACTTGGCCATAGAATAGTAGCAGTATGCTACACTCATTGAGGCTAAACTCTCGCGATGGTTCCGGCCGCAAGAAAAAGTTGCCAAACTGGAATTATGACCGATCGAGGGTAGTCAGTGATATTGAGATCCTCTAGAACCCGGTTACTATTTTTAGGACAGGTCTTAACCAACTGAAACTGAAAGAGGGTAGTACCTAAACTTCATGCCAGCCTGAAATCTAAGGGCTCTTTTGTGTGACTTGTATGCCTTTATCATGTTTGCCTTTTGTGAATACCTGTGGTGTGCCTTTATCATAACATCATAACATCATAAACATTGCATACATCTTGCATAAGGACTAACCCATTTCAAGGATCTCAAGGGTTTGTGATGTAGGGCATGATGAACCAAATGTCTAGCAAGGGGCAAAGGGGATTTATTTTCCTCTAGCCAAGATTGTTTGGAGATCAAAACATGATAACTTGAGTCAGGGGCTATGACCCACTCGATATGGTGAGCTTTGACTCTTGAAGAAGGAATCTCAGCAACATGAAGTTCCTTCAATCAAGCTACCATATTCGAATTCTAACAAGTTTCTCTGTTTACCCCGCGAGATCCTTGAAAACATTGCATGCATATCATACATATCATTGCATTACATGTACCCTTTTACAGGTCACTTATCTTCTTCGCTGTTTATTTCAGCAATCATCATGTCTTCTGAACCTTCCGCTGAACAAGCTATCAAGGCCCTCCAGGCCCAGAATGCCCAGTTCCAAGAGTTGGTTATGAGCCTAGCCCAGGGTCAACAGGATTTGAAGACTCTGATTCTGAAAGAGAGGAAGAAGAAGAAGAAGAGGACCGTCTTGTTCAACACTAGACGCAACTTTGGGAATGGATTGCAGAATGAGGTTGACCTGACTACCTCATCTGTAGGCAATGACAACCCACAAGAGGGAAGGGTTCCTAGTCCCGTGGTCTCCGACAACGAGACGGATTTTGATGAAGAACAATACCCTCCTGCTGAGGATAAGTACAAACAGCTGGAAGACCGTTTGAGCGCCATGGAAATACAGAAGGTTCCCGGTCTGGACTTTGGAGACCTAGGTTTATCCTCTGGGGTGGTGATTCCCCATAAGTTTAAGGCACCTGCTTTTGCCAAATATGACGGAGCATCCTGTCCAAAGCTGCACCTCCGGTCATATGTAAGGAAGATCCAGCCTTACACAGCTGATAAGAATTTGTGGATCCATTTCTTCCAGGACAGTCTTTCAGGGACTCAACTCGAATGGTTCTATCAGCTGGATGGGGCCAGTATCCGCAACTGGGAAGATTTGGCTACTGCGTTCTATAAGCAGTATCAATATAATTCCGACCTCGCTCCTATGCGTACCCAACTCCAGGGTATGTCACTAGGGACGGGTGAAGGATTTAAAGAGTACGCCCAAAAATGGAGAGACCTTGCTGGAAGGGTGCAGCCACCTCTAACTGACTGTGAACTCGTGGATATGTTCTTGGGGACCCTGTCTGGTCCATTCTTCAACCATTTGATTGAGAATTCTTCAGCCAGGTTTACAGACCTTATCTTGACCGGGGAAAGAATTGAAGCTGGCATCAAAAGTGGGAAGATTCAAGAAGCTACACCTTCTGATACTCAGAAAAAGCCCTACAATGGAAAAAAAGAGTCCAATGCTGTGCATGGTAAAAAGAGTCGTCATGATCAACAGGTAGGGGCAACCCAGATCTCCGATCCCACGCCTGTTCAACAAAGACAGAGCAATAGGAGTAGGGTAAGATATCAAGAAAGGTAGTATACTAACATCAACATGCCTTTGTCTCAAGCATTACAACAATTGCTGAAGGTGAAACTGATCACACTAAAGGATCCTCCTTAAAATCCTGCTACTTCCTCTTCCAAGTATAACCCGAGTGTGAGATGTGCCTACCATTCTGACAGTCCTAGACATGACACCGACGATTTTTGGAGTTTGAAGAACAAGATCCAAGACTTGATTGATGCCAAGGAGATCAAGTTTGATCACTGATCCTACACCAAATCATTGAGAATGTCTTTTGTTCATTAGAATTTTCAATTTGTAATTTTCTTTTGATTGTTCAAACATTTATTCATGTCAAACTTTATTACTTTATCAATGCATTGCATATGTCTGTTTTTGAATCAATCCATTCGTATATTCAAATTGCTTTCATTTTTTGTGATGTTCAACTCTCGATTAAAAAAATTCTAAGCCTCTTGAGGGAGGATGACGAAAACGATACCACGATCTTTACAGTATGCTTTTGAACAGACCCCGCTGATGAGGTACAAGCATTGTTTCAAATCCTAAACAGTGGAGTTATAAGGAAGATAATCCCTAGTCAACCCCTTTGAGCCAAAGAAGTCGGATTTTTTCTTTTCAAAAATTAAAACCCTTAATCATAACCTGGGGAAGGGTAGTTCTCAGTTGATCCAGGTGCACAATGAATGATATCAAAGGAGTCCTTCCGAAACAAAAGACAGTGATGGTTCCCTATAATCGTCAAGACAAGCAGTCGCTATCTTTCAAAAAAACAAAAGCCCACTAAGTCAAAACCTATGAAGGAGACTTACAAAACTGGGGCACCCCGCTGACTGTAAATACAAAAGAAACAGTTCAGGCAACAATCAGGGATGATAAAATCAAAAAGAAAGAGGTCCTACAAACCCTCGACAAAAAAAGAAATGACTGCCTATTCAAAATAAACTATCAGTATCTGAACCATCACTGGAATATCAGAGCAAAGACTCAAACAAGATCTAACGCACGATTAGCTGAGTTTAGGATCGAAGAACATCACGAAGAGCGGGTGGGAACAAATATACTTTGAGCCTTTATCCTTTGTTTCTTAAACCGTGAACCAGGCCACGTTATAACCCTTAAAAAGTCCTAGCTGAAGCATGGGTTAGTTCGAAAGCATACTGTTACAAAAGGTGTCCTGACTCCTGTAGGGCTTGCTGTAAAATCCTGAGTTGACATCACATTTTACAAAATTCCCTTGTTTAAATTGAAAACTGCATTTTCAAAAATTTCAAGACAGACATAAGCTTTGCATTCTTAAAATAACATTGTTTGCATATGACTATTTGTTCAAACAGCAGAGAAATTCGCACGATGAATATCTAGTGAACAAAAACCTTCTCAATAAAAAGAGTCACCTCAAGTGGAAAAAACACTTCCAACCAAGGGGAAGACATGATCATTTTCCATCATCTGGGGCTGTCAAGTCAAGATTCAAGGAATCTCTCAAAATGCCAAATAGCCAAGGGCAAATCTCTGCCTGAGTCACTTGGGGCATTGGACATGAATTCCAGCAACGAATCTTGCATGATCAGACATCTTCTGGTAGTATGGCGACACAACACTACTGAAAGTGACAACTCCCTACACTCGGAGTATGTGGACATAGTCAAAAAATACTACGCATAATCAAAGACCCGCTAGGTCGACTGGCCTAGGAAAAAATAAGGGCTTCCCGGCGAACCAAAAGGGTTCGGGAAAAAATAAGGGATGAAAATGAAAAATCTGTACACCCGGCAAGTCGAAAACCTGAAAAGGCGACTTGGGCAAAAAGGGGTATCCCGATGGACTAAAAACCCGAAAGGGCGGTCCAGGCAAAAGTTAGGGATCAAAGCGTACGACTATGTCCCGTCATCTTGTCACTTGCCTACCAGAAGAATATTTGTCAATCGGCAGTCATCAAGCACCTCCACAGGTACCTTCTTCTCCCGCATAAACTGGGGCAATGAGAATTGTCCGAACTGTACAAGCTGCTCTGTTCACCACGTACCAAGGTATATATTCAGCTGAAGAATATGGCTAAGATACCTTCACTCCCCGCAGAGTAAGACAAGATTCAGCAATACTCTCCCCAAGCAAAGTTGGTCTCCCATCAGCCCTAAAAAGGCACAGTATCCCCAGCAAGTCAGCAATACTCTTCCCCCAAGCAGAGTTGGTCTACCATCAGTCCCGAACAAGTTGGGTATCCCCAGTAAATCTTAATATTCTCCAACGGAGTACAGATATTCCTCAGCAAGCATCCACGGAGTTCTTAATATTCTTCAACAGAATATAAGAATGTTCCCCGGCGGAATACAAGAGACCCTCAGTGGAATCAGTTCCCAACACAGTCTGAAAAGCTTCCCCAACGGAGTTGAATCATCTTACCCAGTAGATTCTGGAAGCTTATCACCTGCAGAGTACTAATGCATCTCCCCAGCCATATTCAGAAAGTCATTCCCCACCAGAGTCTAACTGGGTTATCCTCAGCAAGTCGCAACTGAAAGATCGTTGCCAACAAAGTTCTTTCTATCCACCCAGCGGAGTTCATCATCAAAATCCCCATTAGAGCTCATCAACGGAATCCCCAGCGGAGTTATCATTAAGATCTCAGCGAAGTATCTCTTCCCACAGAGTAATTCCCCACAGAGTAATCTCTTCACCAGGTTTATTCCCCAACTGAGTCATCTTCTCCTACCGGTTTATTCTTGCAATCATCTTCGTTCATCATCCCCAGCGGAAACGAAGAACTCTACTCTTCAACATCAGCCCAGGATTTAACAAACTCCCTGACATTTGTTAAGGATTTATTTTCCCGGACGAAAATACATTCATAAACATTTCACATTTCATGCATGACAAAATGCATATGACACGATCTCATTTTGAGAAAATCATGACATCATGCATTTCATACATCATGACATTGCATACAGCTAACGTTTTGCCCTTTTCAGGAAAAGGTCAATCAAAAGATGGCTACCATCAACCTTTTTCAAGTTCCAGATCAACACCTGTAACTAGCCAGGAAATATCTGTGGACGACTGATTATAGGTTAACACCTGAAACCAGACAGGAAAACAACCTATATGAACTGATTGTAGATCTATACCTGTAACTAGCCAGGAAAGTTATCTACATGAAGAGATTGAAGATCAATACCTGTAACAAGCCAGGAAGACTATCTTTCTTTCTCAGGTCAGAGATTAATACCTGAAACCAGCCAGGACAACTATCTCATCGACCAACCTCTCTTAAGTTCCAGATCAACACCTGTAACTAGCCAGGAAATATCTGTGGACGACTGATCATAGGTTAACACCTGAAACCAGACAGGAAAGCCACCTATATGAAGAGATTGAAGATTAACACCTGTAACAGGCCAAGAAACCATCTTTCTTTCTCAAGGTCAGAGATTAATACCTGAAACCAGACAAGATAACTATCTCATTAGCCAGCCTTCTTAAGTTCCGGATTAACACCTGTAACTAGCCAGGAAATATCTGTGGACGACTCATTGTATATCTA
Organism: Vicia faba; assembly: GCA_948472305.1. Classification (NCBI taxonomy): domain Eukaryota; kingdom Viridiplantae; phylum Streptophyta; class Magnoliopsida; order Fabales; family Fabaceae; genus Vicia; species Vicia faba. Next base: position 123,082 of record CATIWC010002049.1, on the reverse strand, counting down.
TACCTGAAACCAGACAGGAAAGTTATCTACATTGAAGAGATTGAAGATTAATACCTGTAGCAAGCCAGGAAGACTATCTTTCTTTCTCAAGTCGGAGATTAATACCTGAAACCAGACAGGACAACTATCTACTTGACCATCATGAAGCAACCCTACACCGGTTCCTTCTCTTTCAGATACAGTTTTACACAGACTCATCATCAGGCAACCCTACACAGGTTCCTTCTTTCAACCTACCAAGTTACAATTCAACTAACATTTCCAGATGGCATCTTTAAGCCCATCTCCACAATTATCCAATACATTTCCATATGGCATCTATAAGCCCATCCTCCCATCCATCATCTCTCCAAATGGCATCTGTAAGCCCATTCCCGACATCACATTGCTGATACTACACCATGTGAGTGCAAATTTTTGGGCACTTTAGTGTTCAATCATCTTCCACCTTCGGATCACGAAAGGCACGCAGGCCAATCTACATCCTCAGGTTTAAGAAGATTGAACAGGGGCAACTGTTGTACCCCAAAATTTGCCCTCCCATATTCCTCAAGATTTAACAAGAATAATTCTCAAATTGCTCAAGATTGCTCAAGGATTGCACAGTCCAAATACCTCATAAGCCAGCTGAAATTAGGGTTTTGGTTCTTTCAAGGAATTGGAGGTTTTCAATGGCTCAATCAAGTCTCATAGGCCTATATGCATTCTCAAGCACCTACATGCCAAGTTTCAAGACTCACAGGGCCAATTTGCACAGTCAAAAGCTCCATTTGATCCACAGTCAACTGCAGGGGCAAAATGATCATTTTGCAGTCAAAAGTCAGAATTTTTGGTCAACATCTTATTTTGAGTCCACAATCATCATTTGATCAAGTCTTGATCATGATTCCACAAGAATAGCTCAAAAATCATCAAGATGCAAAAAGTTACTATTTTTGGACAATAGAAAAGTCAACTGTATCTTGACCAGGGCATAACTTTTTCATGGTTTGTCAGAAAAATCCCATCCAATTCTCATTTTGAAGGGGATGCAATTTCATACAATCCATATTCACACTCCAAGTCAAAGAAATGCTCTCACAAGAAGTTATCAATTTCTACATTATAGGTCAAATTCAAAAGTCAACAAAAATGCACTTTGAGTCAAAGTCCATAACTTGAGATTGGTAAATCCAAATGACATAGGACCAAAGGAATTGGTTAGAGGACTTCAAGACCTTTCCAAAATGTCCAAGAACATGTTCATGTGATCAAAATTGAGAAAGATGTGAATTGGAGAAGTTGGGAAATTTTCATGAATTTGCAAAAGTCAACTTTGCTCAAAACACCTTATTTTTGCTAATGGGCCTCAAATCTCTTCTTGAAACTTAATCCATGACTTATGCACGACCCATCAAGATTAATTGAATTTATTTTCTTATTTTTATTGATTAATTGGATTTTTTAATTAATATTAATTCATTTAATTAATTTAAATTGTAGGAAAATAGAAGATTTGATTTTTCAATCAATTTGTGAAGCAAATATGGTCAAGATATGCTGGCAATTTCGTGCTCAAAGTCAAAGATGCAAAATCTCCAAAATTGGCAACATTTTCCAATCATGAAAAATAAAAAAGATTTGATTTTCAATCAAGGATTAAAACATCAATGCAATGGATTCTTGCTCAAGTTTTTGACCTAATTCGTTTCCTCTATATATATGCAAGCAAATCCTAATCTCAGACAGGTGAAAAAGCTACAGAGAAAAGCCATAGCATATTGAGAAATTTCAAGAAAAACTCAAAACTGATTTTTACATTACAGGCCAATTCAAGGCATTCTATTGATTCCAATACATAGCAGGAGGTTCCAGGGACGTTTTGCAATCCAATTCAAGCACTAAAACTCAAAGAATCAAAGAATACAGAACCACGGTTTGCTTTTCTTATTCAAAATCGTATTGCCTAATTCATGAGCATTTAACATGATTTCTTGATTGTTTTGCATTGCTAGGAACCATATGAAGCTAATGATATCATTTAATTGAATTATAATGCACTGAATCGAAGACTGCCATGAACGATTTTTTAGGGTTTCCAAGCTTTGAATTAGAGCTTTATGAACCAAGAAAAATTAGGACCAGTGATACATATGGTTGGAATCGTTGAACCAAGACGAACACAAAGGACCCCTCGCGAAATATTTATGTGTACCATGCTGCTAATCGCTATTTTTCCTCGTAGCATATAGTGGGGGTTAAAAACCCCCGCTAATTGATTGTGTTTTTACAGGTACCAGCGAAGAAGATGATGAGGTGTTGGCATATCATTGGCTAGTTTAAAAGGGCGCGCGCTTATTTTTGTTTTATTGCATATTATTTGGTTTATTAATATAATTATTCTTGCCATTATAAAATCAATTGGAACGACCTGGCTGAGTGGCAAGCGCGCTAGTATGTGATCTCTGGGACCTGGGTTCGAATCCTAGGTCCCCCCAAAACATTTATTCCTATTTTTCTTTGTGTGTTTCCATGGAGATTTCCAAGAGTGGTCCACTATGCACCTCACGTCTCAATGAGCCATATGTCTTCAAGTCCAAATCCAAGGGTCATGAGATGATGACCACCGTACGCTTTAGTCAACCAGCGCCTAGATGATCACAAAAGTCAAAAGGGCTTGTAGCTTAATGGGCTTCTGAATTGCCAAAGATACCTCCTCCTGGGCCTAACACCCCCTGGGTTTTATTTCTTTTTAATTGTTTTTCACTATTATTAATTATTATTATTTTCACTAACAAAAATAATTAATTATTTTCATAATAATCAGAAAACTAAAAATAACATTTTTTTATTATTATTTATTAATTTCACCTTTAATTTATTATTTTTGTACTAACATCATTAATTTAGTTTAATTAGGGTTAATTTTAACTTTTCTTTTTTTAAATAAATAAAATTAACATAGAATTAGGGTTTTTACTAACTTTTGACTATTTTATTTATTTATTTCCTTGAGACATTAAAAAACCAAAAATATTTATTTTTATTAATTAATTAGTTTTAGGATTAATTTAATTAAATGCCAAATAACAATAAAAACTTCTTTCTTTTCTCAAAAAAGGGTCAAAACCCTAAAAGACTCTCCGATCCAATTTTTTCTCGCACGTATGTTTTATTTTGTTCATATTTTTGATCATATACTTATGTAATTGCTCCGAGGATGTAATAGCTTTAATTAGGACTTTTTATCGCTTTTATTTTCCACAATTTACTTTTCAAGGGTTGTTTTTGGCGTTGTAAATACCCGACGCCTTGTAATAGCGTAGATTTATTTTCTGCAACATTTAACTGTTAGATGTATGTTAACTAGGCTAGCATGACAAGACTTATCTCTGAAATTAAAATCAACCCGTAGCTCACTATAACATGTACAAAGATAACTTAACATGAAACCTGACACACTCGCACATGCCACTCCTAGGGTACGCCTCACTTGGTTGCCTCGACGTGGTCATTGAGTATAGGGTGTTTTAGAGGTCGCCCTCCTGTCTAAAGATCAAAAGTTGCCTCGGAACGGTTGCCTCAGATAAAATGATCTAAGACATTAGGGTTACCGCTAAGGCGTCCTACTATTGCTTTGGTGATCACATGTCCCTATAATCGAATTGACCCGAAAAACTCCAATGATGGTGCTACCTACTTTTCAATAGTGGGATGGTACTGTCTAAAGGACATTTACACAACTTAATTTCTTTTGAGTAGGTAGAGGTTCTAAGGTATTTGCTCTTTCAAAACAAAACAACTTTTCGCACTTACACTTTTCTGACAAAAGTTTTCAAACAAACACTTCATACACTCTTGAGGACAGATACAAGAGTTAAATCGAAGTTTTCAAACAAACTTTTTTCAAAACCCACAAACACAAGAAAAGCAAAACATTTTTGAAAACATAGTGAGCAAGTACCTAAGAGCCCGTGGATAACCACGGATAGAAAGGGTGCTAACACCTTCCCTTTCTATCTACCTCCCGAACCCGAGAAACATCTCGAAAAGGAATTTTGCTTTGCTTTTGTCCTTTCCTTGTTGGAGAAAATAAAAGACGGTGGCGACTCTTGCTTACCGTGACATTTCACGAACCAGCATTTCAAAACAGTCAGTTCTATTTCCACCGATCACACCCTTATTTTACCTAGGTGTGTCAACCTAGCGGGTCTCTTATGCGTAGTATTTTTTAACTATGTCCGCGTTTATAGGATGTGGAAAGTCTTCACCATCCATGGTAGTCAGCATTATGGCACCACCAGAGAACACACTCTTGACAACAAATGGCCCTTCGTAGGTAGGAGTCCATTTGCCTCTGGGGTCGCCTTGTGGAAAAATAATGCGCTTTATCACCAAGTCGCCATCTTGATATACTTGAGGTTTTATCTTTTTGTTGAAAGCCTTGATTATACGTTTTTGGTACATCTGACCATGACAAACAACAACCAGTCGCTTCTCATCGATCAAGTTCAGTTGATCCAATCTCGTTTGAATCAACTCGTCTTCACTTAAGCCAGCTTCATTCATAATCCTTAAAGAGGGAATCAGAACTTCCACGGACAAAACAACTTCCATGCCATAGACTAGAGAAAAGGGAGTTGCCCCAGTTGATGTCCTAGCTGAAGTGCGGTAGCCATGTAGAGAAAATGGTAACATCTCATGCCAATCCTTATAGGTTACTACCATTTTCTGCACAATCTTCTTGATGTTTTTATTGGCCTCTTCGACCGCACCATTCATTTTAGGTCTATATGGAGAAGAATTGTGATGCTTGATCTTAAAATGAGTGCAAAGCTCAATAATCATAACATTGTTGAGGTTAGTCCCATTGTCGGTAATGATTCTTTTGGTGATACCATAACGGCAGATGAGGTTGTGTTTGATGAATCTGGCTACCACATTCTTGGTGACTGAGGCAAACGAGGCGGCTTCGACCCATTTGGTGAAATAGTCGATAGCGACAAGAATAAACGATGTCCGTTGGAAGCGGTGGGCTTGATTTCTCCAATCATATCAATTCCCCACATTGTAAATGGCCACGGAGCAGTCATAACATTCAGAGGGATATGAGGTACATGGACCTTGTTAGCATAGATTTGGCATTTGTGACAAGTTCTAGAGTGTTGATGGCAATCAGTCTCCATCGTTGACCAGTAGTAGCCAGGTCTCAAAATCTTCTTAGGCATCGTATGTCCACTTGAGTGAGTTCCAAATAGACCATCATGCATGTCTTCCATGATTTCCTCTGCCTCCTTCTTGTCCATACATCGGAGCAGAGTGGAGTCATGATTATGCTTATACAATATTCTGTTACTTAGGAAGAATTTGACTGAAAATCTTCTTAAGAACTTTCTGTCATTGATGGATACTCCCTCGGGATACTCTTGTGCTTCAAGAAATCTCATCACCTCATGGTACCATGGCTTTTCCGCGTCAGTGTCAAGCTCACAGCAATGTGCGGGTTCATCGAATATTTCAATTGTAATCATAGGGGCTTCGTTGTCCCATCTGACCTTGAACATTGAAGACATGGTTGCCAAAGCGTCAGCCAACTGATTTTCTTCCCTAGGGAAGTGCTCAAAGGTGATCTCTTCGAAGTGAGGAATCAAGGATATCACAAGTTCCTTGTAAGGGATGAGATTAGGGTTCTTAGTGTCCCAATCTCCTTTTACTTGGCTGATCACTAGAGCGGAATCCCCAAACACATTCAAATGCTTGATCCTCAAGTCAATGGCAGCTTTTAGATCCAAGATGCACGCTTCGTATTCAGCCATATTATTCATGCAATCGAAGCATAGTCTGGCAGTGAAAGGAGTGTGGAAACCTTCAGGAGAGATGATCACAACACCAATTCCGTTACCTAAGGCGTTGGAAGCCCCATCGAAGACCACAGTCCATCGGGATCCTTGTTCAAGTTCGTCATACGGTCCAGGTTTCGCACAGTCGGTTACCAGCATGATGTTCTCATCAGGGAAGTCGAAGTTCATAGACTGATAATCATCCACAACTTGATGGGCCAAATTATCATCTAGTACGCTTCCTTTGATGGCTTTCTTCATTATGCATTGAATGTCGTACTCAGTCAAGATCATTTTCCATCTGGCTATCTGTCCGGAAAGGGAAGGTTTCTCGAAGATGTACTTGATTGGGTCCATCTTAGAAATCAACAGAGTAGTATGAGTCAACATATACTGTCTTAGCCGGCGAGCAGTCCATGCCAGAGTGCAACAAGTTTTCTCGAGTAGTGAATATCTGGTTTCACAGTCGGTAAACTTTTTGCTCAGGTAGTAAATAGCATGCTCTTTTCGGCCAAACTCGTCATGTTGGCCCATAACACACCCATAGAGTTCTCTAGTACTGTCAAGTACATGATCAAGGGTCTACCTTCATCTGGAGGCATGAGAGTAGGAGGCTCTTGTAGACATTCTTTGATTTTTTCGAAGGCAGCTTGGCATTCATCATTCCATCTGACTACTTGATCTTTCTTCAAGAGTTTGAAGATTGGCTCACAAATAGCAGTCGAGTGAGATATGAAGCGGGCGATGTAATTGAGACGACCCAAGAATCCTCTAACTTCCTTTTCATAATGAGGGGCTTTCATTTCTTAGATGGCCTTTACCTTGTCAAGATCAACTTTAATGCCTTTATTGCTGACGAAAAAACCTAGAAGCTTTCCAGATCGTACTCCAAATGTGCATTTGTTCGGGTTCAACCTCAACTTGTACTTTTTCAGCCTCTCGAATAGTTTGTACAGGTGATCGAGATGTTCCTCTTCAGTTTGTGATCTAGAAATCATATCATCCACATATACCTCTATTTCATGATGACTACTTGATCTTTCTTCAAGAGTTTGTGATCTACCATAGCTCTTTGATATGTTGCCCCTGCATTCTTCAATCCGAACGACATGACCTTATAGTAAAAGGTGCCCCATTACGTAACGAATGTAGTTTTCTCCATGTCTTCGGGAGCCATCCTTATCTGATTATAGTCAGAGAAACCATCCATAAAATAGAAGACTTTATGCTGAGTAGTGTTATCAACTAAGACATCAATGTATGGTAGAGGGAACTCATCCTTGGGGCTTCCCCTATTCAGATCCCTATAGTCTACGCACATGTGAACATTTCCATCTTTCTTTGGCACTGGCACCACATTGTCAACCCATTGGGGATAGGATGTCACAGCTAGGAGTCCTGTATCAAATTTTTTCATCACTTCAACTTTGGTCTTTTCAGACATATCAGGCCTCACGCGATGAACCTTTTGTTTGACCGGGGGACAGTCTTCCTTTGTCGGCAGACGATGAACTACGATGTCGGTATCCAACCCATGCATATCTTCATAAGACCAAGCACATACTTCCAAATAATCATGCAACCTCTGAACCAACCTGCTCTTGACACTGCTTTCTAAGTTAGCGCCAATCTTGATTTCCTTCTTGTCTGCCTCAGTACCCAGATTGATGACTTCAACTGACTCTTCATGCGGCTGAATAGCTTTTTCCTCTTGTAAAAGAAGTATGGCTAGTTCTCCCGGTATTTAACAATCTTCCCCGCCTTCGTCTCCGGCTTGGTTGATTGGACATTCAAAGTCATATTCGGCAATAGTAGAGTCATTGGCAATAAGATCCAGAGTGGATGAGGACCTGCAAGAATGTGTGTGTGTGTGCATGTAAGATACATGGCTATTTTTAAAATGTGAAAGAAAAGAAAGACAATGAACACAAATATTTGAATGTAAAATAGTCCAATGATTTGTATTGAATGATCATATGATTAGATGAACATAAATAAAACCCTTGACAAATGGACCAAAGTTCCCCGGGCCAGGCACATGACTTAAAAGTCATTGTTAAATATTACAGACAAAATGTTATTAAATTGAAAGGAAAGCAATAAACAAGTAGATTACTCCTCAATGAAGGAGATGGGCATAAAGTCCTTTGCATGCCAATTCTTAAGCTCCATTGTAGTTGGATACACCCAATCTTCAAATACAACTTCTTCATCAGAATCACCTACAACGTTAACTTCATTGACATCCTTGCCATGCTTCGGCATAGGCGCGGTGAATACATTCGGAGTTGGGGGAGGATCAAATTCAACAGTCTTGTTATCAATTAAATCCTGAATTTTATTCTTCAAGGCCCATCACTGGCCAGTCTCGTGCCCGGGGCTGCTTGAATGGTAAGCACATTTGGAGTTCGGGTTATACTTTGGTGAAGAGGTATCTGGGTTGGAAGGAGGGTCGCACAATGTCACCAAACTAGCCTTGAGAAAATGTTGTAAGGCTTGAGATAATGACATGCCTAACCTCGTAAATTGTCTTCTCGGAGTTTCAAAACGTTGATGATTAGCAGATCGTCTTGGAGTAGGAGTTGGATTGGAGATTCAGACAGCATTAACAGAAGGATGATCATTCTTCTTGGTACGGGCCCTTGCCCCGTACACAACATTTATTTCCTTCTTTGCAGCAAAAGGTTTCTTGACAGGATTAGAAGTGGAGGTAGATGCCACAGAGAACTTCCCACTTTTGATGTTGCTTTCAACTCTTTCACCGGTTAAGATTAATTCGGTGAAACCACAAGAAGAGCAAACAACCAACAGATTGAAGAAGGGACCAGATAAAGTGCCCATGAACATGTCAATGTGCTCCCTATCAGTCAAAGGTGGTTAAACCCTACTGGTAAGGTCTCTCCATTTTTGTGCATATTCTTTAAATTCTTCATTCTTTCCCATGGTCATATCTTGCAACTGAACCCTTGTTGGCTCCAAGTCGGCGTTATACTGATATTGATGGTAGATTGTGGTAGCTAAATCCTCCTAAGTATTGATACAGGAACCATCTAACTGATAAAACCGTTCAAGTTGCATTCCAACCAAGCTCTCTTGGAAAAAGTGAACCCAAAGCTTCTTATCACCAGTGTGCGGATGTATCTTGCGCACATAAGATTTCAGGTGGAGTTTTGGACAAGAAACTCCATCGTACTTTGAAAAGATTGGTATTTTGAATTTGTGGGGAATCACAACCCCATAGATCAAACCCAAATCATCAAAATCTAAAATGGGGACAACTTGGATTTCAACAGCCTTCAATCTGTCTTCTAACTGCTTGTATTTGATATCGGCGGGTGGATACTGCTCGTCGAAATAATCATCATCAGACACTTGATCGTTAACACACTCAACCTGGGTACTCTTAACCTCACCAATATGATTCTCGTCCTCTTCAGATGAGTCTTCCCCTACCGGGATCTGACGGACTGTCTCCTTGAACCTTCTACCCATGTTGAGTAGAGCTTTCTTCTTGTGCTTCTTCTTAACTGCCGACAATGCCAACATATCCTGCTACCCCTTGGCTAGGGCCAGTAGAGTCTCTTGGAATTGAGAGTTTTGTGCCTGAAGATCCTTCACAATTTTCTCTAGATCCATCTTGCTGAAAACCTGTCATGTTATGATGCATGGAATATGTATATGCAAATGATTTCAAGGATTTATTGAGATTTAAATTTGTATAGACAAAAGAGTGAACAAACGTCAATTTTCATTAATTAGTTTGAAAAGATTACAACATGCCTCTTGGGCTTACAAAATAACTTTCTAAGATTAAAAGACTGAACGCATCCTTTTCGGTGCAGGATAGGCGTTCACACTTTTCTCTTCTTGTAGCTGCTTTGTAAGCTCCAAGACCCTCTTCTCACTAGCATATAATTGAGCTTTGAAAGTATATCGTTCTTCCTTAAGCTGAATCCAAACCTTTTGCAAGTCTTCGAGAGAAGTAGGCATGTCTGGATGGAGGAAAGTGTATGGGACATCTCCTTCGACCACATGTTCCATGATGACTGGTAAAATGGAAGGATAAGGCATCACAAGTTTCTGAGCACGAGCTCGTACCCACTTAAGGTAAGGCTCAAGGGGAATGGAATTCTTGTGTCCTAGCATCTTACTATTCACCTTGCTCACCATCCTCCAGGCTCAGATAAACCTCTGATGGTAGCTTTGATGATCGCTTTCATAGTCGAATACCACTCCTTGATTGAGCATCTCATGTGGACCATCCCTTCGGGCGTAACCAAACTTCCGTAAGGCTAGGCAGAGGTTTTAAGTGATACATCTTCTAATTCCAAGCAAGGGAACATTAGGGAATTCTCAACAATGGTCGATGATAGTAACATTCTCCAAGGATCGGGAACACCAATGAACATCTGAATGTCTGAGCGTCATTAACCTATGGGACCACCTTAAACCTTGCTCGTTCTTCAACACAGATCGGGGAAGATGTGAAATAAACCATCTTTCCAAGAGAGGAGTGCAACACATGAGGATCCCTCTCTTCCTCATAGTGCGAGAGTGAAAATAATGTAGGATATCTCCGAACAAAGTAGGCATTGGATTGCGAGACATGAAGATTTTGACAGCATTTACATCTATGAGCTGGTCAGGGTTTGGAAACAAAACCATCCCATAGATGAGAAGGGCCAAGATTTCTTCAAAAGCTTTTAAGTTTAAAGAGTTCCAACAATCTTGATATTTCTGAAACAAGAACTTGGCTAAGATAACTTTGACACCGCTCCTTGTTTCCCGATTAGTTGTGATATCAGATTGTGGCAAGTGTAGTGGTTGGGCAATCTCCTCAGGCTTTGAATCTCTTTTTGTACCGTTGAATGGTAGTTTATTGAGAATGGAAATCCTCAAGAGTTGGGATAATTCTTCTAGAGTAGGAACAAGTTGATAATCGGGAAAAGTGAAGCAATGGTGTAGAGGATCAAAGAATTGGGAGAGCACCTTCTTCATATCTTCATTAGTGTTGGAGGTAACCAAGTTTAGGAGGCGACCATCTATTTCGGTGAATGAAGAATTCTCAGGGACTCTTGATGCTAACTCTTTGAGTTGAGGAGGAATCCTTACGAGATTGACTTGGATAGTATTCCTGCGGATAGAAGCCATGTCCTACAAAACAGAACAAAGATAAATCTGAAAAATCCTTGAAATGGTTAGAATGAGTATGATGTTATGATGTTTATGATGTCACGTACAAGTAAATATATACAAACAAGGAAAACAAGTCATTAGGTTTAGGCTTGCATGGAGTCTTATAGGTAAGTACCCTTTTGAAGTTTAGTTGGCTCAAACCTGTCCTAGAAGTAGTAACCGGGTTCTAAAGGATCCCAATATCACTGGTCTGTCTTCTCGGGTATTGTTTAAGCGCAAGCCTCTATCACGGATACCGAAATATCCCAAAAAAACAAACCTCAATGAGTGTAGTATTGAGTATCTACCAACTTTGGAATGCACCAAAGTCGGTCATCTCACTACGTCTTAATGGCCAAGTTGGTCAAGTAAAGGTTCTAAAAGTCAGTTAGTGCTTCATGACATCACTTAGCAGTTCCGTATTCTCCTTAACTACTCAAAGGATACCGGTACCCACAAATATGTCACACTAACATAGTTATTGCTTAGACCATGTCGGTATATCCTGCATAGTTTCCATAATGTATTGCTACTTACCTATAAGGTATCCCAAATCTGGGTAGAGGATTCAAACAAACCCAAACAAGGAACCAAAATGTAAAGCAAACAAATCAAACAATGAAAGCAAGTAAAGGTGATCTAGCCCTAAGGTAACCCCAATTTTAAGTTACTCCTCAGCAGAGTCGCCAGTTCTGTAATACAATGGAAGAATTGACTTGGGTGTTTTGCATTTTATCATAAATGTTGCGGTTAGCAAGAGTCGCCACCTACTTTTCTTTTATCCAAAAGGAAAGGCTGAAAAGAACAGGAAAGACCTTTGAGATTGTTTCTTGAGTTCGGGGGGTATATTATGAAAAGGGAAGGTGTTAGCACCCTTTTCATCCATAATTATCTATGGGCTCTTAGTTGCTTGCTAGATCACTTGCTTTTGTTTGAAAATGTGCTTTGTGTGGTTGTTGAAAGTATTTTGAAAATGTGCCATCGTTTAGGCAAACTTTATAATAGTTCTCGTTCGTAAGAACGTATACAAAGTATTTTCAAGACAAAAAAGGCCAAAAATATTTTTATAATGCTATAAATATTTTCAAGACAAAAATACCAAAAAATACTTTTTCTAAACTTATTTTCTTTTAATCAATTAATAGAACTAGGGTTTTATTTAAAATACTTTCTTAATAAATTTAAGTTTAATTAATTATTTTCTTTAATTAATTAGGTTAAGACAATTTCCCTTTTTCTCATGAAAACCAAACAAATATCCATTTACTTCACATTTTGCATTTTTGTACATTTATTCATTTTTGTACCTTATATTCATTTAATTCCTTGTACATTAATACCCATTCAATATGGTTGTAATAGACTAATTAGGTTTAAATTCTTGCAATCCCCATTTTCAATTTGTATACCCCCTCCCACAAAAAATTGTAATAGCTTAGTAACTTTAAATTCCCAATTTATTGTTTTATATACAAATGCTAGTAATTAGGGTTTGTATGGAAAGACTAAAACCAATACTTAGAAAACCCTAATTCAAGACAAAACAAGCATGAAAATGATACACTTTCACACAAGCACCCTTAGGGTTATTCCACTTAGTTGCTGTGATACGGTGGGAGAACTGACTTGAGTTTTGCGTTTGTATCCGCACTTGTTCGGTTGAGCAAGAGTCGCCACCGACTTTTTATTTTATCCTAAGGAAAGGTTAAAAAGCACAGCAAAAACCTTTTGAGATATTTCATGGGTTCGGGGGGTAGATTATGTAAAGGGAAGGTATTAGCACCCTTTTCATCCATGGTTATCCATGGGCTCTTAGTTACTTGGTTTTTAGATCACTTGCCTTGATTTTCGATTGCTTGAAATTGTGGTGTATGTATGTGTTTTGAAAATGTTTTTGAAGAGATGCCTTGTCTTAGGCGACCAATGTATTCGACTCGTGTTTGAGTGTTTTACAAAAGTGTGTATCTTTTCGAAAAGATGTTTCAAATGTTTTTGAGAGTTTGTTTGAAAGTATGTGTGGAGTGTTGTTTTTGAAAAGAAGGCAAGCGTTTTTTGCAAGTTGATCTCAAGTAACTAAGAGTTTTGTCTACCCTATTGTACTCAAAGGTTTTCTCTATGTTTTCAACCCTTTTTAACAATTTTGTTCCACCATTGAATTTGGTGGACAATCTTGCGTTTAGGAAGTTTAACGGGACGGGCGCGGGTCATCGTATGGACCATGAATGCAATGGTGCCGAGTGTCTTTGGCAATTTTCTTTGAAGGGACTATGATCGTTCCGTTTTAGGCAACTTTCGAAAGCGTCATCGAGGGACTTATGATCATTTGAATTTGTTTTGCCAAAGATACTCGACGTGCAAGCATGGCCTATTTTGGAAGGCAACATGTGGGATTACCCTAGAGGGTGCAAGTGTGATTGTGTATTGATTTCATGTGTTTGTCTTGTATTAGGTTATCTAGCGTTTGATTTTATGTACATGCAAACCCTAGGTCTAACCATGGTATAATTCAAAAGCGGTAAATTACGGAAATGTAAAGTCTACGCTATTACAGAATAAGTATCTGGGAGTGGGGGTACAAATTTACGAATGGGGATGAGACTTAGGAATGTAATGTCCAATAAGTTACAACCAAATCGAATTTGCGATCAAATGTAAATGTAACGGATATCAATGTATAAGATAAGAAAATGTGTATAGGGGCAATGTGAATGTATTGTGTAAGTGTAGGTGTTTATGTATGTAATTATTTACAGGTTAGAGATGTGAATTTGAATGCGTATTATTAAGTATTGTTTTGACCTAAAGAATTAAATGTTTATTTACTTAATTAGTCTTGTAATCTTGTATATTCTTTATATGTACAAAAAAGAATGTTTTGATTAAATATCAAGAATTAAATTATGTATATTAGAAAAAATGTATTTTTATTGGTTATGCACAAAAAGTATTTTAATTAAAAGAAAAAGGTTTATGTATATTGAAAAATATATTTTAAAAGTGTTAAAATATTAATGCATTGTTGTATTAATCTTAAGAAAAGTTATATATTTATGTATAAATAGAAAATTTTCCTTAAATACCTTAAATCATATTATATACAAAGAATGGCATTTTAGTTAAAAGAAAAAGGTTTTATATTTTAATTGTATTGTGTAATAAAAAATGTATTTCAATTATTAAAAAATAAAAATATTTTGATGTCAACAAATAATAAAAGAAAAAGGGTTTTGTTAATTTAAATGTATAAGAAAAGAAAATGATGTTTAAAAAGAATTGGAAACAAAAAAATCAGAAATGGGCTTTAGGCGCTTCAGAGGTGGGTAAGGAGGGGGTGCGAATTGGAAAACAAAAAGGCTTAGGCGTGGTTGAAACGGGTTAGTCCCAAGTTGACACAAAGCATTTTTTAGGGTTTGAAGGTTTTGTTTCAGTTGGGATTACGCTTAGGGTTCGTGCGCCGTTCGTTCATCGTTCTTGCCTCATCTTCTTCGTCCTTAATGCTGAAATGAAAACCTCCGCCCAGAGCCACCATGCCATCTCCTCCTCCGTCTACCCTCCTCCATGGGTCATTCACGTTAGGTACAGAAGTTTGTTTTCAGTCTCGTTCAGAATTTCTTTTCGTCTTGCATGCTAAGGTTTCTCATTTATTTGATTTTTGTTTACTGATTTACGCGAGGTTTTGAAGAAAGAATGAAAAAGATTTTACCTTTGCGAAGGAGGAGGAAGGAGGCACTTGGAGGTCTTGACGAGCGGAGGGTTTGCGCGATGAGATTGGATTTTTGGTGACCCTGGTATTTCTATACTCTTCTCTAGGCTTTATGATGTTTGCCTGAAAGCTTGATACACATGTCTTCTTTTCTTCTTCTCCTTCTTGTGTTGCCTTCTGTTTATGTCGCCTCAAATGTTTGCTTTTGAATGATTTGCCTTTGAGTTGTTTGTCGCCTGTGATGAAAAATTTCTGAGGCTTAGGATTTACCACTGAGTGCTTGAGTAGGCTTGCATATGCTTGAATAGCTTCAACAATCTTGTTGCCTTTCGAATGCTGGTTGAAATATGATGCTTTGAATATGCTGAGATTGATGTTGGTATTGCCCCTTTTTTACGCCCAATGATGAAGAAATTCTGAGGGTCTTTGTTTGGATGTATTTGGATTAGGCTTGTATGTGAGTTGAATGGTACAGGTTTTTTGGTTATGGCCTCTTGAGGTTTTGTGCAGGTTAACTGGTCTATGGCTTTAACAGGTTTTTGCTTGAGGTTTGATGCCTTTCAGGCAGGTTTAAGGCCTTTTGTGATTTCATCTGGTTTGGCCTTGCTTGCTTCAGGCAGGTTTTAGGTATATGCTGGTATGGCTTGTGGTTTAATGGCTTAGCAGGTTTGATGCTTAGACAGGTTGGATGCTTAGGCAGGTTTTTGCTTAAGGTTTGACGCTTCAGGTTGATGGCCTTGGGGCTCTTCTCTCAGGTTAGGCCTTTGACAGTGGGTGGAAGGTTTGATGAACATGTTTGGTGATGATTTTGTGGTTATTAGTAGGTTTTTGGCTTTGAGGCCCAGGCCTGGCCTTGCTTGCAGATTCTTTGGTTTGTGGATGTTTGACAAAGGTTATGCTGTTTGGATATGGGCAGTTCTGTGTTTTGGCAATGGTTATTATGCTTATACAGTTTTGTGTATATTCTTTGTATTGGTTTTCCCTCCTGCTCTTATCCACTGTGTTCAGTTTTTGTTTTAAATTATCTTCCTGCCTAAAGCCTAAACCTGCTTTCTTTTTTTTTCTTCTCTCTTTCTCTCAGTACAGTTAATATATTAAAATATGCTTATGCTGTACTTTCTCTGAAAGGGCCACTTTATTTTTTGGGAAATGATGAAAAGAAATGTCTTGCTTGCATAACAGTTTTTCTCTGCATTCTTGTCTCTTCTTTTGACAACTTTTGTACTTTGTATCTTTTCCAAATCTTCTTCTTTGGTAGCCTTGAATAGCTTTGTGACATTTTGACAACAAGTTTGAATTTTTCAGTTTGGTTTGAACTTGGAGTTTTGAGATTTGAACTTATGCAGTTTGACACTTTTTGAATTGTGCAATTTTGACTTTTGGTGCATTCATTTTTAGCAAATAAACATTCGTCCCTCTTTGTGAACCGGAAGAAATCCCGTGATTTACAGAGAGGGTTAACTGATCCCAATCAGTGGCCCTTAATGATGAACTGTCTTTTATTTATCTGTCATTATTTATTTATCTGCTTTTTGACTTTTCTTTTTTCCTTTTGCAGATGAATAATTGAATGGAGGGGAGCAAAGGATAGCAGATGAAGAATTGAAGAATAGAAAATGTTTGGGATAGTTTTCTTTTTATTTAAATTTAAATTAATGTAAAATCATTGCTTGTAATTAAATTATAAACAATAATTGTACGAATAATTTAAAAATAAATAAAGGTTTTTATTATCCAATTAATTCTATTTCCTTTAATGTTTATTTATTATTTAAAATTCTTTGAATTAAAATAATTGAAAAATAAATTCCAATCACTTAATCTTAGAATAATAAATAATTTAAATAAACAATGCTTTAGCAATTTGAGCAGTTAAACCTGGCATTTCCAATATCCAAAGCAAAGCAACAGTTAATCAAAACACTGATCAGGCGCATTCCCTTTTCACTGATTTTTACCAAACACTGTAAATCCAAACTGCATGGATCTTTTGACTGGTTCAATCAAACGAACGTGAATTCAAACCAAATGCCTTCTTTTACTGATTAAATCAAACAATGCGAATTCAACCCAAATCTCGGAATAACTTGCAAAGCATCGTAGAATTAAATCTTCCTGAGAACGTGTCCATAAAAACCCTAATTCCTGATTAAATTCCAAAGAGCGTTCGCCTGATCAAAGTTGATCCAAAATCAACCAAAACCCTAAGCCAACTGTGTGAAACATTCCAGAGCCCTGAAAAATCAATAAAACCCTAATTGTGTCCTGACTGACGAGAAAAGTCAGTTTGACCGATTCTTGAGCCAGTTTGAAAAATCAGGAAACGCCTGAAGCTGCGATTTCTTGTGGAAAAATGCGAGGGCAAATTTTGGGGTACAACAGTTTCCCCTGTTCAATCTTCTTGAACCTGAAGAGTTAGATTGGCAAGTTTGCCTTTGGCGACTTGAAGGTAAAAGAAGATTGGACACTAAAGTGCCCAGAAAATTTGCACTCGGCGATGTGATGGTAGAGGTGAATGGGCTTAAAGATTCCATTTGGTGATGGGCTTAAAGATGCCATCTGATGTGATAGGATCTTGTCGGGGGATGGGCTTAGAGATGCAATCTGGAAATGGGCTTAAAGATGCCATTTGGTGACTGCTGGTAGGAGGATGGGCTTATAGATGCCATCTGGAAATGGGCTTAAAGATGCCATTTGGAAATGTTGAACTGTATGTCAATGGTGAGTGGACGAGTATCAGAAAGGCGCCCACGTTTTTGGAACATCTCTGAATTGGGGGTCCGAGCAAGCAATAGATTGTCATCCATGTTTGGTGAATCTGTAAACTATTTTTGAAGTTGAGATTGAATAAGCAATAGAGCCATATCCGTTGTTGGGAAGTGTCCGTAAACTGTTTTCAAAAGTTGAGAAGAGTCTGAACAAGTGATAGATTAACATCCGTTGTTGGGAAGAATCCATAAACTGTTTTCAAAAATCTTGAGAAGAATCTGAACAAGTGATAGGTTAACATCCGTTACTTGGAGAACCCGTGAACTGTTTTCAGAAGTCTTGAAGTTGAATAAGCAATAGAGCAGCATCCGTTGTTGGGAAGCGTCCGTAAACTGTTTTCAAAAATTGCATCCGAACAAGTTGGTAGATTAACATCCGTTGTTGGGAAGAATCCGTAAACTATTTTTGAAGTTGAGATTGAATAAGCAATAGAGCCACATCCGTTGTTGGGAAGTGTCCGTAAACTGTTTTCAAAAGTTGAGAAGAGTCTGAACAAGTTGGTAGATTAACATCCGTTGTTGGGAAGAACCCGTAAACTGTTTTCAGAAGTCTTGAGGAGGAACCGGTGTAGGGCTTCCTGATGATGAGCTCGTGTAAAGCTGCATCTGGATGAATCTGGAATAAGTATCAGAATGTCGCCGTGTCCGGGTCACATCTGAACTATTTCTGGATGAATCTCGGAAGATGATCTGTGTCTGTCGACTGATCTTACCTGAAAAGGTAAAGGGTTAGTTGCATGCAATGTTATGATGCATGATGCAATGTATGTGACATCAATGTTTATAACATGAATGTGATGAATGCGCATGTAAGCTGAAGAGCTGTCTTGCTGAGGATAAATGAATCTTGACTGCTGCAGATAAAAGAGTCTTGATTGCTGCAGGGGAAAACAAATCCTTGGTTGCTGCTGTGGAGGGCAAGAGTCTTCAATTGTTGAAAATGAGAAGTCTGGGGACCCTTGTTGGGGAAATCAGAAGCTTGGGTTGTATGCCAAACTACTGGGGACTTCTTGTTTTGAGGAGATCTGTGTAGGATTCCCTGATGATGCGTCTGTGTAAAACTGCATTGGATTTTTGAACACTTTTGACATTCGAATGCCCCAAGTGGTGATGTAGATAATTTCCTGGCTTGTTACAGGTGTTGGTCTACAATCGGTTGTCCACAGATGTTTTCCTGGCTTGTTACAGGTGTTGATCTGGAATTCTTCAGACGTGCCCTGGCTGGATACAGGAATCGAGTCTGGAAAGGTGATAGTTAACAGATATGCCCTGGCTGGATACAGGAATCGAATCCTCAAACTCTTCAGACGTGCCCTGGCTAGGTACAGGAATCGAGTCTGGAAATGTGATAGTTAACAGATATGCCCTGGCTAGATACAGGAATCGAATCTTCAAACTCTTCAGACGTGCCCTGGCTAGATACAGGAATCGAGTCTGGAAATGTAATAGTTGATTTGTTGAACACTTTTGACATTCGAATGCCCCAAGTGGTGATGAAGGAGTCTTGAATCAGATTACTCTGCATATTGAGAGATTTCTTGAAATCTTGACTGGACTGCCTCAGGTTAACTGAACTTTGAAAGATCTGTTGGACCTTGACTGGACTGCCCCAGGTTAATTGGATTCTGAGAGATCTGTTGGAACGTCGACTGGACTGCCCCAGGTTAATTGGATTTTGAAAGATCTTGTTGGACCTTGACTGGACTGCCCCAGGTTAATTGGATGGTGACATGTCATGCCCCTTGCTGATAGGAGATTTGTAAAGGAAGTGTCGTCCTTTTGAAGTGATTTGGCTCACTGAGAGAGTTTTCGTTCCTCCGAACATTCGCTGTATGAATTTCCTCGCTGTCAAACAAAAAGCCAAATGCAGACAGTGATATTCAAGCAATGCAAAGTTTATGTTTGTCTCGAAGTTTTGAAAAATGCGTTTTTTAGCAGAAAACTTTTTATGAGACAGATCAACACAAGATTTAGAGCAAAGCCTTACAGGAGTCAGGATACCTTTTGTAACAGTATGCTTTCGAATTAACCCATGCTTCAATTAGGACTTCTGAAGGGTTGTAACGTGGCTTGGTTCACGGTTTAAGAAACAAAGGATAAAGGCTCAAAGTATATTTGTACCCACCCGCTCTTCGTGATGTTCTTCAACCTAAGCTCAGTTAATTGTGCGTCACTCTGTTTTGAGTTTGGAACGACTTTTGGGCGATGGTTCACCGGTTGAATTCGGGGAGACAGTCATCATCTCCTTTTTTCTTTTTCAACATTTTTCATGTTGTTGAGGATTTTGTAATGACCTCACTATTTTGATTTTGATTTGTTATCCCTAACTTTTGCCTGACTGTTACCGTTTTCCGGGATTACCGTCAGCGGGATGCCCCAGCTTTCTTAAGCCTCCTTTATAGGTTTTGGCTTGGTGGGCTTTTCTCTTTTGAGAGATTGACTGGCTATGTGATAGGGAACCACCCCTGTCTTTTGATTCCAAAGGTATGCTCTCTTTTTTGACATCGTTCGTTATATTATGAACTGAGAGTTTGCGACTTCAATGCGCATTTTCTTTTGAATTAAACTGAGATACTACCCTGCCCCAGGTTTATATCAAAGGTTTCGATTGTTTAGAACAGAAAACTCCTACTTCTTTGGCTCGGAGGGGTTGACTAGGGATTAACTTCCTTATAACTCCAGTGTTTGGGAATTGAAAGAAATGCATGTACATCATCAGCAAGGTCTGTTCGAAAGCATATTGTATAAGATCATGGTATTGTTTCGTCATCCTCCCTCTAAAGGCTTGCATCTTTTTATCAAGAGTCAAACATCATAAAGAAAAGCATGAGAATAGTGAAACGAATGGATGAATTCAAGACAAACATATGCAATGCATTAATGAAAACAGAGTTTAACATCAACAGATAATTGTTTGACAGCAAAAGAAATTACAACTTTGAAAATTCAAAAAGAAGCAAAAGTCTTTCAGCTTGAGCTTCGTCATTTCAAGTGGAGAACCCTTTAACGGAAGATTTTCATCTCGCCATCTGGCATGAATTCCAGCACCCCAATGTCGATCAGATCTTGAATCTTGTTCTTCAAGGCCCAACAGTCGTTGGTGTCGTGTCCCGGGCTGTAGGAATGGTAAACAAAAAATGCGTCGGGACGATAGTTAGGAGAGGAGGTATTGAGCTTCTGAGGAGGATCCCTTAGGGTGAGAAAGTTGACCTCCAACAGGCGCTTCAGTATAAAGAATGATGGTATTTCAGTCTCCGTGAACTGTCTTCCCGACGTTTCTTGCTTACGCCAATTACCCCGTTGACGCTGGCGAGGTTGTTGATGGGCTTGTGATCTTGAAGCAAGCAAAGGAGCTTTCCCCTTATTTTCTTGAGTGGCTGGAGGCTGGGCGGTGACTTGCTCTTCAACCTCAGATGTTTGCCCCAATTGGTTGTTTGGAAGCAGTTGGCGGACAAGAACTCTGAGTTCCTCTTGTCTTTGAGATAGGTCTTGGATGAGAGCCATCTGGCCCACCAACTGTCCCGTCACTTGGGTTCTCAATGTTGTCAAATCAAATTGCAGCTCCGCAAGCTGATCACTCCTGGCATTGTTGGAATTCCCCAAGCCCTTTGTGAGGAGAGCTTTCATCTCTTCTTGCCCCAAAGACAAGTTCAGGAACAACTCCTGCAGCTGAGCAGTCTGGTCTTGGATGTCTTTGACAGACCTTTCTAGAGCCATCTCTTACTGAAATAAACAGTATGAGAGTAAGGAAACCTGAAAAAGGAAAGACTGTCAAAATGTAATGCATGATATGTGGATGCATGCTTTTAAGGATCTCTTGGGGTAAACACAAGAAAATGTTAGAGGTTGAACTCTGCTCTTGGATTGGAGAACTTCGCACCGGTGGATGTCTTTCCACGAGAATCAAGCTCACCATGTCAAGTGGGTCATCGCTACTGATTCAAGTTGTTGCACTTGATCTTTGTTTGGAGAATTTTGTATCGGTTGATGTCTTTCCACGAGAATCAAGCTCACCATGTCGAGTGGGTCATAGCCACTGATTCAAGTTGTTGTACTTGATCTTTGACGGCATTTGTTTAGAGGAGAAACCTCTTGCCCCTTGGTAGATGTCTGGTTCAACGTAACCCTGCATCAAAAGAACCTTCAAGATCCTTGAAATGGTTATTGAAAATGCTATGGTATGATGTTATGATGTTATGTACATGTATGCGAAAAAGCAAGTGAGTGTATATACAGGCAAACATATTCACACAAAGCAAACAAGTCCTCAGGTTTAGGCTTGCATGGGGTTCAGGTACTACCCTCTTTCAGTTCGTTGGTTAAAACCTGTCCTATCAAAAGTAACCGGGTTCTAGAGGATCTCAAATCATTGGCTACCCTCGATCGGTCATAACTCCAACATCGCTATCTTTTCTTGCGGCCGGAACCATCGCGAGAGTTTAGCCTCAATGAGTGTAGCATACTGCTATTGTTCTAATGGCCAAGTTGGGTCAATTTAGGGTTCTAAGGTCGGTTGGTGCTTAATGACTCCTTGGAAGACCCATATTCTCCCCGTTTCAACACGAGGGATATCGGTACAGACCAAGGTGCCACACCAACGTAGCCACTGCTTCACCCATGTCGGTATACCCCGGACAGGTCCCTCGCAGATTATGCTACCTAAAAGGGTATTCCCCAGATCCGGGTTAGGATCTATGAAACTCCGATACAAAGCCCACAAATGTAAAAGCAAACAAAGCAATCAATTGAAAATAAAGGTGATCTAAACCCTAAGGTAACCCCACTTTTAGCCATATCCCCAGCAGAGTCGCCAGTTCTGTGATACGGTGGGAGAACTGACTTGAGTTTTGTGTTTGTATCCGCACTTGTTCGGTTGAGCAAGAGTCGCCACCGACTTTTTATTTTATCCTAAGGAAAGGTTAAAAAGCACAGCAAAAACCTTTTGAGATATTTCATGGGTTCGGGGGGTAGATTATGAAAAGGGAAGGTATTAGCACCCTTTTCATCCATGGTTATCCATGGGCTCTTAGTTACTTGGTTTTTAGATCACTTGCCTTGATTTTCGATTGCTTGAAATTGTGGTGTATGTATGTGTTTTGAAAATGTTTTTGAAGAGATGCCTTGTCTTAGGCGACCAATGTATTCGACTCGTGTTTGAGTGTTTTACAAAAGTGTGTATCTTTTCGAAAAGATGTTTCAAATGTTTTTGAGAGTTTGTTTGAAAGTATGTGTGGAGTGTGGTTTTTGAAAAGAAGGCAAGCGTTTTTTGCAAGTTGATCTCAAGTAACTAAGAGTTTTGTCTACCCTATTGTACTCAAAGGTTTTCTCTATGTTTTCAACCCTTTTTAACAATTTTGTTCCACCATTGAATTTGGTGGACAATCTTGCGTTTAGGAAGTTTAACGGGACGGGCGCGGGTCATCGTATGGACCATGAATGCAATGGTGCCGAGTGTCTTTGGCAATTTGCTTTGAAGGGACTATGATCATTCCGTTTTAGGCAACTTTCAAAAGCGTCATCGAGGGACTTATGATCATTTGAATTTGTTTTGCCAAAGATACTCGACGTGCAAGCATGGCCTATTTTGGAAGGCAACATGTGGGATTACCCTAGAGGGTGCAAGTGTGATTGTGTATTGATTTCATGTGTTTGTCTTGTATTAGGTTATCTAGCGTTTGATTTTATGTACATGCAAACCCTAGGTCTAACCA
Source organism: Vicia faba (assembly GCA_948472305.1). Classification (NCBI taxonomy): domain Eukaryota; kingdom Viridiplantae; phylum Streptophyta; class Magnoliopsida; order Fabales; family Fabaceae; genus Vicia; species Vicia faba. The sequence continues at coordinate 99,906 of CATIWC010002049.1, read as the reverse complement.
TGGTATAATTCAAAAGCGGTAAATTGCGAAAATGTAAAGTCTACGCTATTACAGAATAAGTATCCGGGAGTGGGGGTACAAATTTACGAATGGGGATGAGACTTAGGAATGTAATGTCCAATAAGTTACAACCAAATCGAATTTGCGATCAAATGTAAATGTAACGAATATCAATGTATAAGATAAGCAAATGTGTATAGGGGCAATGTGAATGTATTGTGTAAGTGTAGGTGTTTATGTATGTAATTATTTACAGGTTAGAGATGTGAATTTGAATGCGTATTATTAAGTATTGTTTTGACCTAAAGAATTAAATGTTTATTTACTTAATTAGTCTTGTAATCTTGTATATTCTTTATATGTACAAAAAAGAATGTTTTGATTAAATATCAAGAATTAAATTATGTATATTAGAAAAAATGTATTTTTATTGGTTATGCACAAAAAGTATTTTAATTAAAAGAAAAAGGTTTATGTATATTGAAAAATATATTTTAAAAGTGTTAAAATATTAATGCATTGTTGTATTAATCTTAAGAAAAGTTATATATTTATGTATAAATAGAAAATTTTCCTTAAATACCTTAAATCATATTATATACAAAGAATGGCATTTTAGTTAAAAGAAAAAGGTTTTATATTTTAATTGTATTGTGTAATAAAAAATGTATTTCAATTATTAAAAAATAAAAATATTTTGATGTCAACAAATAATAAAAGAAAAAGGGTTTTGTTAATTTAAATGTATAAGAAAAGAAAATGATGTTTAAAAAGAATTGGAAACAAAAAAATCAGAAATGGGCTTTAGGCGCTTCAGAGGTGGGTAAGGAGGGGGTGCGAATTGGAAAACAAAAAGGCTTAGGCGTGGTTGAAACGGGTTAGGCCCAAGTTGACACAAAGCATTTTTTAGGGTTTGAAGGTTTTGTTTCAGTTGGGATTACGCTTAGGGTTCGTGCGCCGTTCGTTCATCGTTCTTGCCTCATCTTCTTCGTCCTCAATGCTGAAATGCAAACCTCCGCCCAGAGCCACCATGCCATCTACTCCTCCGTCTACCCTCCTCCATGGGTCATTCACGTTAGGTACAGAAGTTTGTTTTCAGTCTCGTTTAGAATTTATTTTCGTCTTGCATGCTAAGGTTTCTCATTTATTTGATTTTTGTTTACTGATTTACGCAAGGTTTTGAAGAAAGAATGAAAAAGATTTTACCTTTGCGAAGGAGGAGGAAGGAGGCACTTGGAGGTCTTGACGAGCGGAGGGTTTGCGCGATGATATTGGCTTTTTGGTGACCCTGGTATTTCTATACTCTTCTCTAGGCTTTATGATGTTTGCCTGAAAGCTTGATACACATGTCTTCTTTTCTTCTTCTCCTTCTTGTGTTGCCTTCTGTTTATGTCGCCTCAAATGTTTGCTTTTGAATGATTTGCCTTTGAGTTGTTTGTCGCCTGTGATGAAAAATTTCTGAGGCTTAGGATTTACCACTGAGTGCTTGAGTAGGCTTGCATATGCTTGAATAGCTTCAACAGTCTTGTTGCCTTTCGAATGCTGGTTGAAATATGATGCTTTGAATATGCTGAGATTGATGTTGGTATGCCCCTTTTTTACGCCCAATGATGAAGAAATTCTGAGGGTCTTTGTTTGGATGTATTTGGATTAGGCTTGTATGTGAGTTGAATGGTACAGGTTTTTTGGTAATGGCCTCTTGAGGTTTTGTGCAGGTTAACTGGTCTATGGCTTTAACAGGTTTTTGCTTGAGGTTTGATGCCTTTCAGGCAGGTTTAAGGCCTTTTGTGATTTCATCTGGTTTGGCCTTGCTTGCTTCAGGCAGGTTTTAGGTATATGCTGGTATGGCTTGTGGTTTAATGGCTTAGCAGGTTTGATGCTTAGACAGGTTGGATGCTTAGGCAGGTTTTTGCTTAAGGTTTGACGCTTCAGGTTGATGGCCTTGGGGCTCTTCTCTCAGGTTAGGCCTTTGACAGTGGGTGGAAGGTTTGATGAACAGGTTTGGTGATGATTTTGTGGTTATTAGCAGGTTTTTGGCTTTGAGGACCAGGCCTGGCCTTGCTTGCAGATTCTTTGGTTTGTGGATGTTTAACACAGGTTATGCTGTTTGGATATGGGCAGTTCTGTGTTTTGGCAATGGTTATTATACTTATACAGTTTTGTGTATATTCTTTGTATTGGTTTGCCCTCCTGCTCTTATCCACTGTGTTCAGTTTTTGTTTTATATTATCTTCCTGCCTAAAGCCTAAACCTGGTTTCTTTTTTCTTCTTCTCTCTTTCTCTCAGTAGAGTTAATATATTAAAATATGCTTATGTTGTACTTTTTCTGAAAGGGCCACTTTATTTTTTGGGAAATGATGAAAAGAAATGGCTTGCTTGCATAACAGTTTTTCTCTGCATTCTTGTCTCTTCTTTTGACAGCTTTTGTACTTTGTATCTTTTCCAAATCTTCTTCTTTGGTAGCCTTGAATAGCTTTGTGACATTTTGACAACAAGTTTGAATTTTTCAGTTTGGTTTGAACTTGGAGTTTTGAGATTTGAACTTATGCAGTTAGACACTTTTTGAATTGTGCAATTTTGACTTTTGGTGCATTCATTTTTAGCAAATAAACATTCGTCCCTCTTTGTCAACCGGGAGAAATCCCGTGATTTGTAGAGAGGGTTAACTGATCCCAATCAGTGGCCCTTAATGATGAACTGTCTTTTATTTATCTGTCATTATTTATTTATCTGCTTTTTGACTTTTCTTTTTTCCTTTTGCAGATGAATAATTGAATGGAGGGGAGCAAAGGATAGCAAATGAAGAATTGAAGAATAGAAAATGTTTGGGATAGTTTTCTTTTTATTTAAATTTAAATTAATGTAAAATCATTGCATGTAATTAAATTATAAACAATAATTGTACGAATAATTTAAAAATAAATAAAGGTTTTTATTATCCAATTAATTCTATTTCCTTTAATGTTTATTTATTATTTAAAATTCTTTGAATTAAAATAATTGAAAAATAAATTCCAATCACTTAATCTCAGAATAATAAATAATTTAAATAAACAATGCTTTAGCAATTTGAGCAGTTAAACCTGGCATTTCCAATATCCAAAGCAAAGCAACAGTTAATCAAAACACTGATCAAGCGCATTCCCTTTTCACTGATTTTTACCAAACACTGTAAATCCAAACTGCATGGATCTTTTGACTGGTTCAATCAAACGAACGTGAATTCAAACCAAATGCCTTCTTTTACTGATTAAATCAAACAATGCGAATTCAACCCAAATCTCGGAATAACTTGCAAAGCATCGTAGAATTAAATCTTCCTGAGAACGTGTCCACAAAAACCCTAATTCCTGATTAAATTCCAAAGAGCGTTCGCCTGATCAAAGTTGAGCCAAAATCAACCAAAACCCTAAGCCAACTGTGTGAAACATTCCAGAGCCCTGAAAAATCAATAAAACCCTAATTGTGTCCTGACTGACGAGAAAAGTCAGTTTGACCGATTCTTGAGCCAGTTTGAAAAATCAGGAAACGCCTGAAGCTGCGATTTCTTGTGGAAAAATGCGAGGGCAAATTTTGGGGTACAACAGTTGCCTTATACAAATTGACCATATTACGCATGTAAGGTATCTTAGCAAAAACAAGCAAATACAAGATCATAGTCCCTTGATGACGCTATCTAAGTTGCCTTTCAAATGATCTTAGTCCCTAAAAAAGGAATGCTAAGATAGCTTGCAACATTTCTAATCATGGTTATACAATGACCCACGCCCATCCCGTTTACATCCAAAGATAGGGTTACTTACCAAATCAATGGTAAGATAACAATGTCAAAGGAAAAGGAAAATGGACAAGAAAGACTTTTGAGTAGGTAGAATGCTCCTAATTACTTGCTCAATTTCAAACAAACATCCTTGTTATTTTCAAAACAAACACTTACACTTTCAAACATCTTACAAACTTGAAAACATTTTCAAAAAGATCAAACATCTTTGTATACATTCTTATAAACAAGAATCATTACAAAGATTGCCTAAACAATGGCCTCTTTACAAAATACTTTCAAAAACCACACCAAGAACAATTTCAAACAAAAAGAAAGTGATCTTGCAATTAACTAAGAGCCCATGGAAAACCATGGATGAAAAGGGTGCTAATACCTTCCCTTTTCATAATCTACCCACCGAACTCAAGAAATAATCTCAAAGGTATTTCCTGTGCTTTTTCACCTTTCCTTTTGGAAAAAAGAGAAGTAGGTGGTGACTCTTGATAACCGCAACATTTGCGATAAAACGCAAAACCCTCAAGTCAGTTCTCCCACCGTATCATAGAACTGGAGAATCTGCTGAGGACAATTCTAAAAGTGGGGTTAACATATGGTTAGATCACATCTACTTGCTTTCATTGTTTGACTTGTTTGCTTTATATTATGGTTCTTTGTTTAGGTTTGAATCCTCTACCAGGATTTGGGATACCTTATAGGTAAGTAGCAATACGTTGTGGAAACTGTGCCGGGTATATCGACATGGTCTAAGCAATAGCTACGTTAGTGCGACATATTTGTGGGTACCGGTAGCCTTTGAGTTAATCAAAGAGAATACGGGGTTGCGGAGTGATGTCATGAAGCACTAATGAACTTTTAGAACCTTTACTTGACCAACTTGGCCTTTAGGACGTAGTGAGATGACCGACTTTGGTGCAGTCCAAAGTTGGTAGATACTCGATACTACACTCATTAAGGTTTGGTTTCTTGGGATATTTCGGTCGCCATTAAAGAGGCTTATGCTGAAACAATGACCAAGGAAACAAACTAGTGATATTGAGCTCCTTGGAACCCGGTTACTACTACTAGGACAGGTTGAGCCAATTAAACTTCAAGAGGATACTTACCCATAAAACTCCATGCAAGCCTAAACCTAAGGATTTATTTGCTTTGTTTGTATATACATACTTGTACATAACATCATGAACATCATAACATCATACTCATTCACTAACCATTTCAAGGATCTTGGGATTTATCTTTGTTCTGTTTTGTAGGATATGGATTCTCTTCGCAGGAAAAATATTCAAGTCAACCTTGTAAGGATCCCTCCATAACTTAAGGAACTAGCTTCAAGGATTCCAGAAAACTCTCCATTCACCGAGAGACATGGTCGCCTACTCAACTTGGTCACCTCCAACACAGATGAGGACATAATGAACTTGCTCTTTCAGTTCTTTGATCCTTTACAACATTGCTTCACATTTCTCGACTATCAACTTGTGCCTACTTTGGAAGAATTCTCCCAACTCTTGAGAATTCCCATTCTTAATCAACTACCTTTCAAAGGTACATAAAGAGACCCAAATCCAGAAGAAATTGCTCAAGCTCTACACTTGCACTCATCTAATGTCACAACTCATTGGGAAACAAGGAGTGTTGTCAAAGGTTTCCTAGCAAAGTTCTTGTTTGAGAAAGCCCAAAACTGTTGAAACTCCTTGGATTTGCAAGCCTTTGAAGAAATTGTGGCTCTCCTCATCTATGGGATGGTTTTGTTTCCAAATTCTGACCAACTCATAGATGTGAACACCGTCAAAATCTTCATATCCCGCAACCCGGTGCCTACATTGCTAGGAGACATCCTACACTCTTTTCACACTTGCACAACGAGGAAAAGAGGTGTCCTTATGTGTTGCACTCCTCTTTGGGCAAGATGGTTTACTTTGCATCTTCCCCAATCTGTATTAAATAATGAGCAAGGTTCAAGGTGGTCATAAAGGTTGATGATGCTCAAACATTCAGACATTCATTGGTGCTCCCGATCCATAGAGAATGTTACTATTATTGACCGTTGTGAAGAATTCCCTAATGTCCCCTTACTTGGTATTAGGGGAGGCATCACCTACAACCCCTACTTAGCCTTAAGACAATTTGGTTATGCCCGAAGGGATGGCCCTCAAAAGATGTTGATTCAAGGTTTGGTATTTGACTATGAGAACGACGATCAAGGTCTTCGCCAGAGATTTATCTGAGCTTGGAGGATGTTGAACAAGGTAGATAGAAAGACTTTAGGGCACAATAATTCCATCCCTCTTGAGCCTTACCTCAAATGGGTACGAACTCGTGTTCAGAGTCTTATGATGCCTTACCTCTACATTCTCCCAGTAATCATTGAGCCTGTCATGGAAGGAGATGTTCCATATACTATCCTACATCAGGACATGCCCACCTCTCTTGAAGACCTACAAAGGGATTGGATACAACTCAAGGGGGAGCGAGATACTTTCGAAGCCCAATTCTACGTAAGCGAGAAGAAGGTTTTGGAACTCACTAGGCTACTTCATGAGGAGCAGACTCTGAATGCCTACATTGCACCAAAGAGGATGCGTACTCCCTTTTAATATTAGAGTTTTCTTTGTATTATTTTACCCAAGAAGGCATTGATGTACTTGAGCTTTTATCTATCAATATAACGTGTGTTTCCTTTTTGTCTAAAACAAATTTGAATCTTAAAATCCTTGAAATCATTGCATATGCATTTAGCATTCATCATAACATAAGCAGGTTTCTTGCAACAAGTCTCCTCATCTCTCTACTGTTTATTTCAGTAAGATGGATCTTGAGCAAACGGTGAAGGACCTCTAAGCTAAGAATGCACAGTTTCAACAATTGTTCTTAACTCTAGCCAAAGGACAAGAAGAGTTGAAGACCTTGCTGGCCGAGGAGAAGAAAAAGAAAATGAAGAAGATAACCGGAGTTCTAAACATGGGAAGAAGATTCTAAGGGCAGACAAGAAGGGCCTTAGACTTTGCAACAACATCCGGTGAGAAAGACAATCAAGATGGGAAGGGCAAAGAAACAATTGTCCAGTCAGAGTCAGAAGAGGAAGAGGAAGAATAAGACTATTATGAATAACAACATCCTCTAGTTGACGACAAGTATAAGAATCTTAAAGAGCGGTTGAGCGCAATGGAAATCCAAAAAGTGCCTGGATTGGACTTTGAGGAGTTGGGCTTAGTGTCGGGGATTGTCATTCCTCCAAAATTCAAAGCACCTGTGTTCTCCAAATATGACGGAGTCTCATGCCCCAAAATGCATCTCCGGTATTATGTGAGGAAAATCCAGCCCCATACTGCTGACAAAGACTTATGGGTACACTTCTTCCAAGACAGTATGTTTAGAACTCAACTTGATTGGTTTTATCAGTTAGAAAGAGCCAACGTTCATAGCTGGGAAGATCTTGTTGCATCCTTTTACAAAGAATACCAATACAACACTAATCTTGCGCCCACTCGTACTCAACTCTAGAGTATGGCCATGGTTTCAAGTGAAGGCTTCAAGGACTATTCGCAAAAATGAAGGGATTTGGCCGGAAGAGTTCAACCTCCTCTATCTGAAAGAGAGTTGGTAGACATGTTTTTGGGCACCTTGTCTGGTCCCTTCTTCAATAACTTAATTGGGAGTTCATTGGCGGGTTTTACTGAACTGATATTGACCGGAGAAAGAGTAGAAGTCGGGATAAAGAATGGAAAGATTCAAAAAGATGCATCCTCTGCTGCTGTAAGAAGACCATTCATCGAAAAGAAAGAAGTGGTAGCTGTATATCCTCAGAGAAATCAAGATAGGGCCGAACTCCGTCCAATGGTGGGGACTGTTATGATTCCTAAACTTGTGCCTGAACAACAAAGAAACAACCAACCAAGAATGGAAAGACCAGTCAGACAATTCACCCGAATTAATATGATACTCTCTCAAGCATTGCCATATTTGTTAAGATCCAACCTAGTGACCTTGAAAGAAGCTCCAAAGAACCCTAACACAACCTCTCCTCACTATCATCCTAATGCCCGCTGTGCATACCACTCTGAAAGTCTCGGTCATGACACTAGCAACTTTTGGGCTCTTAAGAACTAAGTACAAGACCTCCTTGAAGCCAAAGAGATTGAATTTGATGCGCCAGAAAAGCCCAATGTCATTTCTGCCCCTATGCCTAAACACGGCCATAATACCAACGCCATTGAGGAAGATATGTTTGTTACTTCAATTGATGAACTTATGACCTCACTCCTAACTATCAAAAATAATTTATTGAATGCCAGTGTTTTCCTAGGCTGTGATGAAAGCTGTAATTCCTGTTTGTCCTTACCAACTAGCTGTCCTTTATTGAGAGCAGGCGTTCAGTGCCTAATAGAAAACAAGGAAATTTTGTTCAAAAAGACTTCTGTTACACCTGTTCCTTATAATGATGTTTCCATCGTTACCATTTCCGACAATTCTTCCAGGGTCTCCACCAAAAGACTTGTTAGAATTACATCAGTTCCAAAAGTAGCTCCTTTGATAATTACAATGCCTGGACCAATCCCGTATTCATCAGACAAAACTGTACCATGGAATTATGGAGGTGATGTCTACTACCACAATATCAAGCAAGATCGGCCAACTGCTGAAGATTCAAGTTCTAAGAAGGTTGACTCAAATATCAGTAATATTTCAGGGACTAGCAAGATTACCCAAAGTGGAAGGATATTTTCTCCAGAAATTGCTCCCCAAAGGTTGTTTCTGGACCCGTAATCATTCCTATTGTTGTTGCTCCTCCAAAGGCTGTTCCCAGTCCTACAATCATCTCTGCTAATACTCCTGCTGACAAAGCTGTTACAATCCCTGTTATCACCCCTACTGATATTCTTGCTGCCGAGTCAACTGAGACTCGAGGTAAAAGTATTCTGATCGAGCCTATCTGGACGAAGGCACAATCATTGGCTATCCCTGAGACCTCTCGGAAAGAGATGGAGAAAATCCTAAAGATCATAAAAAGAAGCGACTATAATGTAGTCAAGAAATTGGGGCAAACTCCATCAAAAATTTCCATGCTGGCTCTACTACTATGTTCTGAGGCTCATGCAAAAGCCTTGGTAAAATTCCTGAAAACTGCTCATGTACCCCAAGAAACATCTGCCGATTAGTTCCAAGACTGCGTAGCCAGCTTGACTGCAAATAATGGTCTAGGTTTTTCGGATGCTGATTTAACGCCAAGAGGGAGGAAGCATAATGAGGCATTACATGTCTCAGTGGAATGCAGGGGCACAACTCTGGCTCATGTCTTGGTTGACACTGGTTCGTCTATGAATATGTTGCCTAAAAAGGCTCTTGATAGGCTTGACTGCGAGGGATTGACATTGAAATCGAGCAACATAGTAGTGAGAGCCTTTGACGGCTCAAAAAGGATGGTGCATGGGGAAGTGGATATCCCCATAAAGGTTGGAACCCAAACATTTGATTCAACTTTTTATGTAATGGATATTCGTCCTTCATATTCCTGCTTGCTAGGCCGACCATGGATTCACAATGCTGGCGCTGTTACTTCTACGTTGCACCAAATGCTGAAATATCCAATTCAAGGGAAGATTATCATCGTTCATGGAGAAGAAGAGTATATGATCATCCATCTCAATTTCTTCAGATAAGTGGAATTAGATGGTGAATTTATTTAAACTCCATTCCAGCACTTTGAAGAAGTCCCGCAAGATATGGCAGTAACTAAGGTTGTGTCTCAAGTTCCTAAGATCACAAGGCCTCCGCTTAGGATGTCGTCTTTGAAGGATGCCAAGGCGGTGATAGAAGAAGGTGGATGCACTATTTAGGGACAACTCCCAGATATCCCATATAAATCTGACAAGTTTGGCCTGGGTTTCACTTCAGGTGCCCAGAAGGCTCTGTGCCGCGCTCGTGCCAAAGGACCACCCTTGAAGATCAGCAACCGCGAAGTCAATGCGGTGGAAGATGTTGAAGACAACTACAACCTGGAGGATTGGATTTTCCCAACTATCAGTGGAGGGCTCAACAATTGGGAGGATAGAGATTTCGTCCCAATCACTTTTATCCCACAATAATTTGTCTTTACATTTTGTTGGATCTGTAATATTAAAACAATTCAGACTCTTAAAACCTTGTGTCTTACCCGAGGCACAATGGTCCATTTGTAAGGGTTATCATCTCATTTCCATATGACATCAATGAATCATGGATGTTTTTGCATACAAACTTTGTGCTCACTGTTTTTCTTTTTTACATTTTCATTTCTTTCAAAGATAGCTATACTCTTACACACACTCACACTCACAATACAGGTCTACACCCATTCGGGATCCCATGGGTAACGGTTCTGCTATGGCCTTCTGTGACTCTGAAAATCTAATCTACCAAGCCGAAGACGAAGGTGAGGAAGATTGTGAAGTACCCGGAGAACTTACCAGATTACTACAATAAGAAGAGAGAACCATTGAGCCCCACGAGGAACCTGTGGATACAATCAACCTAGGTACCGAGGAAGACAAAGAGAAGTCAAGGTGGGTGCCAACCTGGAACCCAATGTCAAAGAGCGTCTGATTCAGTTGCTACATGAATATGTTGAGGTCTTTGCTTTATCGTATGAAGACATGCCAGGACTTGATGCAGATATTGTGGTACATCGTCTACCTACAAAAGAGGATTGCCCACCAGTAAAATAAAAGGTACGTCGAATGCGACCTGATATGTCGGAGAATATTAAAGCAGAAGTCATGAAAAAATTCAATGCTGGATTCTTGGCCGTCACCTCCTATCCGCAATGGGTTGCCAATGTTGTTCCCGTGCCCAAAAAGGACGGCAAGGTACGAATATGCGTGGACTACATAGATTTAAATAGGGAAATCCCTAAGGATGATTTCCCACTTCCCCATATTGACATCCTATTTGACAATACGGCACAACACAAAGGGTTTTCCTTCATGTACTGTTTCTCAGGTTACAACCAAATCAAAATGTCGCCTGAGGACATGGAGAAAACAACATTTGTCACACAGTGGGGCACATTCTGCTACAAGGTTATGCCATTCGGGCTGAAAAATGCTGGGGCAACCTATCAGCGTGCCGTGGTAGCTCTATTTCACGACATGATACACCACGAAATAGAGGTCTATATGGACGACATGATAGCTAGGTATCAAACAGAAAAAGAGCATCTTGATCATTTACATAAACTGTTTGAGAGACTAAAGAAGTACAAGCTGAGGTTGAACCCAAATAAATGCACGTTTAGAGTAAGGTCTGGTAAGCTCCTTTGTCGCCAGCAATAAGGGTATTGAAGTAGATCCTTCCAAGGTGAAAGCGATACAAGAGATGCCTGTTCCTCGTACTGAAAAGAAAGTCAGAGGATTCTTGGGACGTTTGAACAACATTGCCAGATTCATTTCTCACATGACAGCTACTTGTGAACCAATCTTCAAATTACTGAAGAAAGATCAAGTAGTCAAATGGAATGATAAATGCCAATTTGCTTTCGACAAGATCAAAGAGTACCTGCAAGAGCCTCATGTGTTGATGCCACCAGTCGAGGGAAGGCCATTGATCATGTATCTAACTGTTTTGGAAAATTCAATGGGGTGTGTACTGGCGCAGCATGACGAGTCTGGCCGAAAAGAGCACGCTATTTATTACCTGAGCAAAAATTTTACCGACTATGAAACAAGATATTCACTGCTCAAGAAAACTTGATGCGCTCTGGCATGGGCTGCTCGCCGGCTAAGACAGTATATGCTGACTCATACTACCCTGTTGATATCTAAAATGGATCCAATAAATACATCTTCGAGAAACCTGCACTCTTTGGGAGAATAGCGAGATGGAAGATGATCCTAATAGAATATGACATACAATACACTACCCAGAAAGCAATAAAGGGAAGTATACTAGCTGATCACCTTGCTCACCAAGCTGTAGAAGACTACCAGTCCATGAATTTCGAATTCCCAGATGAAGACATCATGACGGTAAACAACTGTAAAGAATTCAGGCCATATGACGGACCTGAACAAGGATCCCGATGGACCCTGGTTTTTGATGGGGCATCTAACGCACTCGGCAACAATATAGGTGTTGTACTCATATCTCCTGAAGGGTGTCATACTCCTTTTACTGCAAGACTCTGCTTTAATTGTACAAACATTATGGCGAAATACGAAGCGTGCATCTTTGGTCTTAAAGCTGCCATAGATTTGGGGATCAAATCCTTAAATGTATTCGGAGATTCAGATTTGGTCATCAGCCAGATCAAAGGGGAATGGGACACCAAACACCCTAACCTCATCCCTTACAAAGAACATGTTTTGACATTGCTCCCATATTTTGAGAAGATTAACTTCGAGCATTTCCCGCGAGAAGAAAATCAGCTAGCAGATGCACTAGCCACAATATCATCCATGTTTAAACTTAAATGGGATAACGAGGCTCCCCAGATCACCATTGAACGAATGGATGAACCAGCACTCTGTCACGAGATTAATACTGAAGAAATAGTGGACCAGCCTTTGTTTCACGAAGTCAAGAGGTATCTCGAGGCTCAAGAATATCCAGAAGGAGCTTCAGTCAATGATAAGAAGTTCTTAAGGAGATTCTCTGCTAAATTATTCCTTAGTAATGGCATTCTTTACAAACGCAACCATGACTCTGTGTTACTTCGGTGCATAAACAAGGTTGAAGCTGAAATGATCATGGCTGAATTACATGAAGGCACTTTTGGCACCCATTCCAGTGGGCATACGATTGAAAATAAAATCCTACGGGCAGGCTATTACTGGTCTACCATGGAAGCAGATTGCTATCAACATTCTCGAACCTGCCACAAGTGTCAGATTTATGCTAACAAGGTGCACGTACCTCCGGTTCCTCTGAATGTCTTGACGGCTCCATGGCCCTTTACTATGTGGGGGGTTGATATGATTGGGGAAATAAATCCAACAACCTCCAATGGACACCGCTTCATCTTAGTGGCCATTGACTATTTTACAATGTGGGTGGAGGCAGCTTCTTTTGCTTCCGTTACAAAGAATGTTATCGCCCGGTTCATCAAGAAGAATCTCATCTGTCTTTACGGTATCCTGGAGAGGATCATTACAGACAATGGTACGAACCTGAACAATACTATGATCACCGCCCTGTGCGAGCAACTCAAGATCCAGCATCACAATTCTTCCCCTTATTGGCCGAAGATGAATGGTGTTGTCGAAGCCGCGAATAAGAGCACTAAAAAGATCATACAAAAAATGACAATTACGTACAAAGATTGTCATTAGATGCTACCATCTCTCCACGAATATCGTACCACAACTCGCACATCAACCGAGGCAACACCCTATTCTCTGGTATATGACATGGAGGTTGTCTTGCCTATTGAGGTCCAGATCCCCTCTCTAAGAATTATGAAGTATGCAGGGTTGAATGAAGACGATTGGATCCATACTCGACTTGATCAACTGAACTTAATTGACAAGAAAAGGCTTACGGCTGTCTGCCATGGTCAAATGTATCAAAAACGGATGATCAAGGCTTTCAACAAAAAGGTCAGACACCAAGTGTATCAAGTTGGAGATTTGGTGATCAAACGTATCATACTACCGCAAGGTGACCCCAGGGGCAAATGGACTCCTACATACGAAGGACCATTTGTAATAAAAAACATTTTCTCTGGTGGAGCAATGATCTTGACTACCATGGATGGCGACGACCTGCCGCACCTTGCGAACACAGACACAGTCAAAAGATACTACGCATAAGAGACCCGCTAGGCTGACACACCTAGGCAAAACAAGGGAATCCCGGTGAACCAAAAAGGTTCGGGCAAAAATTAGGGATAAAACAAAAAAATATATACACCCGGCAAGCTGAAAACTCGAAAGGGCGGCTTGGGCAAAAAAGTGTATCCCGATGGACTAAAAACCCGAATGGGCGGTCCAGGAAAAAGTTAGGGAATTAAAGCATATGACTATGTCCCATTGGATCACCTTACGGACAAACTTTGGCTTCCACTGACAAACTCAAAGGTTATGATCAATTCAATTATCTTCGGACGAGGCAACAAATAGACAAGATGCTCAGAGACATGAAGGCTATAGCAGAATGGGAACCCCATGGGATTATTTCACATAGATATCTTTTCTTTGTATCAAAATTTCCATTTTTTACGACGGAATTCTCTTACTAGAATGTTTGTCTCATTGTACAAAAATACTTACTCAAAGTCAATAAAAAGATATCCCTTTGAAAGTGCAAAACTATCTGTTTTTTCTTTACTCTTGTGTTTTGTTTACAAAAACGTCCAATGATTTATTGATGAACATATGCATGTGAATATAATTATTGTTTACGAATAAACAAAATAGAAAGACAATCATTGAGGGCTTTAAGGTAGGGAAATCTCTCTAAGTTATTTCCATAAAACCCCCCACAGTATGCAGTTTAATCCCTAGTGGAACAGAGCTTCCAATTATCAATCCCCAGTAGAAGTCGTTCAATTTCTCCGGACTCCTCAACAGGATTTTACAAACAGTACACGACATTTCCCTTACAACAGAGTTTATTCCTCTAAACGGAAATTCATCAACACTTCAACTTCACAACGTGAAGACTTACACCCCATATCTTCAGCAGCAGTCATGGATTTATTTTCCCCAATCCAACAACAGTGCATCAGATTAACTCACATACGCATACATCGCATCCATATATCATAAACATTGCTAACACGAATACATTATACCATGCATTTCATACAACACGAATTTGCATTTTAGCTAATATTTTTCGCTTTTTAGGATAAGGTTAACAGCTACCATTAACAATGTTCAAAGTTTGCAAATACAATTAAGATACTCTCCAGACATGGATGCCATTCTGACACTCAGTCAACTTTCAGAAACAGTACAGATACGCTCCAAACGCGGATGCCATTCTGATACTCATTCAGAGCCTCTTTCAGATACAATACAAATATGCTCCAAACGCGAATGCCATTCTGATACTCATTTAGAGTCAGCTTTCAGATACCGTTCAGATACGCTCCAGCCACAGATGCCATTCTGATACTCATTCAGAGTCTCTTTCAGATACAGTATAGATACGCTCCAGATGCGGATGCCATTCTGATACTCTTTTAGAGTCTCTTTTAGACACATTACAAATATGCTCCAGACACGGATGCCATTTTGATATATCAAGAATTTGCTCACAAGATCTCCCTTGACTCAAGACTGCATTAGGGTTTGATCAACTCAAGACACCTCCTTAAGCACCGATGACCAAAATTAGGGTTTGAGTTTGCACAAGGATTTTTGAGCTTCCAATGCCCCATACAACTTTCATAGATCATTTTGGACCCCCAAAATTACTCATGACAAGTTTCAAGCCTTGAATCACAATTTTGCTCAGTCAATTGAACAGTTGACCTAAAAATCAGTTGTATTGGGGAAAAAGTCAACTATGGCAAATTTATAGTCAAACCTCATAATTTTTTATCCACATCAACATTCTAGACTCATATGCATCATTTGATCAAGTTTGGACGACAACTCCTCAAGAAATTTGATCAAATCTCCAAAAGGGCAAAATGGTCAAAATTAAGGTTTTGACTGGGAAAGGGCAATTTCTGATTTTTGGAGTAGAAAATGGTCAATTGGTTTAAGGTATGATATCAAGATTCCAATTGCATAATTTTGACCTAGTGACATGGTTCAAAACATTGCAAGTCCATTGGATTGACAGATGAATTTTTCACGTTGGGATTGGTGGGTCTATCAGAGTCTGACTAGAGTAGTCAATAGGCAGGTCACCTCCTCTATACAACTTCCGTATTTTTCCATTTACCACGAAAGGAGCGCTTAAGTTATTCTTGATTTCTACAGCTCCTAATACTAACACTTTTGATACCTCGAATGGACCTGTCCATCTTGAACGTAGCTTTCCAGGAAAAAGTCGTAATCTGGAATTAAACAGAAGAACATGATCGCCTACATTGAATTCTTTCTTAGTAATTTTCTTGTCGTGCCATATCTTTGTTATTTCTTTATAGATGATGGCATTCTCATAAGCATTTAGGCAGAGTTCTTCCAACTTATGTATGTCCAGAATTCGTTTCTCTCCAGCTCTTAGGTAGTCTAAATTCAAGGATTTTATAGCCCAATAGGCTTTGTGTTCTAACTCGAAAGGTAAGTGGCAGGATTTTTCATAGACCAATTGATATGGGTTAGTTCCAATAGGGGTTTTGTAAGCTGTTCTATAGGCCCAAAGTGCATCTTTCAGCTTTCCGGACCAATCCTTTCTGGATATTGACACGTTTTTTTTCTAGGATTTGCTTGATTTCCCTATTCGATACCTCCACTTGGCCACTGGTTTGAGGGTGATATGGTGTTTCTACTCTATGTTTGACTCCGTATTTGTTTAAAAGTTTATTGAATATCTTGGATATAAAGTGCGATCCTCCATCACTTATGACTAGACGAGGTGTTCCAAATCTAGGGAATATGATGTTCTTGAACAATTTGATCACTACTCTCGTGTCATTTGTGGGGGACGCTATTGCTTCTATCCACTTGGACACATAGTCAACTGCCACAAGAATATATTTATTTCCCATTGATGATGGAAAAGGCCCCATGAAATCTATACCCCATACGTCAAAGAGTTCTACCTCTTGAATATTTCTTAATGGCATTTCGTCACGCCTTGAAATGTTCCCAGTGCGTTGACACCGATCACACTTGGTGATGTAAGTGTGGACATCTCTCTATAAAGTTGGCCAGTAAAGGCCTTCTTGAAAGATTTTGGCACATGTCTTTGATGTGCTTGTGTGTCCACCATAAGGCGCGGCATGACAATGTTTGATGATGCTTTCCACTTCCTCCTCTGGAACACATCGTCTAAAGATGTTGTCTATTCCTCTTTTGAACAAGAGTGGTTCGTCCCAATAAAAGCTTTTGATGTCATTGAAGAACTTTTTCTTTTGTTGAAAACTTAAGTCTGGGGGTATGATGTCAGCAGCTAGATAGTTCACAATGTCTGCGTACCAAGGTACGTTTCTTATCATTGAGACTTTTTTCGGTTTAAATTCTTTATAGGTTTCAGAGTCATCCTCGCTCATTGTGTTTATCCTAGCTATCAATATGTCATAAGTGAAGTGATCGTCTATTGGTATTAGATCTGGTTTCAAATGTTCTAGCCTAGATAGATGATCGGCTACTAAATTCTCAGTGCCTCTCTTATCCTTAATGTCTAAGTCAAATTCTTGGAGTAAGATAATCCACCTGAGCAATCTCGGCTTAGCGTCTTTTTTATTTAACAGATATCAGATTACTGCGTGATCAGTATAAACTACAATCTTAGCTCCTACTAAATAAGATCGGAACTTATCGATTGCGAATACTACAGCTAGCAATTCCTTCTCTGTAGTTGTGTAGTTAAGTTAGGCGGTATCTAGGGTTCTACTGGCATAGTAAATGACATGTAATTTCTTGTCTTTTCTTTGCCCTAAGACAGCCCCAACTGCATAGTCACTAGAATCACACATGATTTCAAATTGTTGCTCCCAGTCAGGGGGTTGAATGACAGGAGCTGAAATCAGCGCTTGTTTTAGAATGTTGAAGGCTTCAAGACACTTCTCATTAAAGTGATATTCAACATCTTTCATAAGAAGGTTAGTTAAGGGTTTTGTTATTTTGGAGAAGTCTTTTATAAAGCGTCGGTAGAATCCAGCATGTCCTAGAAAACTTCATACTTCCCTAACGGTTTTAGGTGGGTTGAGGTTCTCTATAACTTCTATTTTGGCTTTGTCAACTTCTATCCCTTTCTCGGAGATGATATGCCCTAAAACTATTCCTTCGTTGACCATAAAGTGACACTTCTCCCAATTCAACACAAGGTTCACTTCCACACATCTTTCTAAGATTTTTTCAAGGTTCGAGAGACAATTTTTGAAATCGAATCCACATACAGAAAAATCATCCATGAATACTTCCATAATTTTGTCGAGATAGTCCGCGAAAATGGACATCATACAACGTTGGAAGGTGGCAGGTGCATTAGAGTCCAAAGGGCATCCGCCTATAGGCAAACGTTCCATAAGGACAGGTGAATGTAGTTTTTTCTTGGTCCTCTGGGTGAATAGGGATTTGGAAAAATCCGGAATATCTATCTAGATAACAGAAATACGAATGCCTAGCTAGACGTTCGAGCATCTGATCTATAAATGGAAGTGGGAAATGATCTTTCCTATTCGCCTTATTTATCTTTCTGTAATCGATGCACATACGCCATCCTCCTTCTATTCGTTTTGCTACTTTGTCTCCCTTATCATTTTCAACAACCGTGATGCCTCCTTTCTTCGGCACCACATGTACAGGACTTACCCACTCACTATCCGATATCTGATATATTATACCAGCTTCCAGTAACTTAAGAACTTCTTTCTTAACTACATCACTCGTAATAGGATTTATTCTTCTCTGATGCTCTCTAGAGGGTTTCGAATTTTCTTCTAGCATGATCCGATGCATGCATACAGACGGGCTTATCCCTTTCAAGTCAGAGATTTTATATCCTAATGCTGAAGGGTATCTTCGCAAGGTATCTAAGAGTTGATTTGTTTCGTTTTGGCCTAGAGTGGCGTTAATTATAACTGGGCGATTCATCTCTTCGTCCAAAAACTCATATCTTAGATTCTTGGGTAGTTCTTTGAGTTCTAGAGATGGCTTTTTAAGACACGGAATATGATCGGGTGTAAGAGCTAAACATTCAAAGAGGTTGTCATCAATGTAAGGTTCTTTATATCCATCATCCTTTAGAATGGGTGTTGGTGGTAGTTTAATTAAGGATTCATCTTGCTCAAGTTCGTTTACGCATTCATCAATGATGTCGATTGCATAACATGCATCTCCTATCACAGGTGCCATAAGGAATTTAGAGAGGATAAATTCTATCTTTTCATCTCCTACTTTGAAGGTAAGTTTTCCTTTCTTAACGTCGATTATAGCTTCGGCGGTTGACAAGAATGGTCTTCCTAAGAGAATCAGGATTTCGTCATCTTCTTTAATATCCATTACCACGAAATCGGTTGGGATATACAACTGACCTATTCTAACTGGTATATCCTCTAATATCCCTGTGGGGTACTTGACAGGTCTATCAGCTAGTTGTAAAGACATTTTGGTTGGTTGTAGTTCTCCTAAGTTTAACCTCTTGCAGACTTCCAAAGGCATTAAGCTTACGCTTGCTCCTAGGTCTAAGAAAGCTTTGTCGATCATATGATTTCCTAGGATGCAAGGAATAGAAAAACTTCCAGGATCTTTGTCCTTTTTTGTAAGTTTATTTTCAGAGATGGAATGACATTCTAGGGGTTTAGGATCGTCGAGTCTGTGTTTGTTTGACAGGATGTATTTTAAGAATTTAGCATATGATGGTATTTGGGTAATCACTTCGGTAAAGGGAATCTCTACATGGAGTTTCTCTATTACTTTGATGAATTTTGGTATTGGCTTTCTATCTTGGTTTGTTTAAGTCTTTATGGGTATGGTGTTGGAGGTTTATAGGGTGAAGGTGGTGTATAAGTTTTATCTTTCGATTCTTCCACCTGGTTCTGTTGGGTTCTTGGTTCCTCTGGTTTCTCTACTTGGTCCTCAGGTATGCTATCTTTTTTTGGTTTTTTGGGTACACACATCGTTGGAAGTTTCAGTCCATCGTAAGCGGTTCCACTTCTTAGAGTGATAGCATTCGCTTGTCCTTTAGGATTAGGTTGAGTTTGTCCAGGGAATTATCCTCCAGGTGTGGTTTGTGTGGCTTGTGTATGAGCTACTTGCGAGATCTGAGTCTCGAGCATCTTATGATGGGTCATCATTTGGTCAAACTTAGTTGCTAGTTGTGTTACTAGTTTGTTTGTATGGGCGTTTTGGTTCATAAACTCTTTGTTTTGCTGAGTCTGGGTTGCGATAAAAGTATCTAGGGTTTCCCTAAGATTTGGTCTTGGTGGCACAACTTGCATATGTTGGTTTGATTTTTGAGGTTGAAAACCTTGCGGTCTGGGTGTTCCAGGATGTTGGATTGGATTGTTGTTTTTATAGGAAAAATTCGGGTGATTCCTCTATCCAGGGTTATAGGTGTTCGAGAACGGGTTTCCTTGGGTGTAATTGACTTGTTCTGAGATAGACTCATTCAACAGGTAACAATCTGAAGTTGGATGTCCTTGGGTTCCACAGAGTTCGCATTCCGAGTGGAGTGCAGCTACTGTGGCAGAGTTTTGGGATATGTTATCTACTCTTAAGGCTAGGGCATCCATTTTAGCTTGCATCATGTTCATTCTACTTATCTCATGCACCCCTCCTTGGGTCTCCTTCATCTCCACTTTCACTCGTTCTGCCCCTCATTGGTAATGGTTTTGGGCCATATCTTCGACCAGGGCACAAGTTTCAGGGTAAGGTTTGTTCATCAGCACACCACCTGCGGCGGCGTCGATAGACATTTTGGTATTATAATGGAGTCCATTATAGAAGGTGTGAATGATCAACCATTGCTCTAGGACATGGTGTGGACAAGCTCTTAAAAGGTCTTTATATCTTTCCCAAGCTTCAAATAGAGTTTCTCCCTGGTATTGGGTGAATCTAGTGATCAGGTTTCTAAGAATAGCGGTTTTGCTAGGGGGAAAATACCTGGCAAGGAACACTCTTCTAAGGTCCTCCCAAGTTGTTATCGAATTGGCAGGGAGGGAATCTAACCAATCATGAGCTTTCCCTCTTAGAGAGAATGGAAACAATCTTAGGCGTATTGCTTCATATGTGGCACCATTTGCTTTGAGGGTGTCGGATAATTGGATAAATGCCTTCAAGTGTTGATTCGGGTTCTCGGTAGCGAGACCAGCGAATTGGTTTTGTTGAACTAATTGTAATAGCGAGGGTTGTAGTTCGAAGTTGTTAGTTGTTATAGCTGGATTTACTATACTAGAACTAGGGTCCTCGTTAGATGGTTGGGCAAATTCCTTAAGCGGTCTTTGATTACGGTCCTCGGCCATAGCTTTCTTCAAATTTCATATAAAGAGACGGGCTCGAGCGAAATGTTCAGGTTCTACTAAAGGATCTATTAGGTTATCGGTGCTACGATTTCTACGCATCTACCGGCTAAATAAGTAGCCTTAGTCTAAACGGGATAACAAAAAGGGTACAAAATTTAGCAAAGTTGGTCCCCGGCAACGGCGCCAAAAACTTGATGGGCTTTTACTGTATAGTCTACATTATAACTGCAAGTGCACAGCCTATCGAAGTAATATATAAGATTATCGAACCACAGAGACCAATTGTCAATCTATCGACTCTATTATTAAGGTGTTTATCTAAGGCAGATCAGTAAGGGATTGAGTTCAGTACAGGGAAATAAAAGCGAATAAAATTAAAGAGATAAAACAAACGAGATCGAATGTAAATCATGAGATCATACAGTGTTCTAGCATGCATGTATAGTATTTACTTTTGGGCAATATTTTCCATTTATAGCAAATAACTGTTTAACAGGAACTTGTAGCTTTCGCATACTAAGAACCGAGTTTACTCTTTAAATTAAATTCCTTTATTGTCAATTATAAAGGGTGCCTAACGCGTTAAAGAAGTAAACCTATTTTTAAGAAACAAGTTATTTTGACTTAGTGAAAAAGTGTTTTAATTTGGAAAACTTAACTTAAAGAGATCCTTGGCTTTTGACCAAGAATCAGATTTTAATCCCACAAACGCGTCCGCAAATAGTTTCAAAATCGTTTTCTAAAATTATATCAAGTAATCCTACTTAACCAAACAAACTACTTTCGCTCTTTTCGTTTGGTCAAGAACTAATCTGGCTTAATCTCAAGTATGGACGACTTTCGATCTTACCCATAAACTATTAAACACATTTAAACCAGTATTAAAAACTAAAACATCCCAAAGGTATTTCTATTAGCATGGCATGCAGAACATAGTTATGATTCAATCCTTACATTCTAACCCTAATAAATTTATCTAGACATGGTAAGCATTTAAAGTCTATAAAACATGTAGACTATGATAAGAGCATTTAAAGTCTATAAAACGTGTAGACTATGGCAAGAGCGTTTAGAGTCTATAAAACGTGTAGACTATGGTAAGAGCGTTTAGAGTCTATAAAACGTGTAGACTATGGTAAGAGCATTTAGAGTCTATAAAACATGTAGACTATGGTAATAGAATTTAGAGTCTATAAAATGTGTAGACTATGGTAAGAGCATTTAGAGTCTATAAAACATGTAGACTATGGTAAGAGCATAAAATAAATGAAAGCAATTAAATTAGAACCTTGCTCCAATCAGAGGCTTAAATCTGATACAAGTCGTGTAAATGTAAAAGATAGTATGATAAACTTCAACCAAAGTGCTCCAAACTTGAATACAAACTCGCACACTCAAGTGTGATAACTTCCCGATGTGAGAAGATTATCACTTTACAAAGTAGTAATATATGCCTAAGCAGTAACTTGACTGGATCTAAGTTTGCATCTAAGTTTGGATGAAAACGAAAATGAAATGAACTTGCTATTTATAGAAGATCCTGAAACTTTGTAAAGACGAGCATGCCCCTCAACTCCTTCTGAGCGGGAAATGGTTTGTGAAGGCCGCAGGCACGGCCACTCTCCCCGCGGGCATGGTGAGTGAAAATGGAGAGATCGTGGGAACGTGGAAGTTGGCCCATGGGTGAAAGTGCGCCATGTCAGTGCGTTCCCTGTAGCCGGCGCGGAGCTGGATGCCATGTGTGTATTTTCTTGGAAAAACCCTATTTTTCTGGCGTTTTCGCTCGTTTCTTCTCTGAAGGCTCTGAAAGGACATGTGACCTGAAAACAAAGGAAATAAGGGTATAATACTAGAAAAACAATAATAAAACTAAGGAAAACATGTGATATTCGAGTAAGAAACATAGTGCGATTTGGTGTTATCATATCTTCACAAATGCAAGCCTAACAATGTCTAAATATGAAGATGGAAGTTCAAGAAAAATACCTCAAAACTGGAAATCGTGAAATGAGTTTGAGCTTGATTCAAGGTGCTGCATGATCAGGTTAGCTTCCTTGAGTCTCTAGGAAGCTAATGCAATGCTTAGCTTGAGTTGAGAGTGGCTGGAATGGTATGGAGAAGTCCAACTGCAATACTCTATTTTTGGCTATGGAAGTTGATGAAGGTGATGTTACAGTCTGCAAAAAGGGACAAGGATGGTTTATATTTGATGTGAGGAAGCTTTTGAAACTAAAAGACCAAAAAATGCACAAGTGGTTTTGAAGATTGAAGTTCAAAGTCAGAAATGGCACAAAAATGGAGGTTTTGTGAAATTTCTGGCTAGAGGAAATTTGGGAGTGCTTAAGGGTGTTCAAACTCGTGTCTTGGCTTGGAAATAACTTGTATAGTTATATGAAAAAGGTTTGGAGACTTGAGATGGTCAGAAGTACAAGATCACATATTTTGGCTTCTTGGCTTGTTTTTGAAGTAAGGATAACAAACATGGTTTCAATGCATAGTGCAAGCATGTTCTGATTAGTTAGAGGCTCTAGACAAGTTTCTTATGGTTTTTAGATTGTGTGCGATCAGAAGAAACAAGTTCAAAGCTCAAGATAAGTTGACTTTGTGATTAAAGCCTCTTTACTAGAATGGCAATGTTACTTTGTGCCATTAATGGAAATGCAACTTGGATAATGGCTCAAATGCTTGGATCAAAGCTCTAACAACTATGTAAACATTTAATAATGGAGTGAAAAACAATTTTGAGGCTTTCAAAGCAAATATTATGCAGCCTAGGTGTGGATTTGAATTCTTGTTCATCATGGAAATGACCTATAATTCAAGAATGAATGTCCAACTTCTTGTCTTTGATTCTGTTAGCTCAAGTATGATCTCAATGAGTTCTTGGACATTTTAGAAATCTTGTAAAATCCACTACAACCTATATGTTGGAAAACTTTGAAAATGTCTCTTGGAACTATGTGAAAAATTGCGATGAAGTTAGGTCAAAATCCTGCCTAAACTAGGGCAAAATTTCACTAAGTTTCCAAGTTTCATGAACATGTATTCACAAAATCATCACTTGAAATACATGCATTTATAAGAGAATTTGTATTCTACAATGTTTTATATCTCATTGAGATCTACAACTTTCATGTTAGAAGTTTCCTTTGAATCATCTTGCATCATGGTGGAAAATTGGCTCAAAGTTGTGAAAAAATATGAAGTTTCCAACACTTAGAAAAATTTCTAAGTTTAGAAATTTTGACTTTTCAAAATGAAATCTTGAATTTTTGATTTCTTGATAAATAAGTTTCATATTTTGACATGTTTTGATGAATTGTAATATTTGACACTTGATTTTGACCAAAAAGTCAAAGTTTGACTTTTTAGTGTACAGTTGACTTTTGATCAATTGACTGAAAATTCATCTGTCAATCAATTGATCTTGAGAAATGTTTTGAGCCATTCAATTAGGTCAAAATGATGTAATTTAATCCTTGAGATCATAACTTAAACCAATCAAACATTTTCTAGGTTAAAAATCAGAAATTATACTTTCTCAGTCAAAACCCTAATTTTGACCATTTTGCCCTTTTGATGATCAGATCAAATTTCTTGAGGAATTGTGATCAAAACTTGATCAAATGACATATATAGGTTCATTATGTTGATATGGATAAAAAATTATGAAGTTTGACTGTAAATTGGCCACAGTTGACTTTTTCCCCAATATAATTAATTTTTAGGTCAACTGGTCAATTGATTGGGCAACAATGTGGTCCAGGACTTGAAACTTGACATGAGAAATCTTGAAGGTCCAAAATGATCCATGAAAGTCATATGATGTATTAAAAGTCCAATTGTCCTTGTGAAATCTCAAACACAAATTTTCAGTCATTAGTGCTTGAGGAGGTGTCTTAAGCTGATCAACCCTCGTGCAGTTTTGAACCAAAAGAGATCTTGTGAGATATTTCTTGATAAATGAGAGGGAAAATTATGGGGTACAATAATTTGTTTCTTGAACCGTGAACCAGGCCACATTATAAACCTTAAAAGTCCTAGCTGAAGCATGGGTCAGTTCGAAAGTATACTATCACAAAAGGTATCCTGACTCCTGTAGAGTTCGCTATAAATCCTGAGGTGACATCAAACTCTTACAAAATTTGTTTGCTTTACTAAAAAAATGAATTTTAAAACTTCAAGACAAACATAATTTGCATATGACTATTTGTTCAACATCAGAGAAATTCGCACGACATATATTCGATGAACAGGAATCTTCTCAGTGGACAGAATCACCTCAGATGGAAAGACATTCCAGTGATAGGCCTTTCATAATCAAGGGGTATAGCATGGTGTCCAGCTGATCTGGGGCAGTTAAGTGAAGGTTCAAGGGATCTCTAAAAAAAAGCCAAATAGCTAGGGGCAGATCTCCATCTGAATCACTTGGGGCATTGGACATGAATTCCAGCAATGAGTCATGCACGATCCAACATCTTCTGACAATGTGGCAACACTTACTACTATGGACAGTGACAATTCTCTGTACTCGGTAAACATGGACATAGTCGGAAAATACTACGAATGAACAAAGACCCGCTAGGTTGACTGACCAAGGCAAAAATTAGGGATAAATACAAAAAAATGTACACACGACAAGTCGAAAACCTGAAAAAGCGGCTTGGGCAAAAAAGGGTATCCCGGTGGACTGAAAACCTGAAAGGACGGTCCAGGAAAAAGTTAGGGATTAAAGCGTACGACTATGTCCCTTTATCTTGTCACTTGTTTATCAGTAGAAGACTTGTTATCCTGATCAACATTTACCAAGCACCCCATGAGTTGGGATGACACTCAATCCATCCCCAAATCTCCGTACACTTTCTCCAGCAGGTACAGGGGCAGAAACATCCTGATGCAAAGTCACCGCTACATCCTCAGCATACGTCCTAGTGATGTTTATGTTCCCCAAAGAGTAGAAACAAACAAAGTTTTGATCTCTTCTTCCCCAAGCAGGAGTTACTTCCTCCAGCAAAGTTCCTTAAGAGAGTTGAAATCTTTTTTCCCCAGCCGAGTTTATAATTTCAAACAATTTATAAAACCTCCTCCCGGGTAGAGTTTATTTATCTAACTACGGAAGTTTAGGCCCCAACAGAGTTTATTTCTCTGCATCGGCAAAACCTTCCAACAAAGCATTATCTCTCTCCACATAGTTATTCTCAGGCAGAAGTTAAAAATCCCCGGCAGAATATCCTCAAACGGAAAGAGGAAATCCCCAACGAATCATCTCCATTCATCATCCCCAGCAGAAATGAAGGATTCAACCTCTTAATACTCTCCAGCAGCAGTTAAGGATTTATTTTCCAAAACTGAGAAATATCGCAATAGCATCCCATGTTCATACATCATGGCATGCGCATACACATCGCATACAAAATAATCTCATTTATTTTGAGAACATCCTCACAATGCATTTCATACATCATGACATTGCATATGACTAACTCTTTACCATTTTCAAGAAAGATCAAATTAACAAACACTGTTGACTACTTATATGACCTGGTAGTCTTCTCAAAAGCTACGTCTGATGAAGGACTATTTCAATATTTTCCTCAGAAAGATGTCCTCACAAGACCTTCTCTGGTTCAGTTAGATCAACACTAAGATCTTTCTGATTTCTATTTGAGTTGAAGATATTCCAAGACTTTTGTCTGGTTCAGTTGAATCGATACTAAGATTCTTCTAATTTCCATTCCAGTTAAAGTTAATTCAAGACCTTCTCTGGTTCAGTTAGATTGATACTAAGATCTCTCTGATTTCTATTCCAATTGAAGATATTCCAAGACTTTTGTCTGGTTCAGTTGAATCGATACTAAGATTTTCCTGATTTCCATTCCAGTCAAAGTTAATTCAAGACCTTCTCTAGTTCAGTTAGATCGACACTAAGATATCTCTGATTTCTATTCCAGTTGAAGATATTCCAAGACCTTCTCTAGTTCAGTTAGATCGATACTAAGATCTCTCTGATTTCCATTCCAGTTGAAGATACCCCAAGACTTTTGTCTGGTTCAGTTAAATCGATACTAAGATTCTCCTGATTTTCATTCCAGTCAAAGTTAATCCAAGACCCTTCTCTGGTTCAGTTAGATCGATACTTAGATCTCTCTGATTTCTATTCCAGTTGAAGACAACTCAAGACCTTTCTCTGGTTCAGTTAAATTGACACCAAGATTTTTCTGATTTCTATTCCAGTTAAAGAAACTGCAAAGCCTGGAATACGACCAGATAGTAGTTCACCATACTGTGAAGCTTGGACCCGACCAGATAACAGTTAGCATCATAGTTGAATCCCGGAATCCTACTGGATAATAGTTAATCAACAACTCAAGACATTGTGAAGCCTGGAATCGGACCAGATAATAGTATAAGTTGCTGCAAAGCCTGGAGTATGACCAAATAGCAGTTTACTCTGTCAGTTTACTATGAGGCCTGGACTCGACCAGATAATAGTATACCTCAAATTCAAATTGAAGCTTGGGTCCGACCAGATAACAACTTAATCTCTTCAAATCACTGAAGCCTGGATTCCGACCAGATAACAGTTTGAGTTACTGTGAAGCCCGGAGTATGACCAGATAACGGTTTAATCTCATTTCCCCAGTAAGTCATTGTGAAGCCTGGAATACGACCAGATAACAGTCGACCTTATTATCCTCATCAAGTCATTGTGATGCCTAGATCCCGACCAGATAGCAGTTCTCTTCTGTCTCTTCAATCAAGAGATAACTTCCCAATAGAGTAATGGACAACTGAAGCTCCCAAACTCTATTTCCCAAACAGAGACCGACATTCCTCAGCGTAGTCCGCCTCAACAACAGGAATAAGGAATTCCCACAAAGGAATATCTCATAAAGTCAACATTGTTCTAGATGGCATCTTTAAGCCCATCTCCGATGGCTCTCCGTCATATTTTCTGGATGGCATCTTTAAGCCCATCTCTGACGATCTTCCGTTACCTTCTCTAAATGGCATCTATAAATCCATTCCTGATATTATCTACACAGTCAAGTATCATTTCAGATGAGTGCAAATTTCTGGGAACTCTTGTGTTCAATCATCTTCTACCTTCAGATCATGAAAGGCAGACAAGCCAATCTAAATCTTCAGGTTTAAGAAGATTGAACATGGACAGCTGTTGTACCCCAAAATTTACCCTCTTTATTTCGACCTTTTTGGCTTACATTTCATTATTACATACATCAATATCATTGATTTTATGGTTATGGAATCAAGGTATATTTAGAAAGCTTCGTCAGGTTACAAGTGACGTTTATTTCGCCAATGGATGTTCTCAGAGTATTTTCTGTGCTGAAGATCGGTTCGCCGTTTCGCAATGATTTGGGGTTCAAAGATTCACAAATTCAACCCGGTGCGTCATATTCAAGTGTTATTTCTCCAAGATATCTCTGATAACATACTCTCAAATTCAGGTTCGGCTCGAGATCCAATTCTTTAAAGAAGGTCTTCGAATGTGTGATTTTTCTCGAAGAAATATGGTGAAGAAGTGTGCTGAAAGTGCAGTTTTACACACTAAAAAATTCATAACTTGAATATCGTGGCTCGTTTTGAACCCGTTCCGGTGGCCAAAATTCCATCTTGACGTCATCTACATTTTCATATCTCACGACTAGAAGCCAATTTCAATCAGAAGGTCTTCAAAAATGCGGATTTATCAAGTATTTTCGTATAGAAAATTTGTGACAGAAGTTTATTTGCGTCATGTTCAGAAAATCATAACTTGGGCGATTTTCATCGTATCGAGCTGGTTCCGGCGCAAACTTTTTACAAATTGAGTTGGATACATTTTCAAAGGAGGTATCGAGTTCGAATGGTATCCAAAAGGCCTTCATTTTTCCCCAGAGTGCACGTGACGCGCTGAAAATCTTGAATGCTGAATATTATTTCATCTGGGTCGAAACTTTGAAAATTCATAACTCGGTCAATTTTTATCGGATCGGGCCCATCTTTTTACACAAGGTCAATGACTCAGAGATCTATAACTTTTCTTATAAAGTTGAGACCGGGTTCTGCTCCGATCAATACCAGCTTTTTATTGAACAACGTGTCAGAGTTCATATTGGAGCCCAAAATAAGTTTGTTTGATGTGAAACTTCAAAAATTCATAACTAATTCACCGTTTATCTGATTAAGCCAATTTTTGGACACGAGTTTTTTCTCGATGCCGACTACATTTTTTTCTTCATATTCCAACTTCAAAAATTGCACTTAAGTCCTTGCAATTTATCCTGGAACGTGTCATACTCAAGTGAATAAAAATCTTCAATGTTGCTTGTGGTTATTGGAGGCCCAATTACATATGCAAAGCCCATATTTTTGCTCTAATTTGCATTATATAATCTCATTCTTTTCACTCAAACAGACGACGAAAAAACATTTGCCACAACCCTGTCAAAATATCAAATTCTTTCAAGAACCCTAGAAATCTTGAAATCCTTGTTACAAACCCCCATCTCACTACAAACAAGCCATGCTTGTTACAAACCCTCATCTCACTAAAAACAAGCCATCTCATTTTTCAGTAAGGGTTTTGATCTCTATGATCAAAAGGGTGTAGAAGCATTCATACATGCCATATCGGTTTTAACATTACAAAATTTCATATATTTATTTTCTTTGTATTTCATGGTATACTAATTTGTTTAATGTGTTCATGAGATTCAACACTACAGATTTGGACCATCTAATGGTCCCATGCAGATTTTTTACAAAACGCTGAGGCCAAAACAGAACAACAACCAATGCATGACTCATGGCAAGACAGACATCTTGAGGAGGCTAAGGGCATGGATTCAACACCCACCCCTATTGGTTTTGGTTTTCTTACATTCTATTTATCCTTTTACCTATTTTCGTTCTTTCTGTTTAAAACTTTTTTTTCATAAAACCTAACATTTTTCACAAATCTTTGATTTTTCATAATAAACTCGAATAATTAATTTTAGGTTTTTTTAAATTTAATTTTAGGTTTTAAATTAATTTTTGGTTCAACACTCACCCCTGACATTTGTATTATTTGTATTTTCTAACCCTATTTTTAATTGATGTTTCTTCCTCTATCTATTTTTTGGCAAAGTTAATCCTTTTTTGTTAATCGTTAAACATAACATTTTTTTAAAACCTTTTTATAATTAAAATTAATTAGATTTTAGGTTTTTTTTAATTAACCTTTTTTTTTTAAATTAACTTTTTTTTAATTAAAATTAATTAGGTTTTAGGTTTTTTTAATTAACCTTTTTTCTTTCAAAATTAATCTTTTTTATTATTAATTAAAATTAATTAAGATTTAGGTATTTTAATTAACTTTTTTCAAAATTAACATTTTTTATTAATTAAAATTAATTAGGTTTTTTAGGTTTATTTAATTAATTATCATAAATCATTTTTTTCATAAAAAATCATCAAAACATTTTCTTTGCTATTTTCATCTTATTTTTATTTTCCTAGATAAAGTGTATAGGGCGCATTCAACTGTAATAGCGTAGCTTTATTTTTCCCTCTTTTTTTATCATTATCATGTAATTGCTTCTGGGATGTAATAGTTTTAGGATTTCTTTTCTGCACTCTTCATTATTATGTAACTGCCCCAAAGCTCTGTAATAGCCTAGGTTTACATTTTCGCCTTTACCTTCAGCTACTATATTTCATGCAATGCTTAGATTAATAGGATTGTATGGAAAGATAAAAATGAACGATAGAAAACCCTAATTTCAAGATAAATAACCGAACTGAATCATTTGCACACTTGCGCCTCTAGGATAACCTCACTTGTTGTCTTCAGAAAAACAATGGTCATGCCCCTCGAACGTAGGGATACACTTAGCAAAGACCCTCAATTAAAGTCATCGTAAAGATCATAGCCCCTCAATGTCCCTCGAGTTTCCTACGAGAAATGATCTTGTCCCTCGATGTTGCCTATGAATATATGATGACAGACCCTTCGAACTGCTAAGGTATCCCTATATGTTGCCTTCTACGGCCATAACGATGACCCGCGCATGTCCCTCATACATCCAACGATAGGGCTACCTACTCACTAATAGTAGGATATCACTGTCTAAAGGTTAGGAGGAAAAGAACAACCTTTTCAAGTATAAGTAGATAAGTTCTTAGATGCTTGCTCAGAATAACTTTTTGCACCTACGCCAAAATATTTTCAAAAATAATTTCAAAAACATTCGCCTTGTCAACACTCTTGAGGACTGATACAAGAGTTATCACAAAGCGAACCGCCGCACTAAGGCATTTTCAAAACAATTTTCAAAACACACAAAGCATAAGTAATTTTCAAAACATGAGCTAGCATCTAAGAGCCCATAGATAACTACGGATGGAAAGGATGCTAACATCTTCCCTTTCCATAATCTACCCCCTTATTCAAAAAATCTCAAAAAAGATCTTTTTATGTTCTTTTCACCCTTTCCTTTGTTGGATAAAAGAAAATTCGGTGGCGACTCTTGCTTACCGCGACATTTGCGAACAAAAAATGCAAACCAATATTAACAGTCAGTTCTCCCACCGTATCACAGTATTATTTTAGTCATCCTCCCTCTAAAGGCTTATAGCTTTAGCGAGAGTTAAACATCACAAAAAGGAAGTAAGTAGCACAATTTAAATATAGTGAAACAAATGGATTAATTCAATACAAACATATGCAATGCATTAATGGGAAAAACCAAAGTTTAACATAAAGATAAGTGTTTGAACAAACAAAAGAATTTGCAAATAAAAATTCAAACGATCTTAAAGCTTCTCCGCCCGAACTTTTTACTTCAGATGGTGTGACTTGCAGTTTCTATATTTGAGGGATGATAGAAAAACTCAATCTAACCATCTTGTGTGAACTTGAAAACTCCTTCTTCAATCAGGTCCTGAATCTTATATTTCAACATCCAACAACTGTTAGTGTCGTGTCAAGGACTGTTGGAGTGATATGCACACCTTTCATTAGGATCATAACTGGGAGAGGAAGTATTGGGATTCCGTGGGGGTTCTTTCAATGTAATCAACTTCATCTTCAACTTGTGTTGCAATGCTTGAGACAATGGCATGTTAGTTTTGGCAAATTATATTTTGGGTGTATCATGCTTACGCTGATTACCCTGTTGTTGTTGGCGAGGTCATTGTTGAACTTATGATGTACTAATAATTTGGAAAGGTCCTCTTCCATTAACTTAAGGATTAGCAATGCTAACTTGTCCCTTTCCCCCTATTATTATCCTCCTACTTTCAACCAAGTCAGTTTCATGTCTCATCGAAGGCTGGTTAATGATTGGATCCCCAAGTCTAGCAGTTCATCCCATACGGTTGTATCCGACCTGATGAAGCTTAACGATGAGGATTCTCAATTTTTCTTTCCCCTGAGCTAAATTTTGGATAAGACCCATCTGACCAATCATCTAGATTCTCATCTTTTCCATCTCAACATGCAGTTGTTCCAACTGGTCATCCTTGTTGTCTCCAGGATTCTTCTCGTTCATGTTCTCGAAGAAGAGTGCTTTTAATCCTTCTTTCCCCTTGGATAAGCTTAGGAACATCTCTTGGAACTGAGCATTCTGAGCCTGGAGATCTTTGACTATCTGTTCGAGAGCCATTTTTGCTGAAATAAATAGCAAGAAGATGAGAAACCTGTCTTGGAAACCTGTTATGCGGTGATATTTATGACATGTAGATGCATATGCAATGTTTTCAAGGATCTCGTGGGATTTAAATTTGTTAGTTAACAGGAACATAAATAAAGACTCTTGTTAGTAAGTTCAAATTATAACTACCCTTTAGGCTTACAATGAAAACAAAAAGGGTTACAAGGAAACAAGTTATGACTCAAGTCTCCCATGGACGCTTCCTCTTTGTGTTGACATATGCATTAAGCCTCTGCTCTTCGTGAAATCGTTTTGTCAGCTCCAATAATTTCTTCTCACTAGCATAGAACCGAGTCTCAAAGGTGTCCATTTCTTCTTTTAGTTGAGTCCAAGACTTCTGTAGCTCTTCAAGGCCAGTAGGAATATCTGGATGAAAAAAGGTATGAGGAATATCTCCTTCAACAACAGGCTCCACAATTATTGATAGGACAGCAGGATATGGCATTATAAGATTTTGAGCAAGAGATCGCACCCATCTGAGGTAGGGCTCCAAAGGGATGAAGTTTTTCTTTCCCAAAGTCTTGCTATCAATCTTATTCACCATACCCCAAGCACATATAAACTTTTGACGGTAACCTTGAGGATCATTCTTGTAATCGAATATAATACCCTTGATAGGCATGTCACGAGGACCGTTTCTTCGAGCATAACCAAATTGACGTAGAGCTAGAGAAGGATTGTAAGTAATACCTCCCCTTATGCCAAGGAGTGACACATTATAGAATTCTCCACAACAGTCAATAATAGTGATGTCCTCCTGAGACGGGAACACCAATAGATATATGAGTGAGAGAGTGACATCATCCTTCGTGGCCACCTCAAACCTTGTTCATTCTTCATCACTGATCGGGGAAGGTGCGAAATAAACCACCTGGGTAGTAAAGGTATGCAACACATGAGAATCCCTTGCTTCCTCATAGTATAAGTGTGAAGAGAGTGCATAATATCTCCAAGCAAAGTAGGCACTGG
This sequence comes from Vicia faba, assembly GCA_948472305.1. Taxonomy (NCBI): domain Eukaryota; kingdom Viridiplantae; phylum Streptophyta; class Magnoliopsida; order Fabales; family Fabaceae; genus Vicia; species Vicia faba. The sequence goes on along the minus strand of CATIWC010002049.1, from coordinate 66,392 downwards.
ATTATGAGTAAGAAATGTTTTGATGGTGTTCACATCTATTAGTTGGTCTAGATTAGGGAATAGTACCAAACCATAGATCAACAGAGCCAAGATCTCCTCAAAAGCATGAAAACTCATATCATATAGAAATAGTTGAGCCTTTTATATCAGAAATTTATCCAGAAGACCTTTAACTCCACTCCTTGTTTCCCAATTAGATACAATATCTGACCGCTTCAGATGTAAGGCTGCTGCAATGACTTCGGGTTTTGGAAACTTCTCTAAACCAGTGAAGGGTGTCTGATTAAGAATAAGTACTACAGGTAGCTTAGAAAACTCTCCCATTGTGGGTACCAACTGATAATTTGGGAAAGTAAAACAGTGATGCTTACTGTGATGCGATGGGAGAACTGACTTGAGGTTTTGTGTTTGATCGCAAATGTTGCGATTAGCAAGAGTCGCCACCGACTTTTCTTTTATCCAAAAGGAAAGGTGAAAAAGCACAGGAAAGACCTTTGAGATTGTTTCTTGAGTTCGGGGGGTAGATTATGAAAAGGGAAGGTATTAGCACCCTTTTTATCCATGGTTTTCCATGGGATCTTAGTTACTTGCTAGATCACTTGCTTTTGTTTGAAATTGTGCTTTGTGTGGTTTTTGAAAGTATTTTGTAAAGAGGCCATTGTTTAGGCAATCTTTGTAATGATTCTTGTTTGTAAGAATGTATACAAAGATGTTTGATCTTTTGAAAATGTTTTCAATTTTTTTGCAATATATTTGAAAGTGTATGTGATTGTTTTGAAAATAGAAAGGATGTTTGTTTTGAAATGGAGAAAGTAATTAGGAGCAATCTACCTACTCAAATGTCTTTCTTGTTCATTTTCTTTTCCTTTGACATTGTTGTCTTACCATTGATTTGGTAAGCAACCCTATCTTTGGATGTAAACGGGACGGGCGTGGGTTATCGTATAACCATGATTAGCAATGTTACAAAGTATCTTAGCATTTTTTGAGGGACTAAGATCATTTTGTAAGGCAACTTTGAATAGCGTCATCGAGAGACTATGATCTTGTATTTGTTTGTTTTTGCTAAGATACCTTACGTGCGTAATATGGCCATTTTTGTAAGGAAACCAAATGGGGTAACCCTAGGGGTGCTTGTGTGCAAGTATATTATTTTAATGCTTGATTTAGTCTTGAATTAGAGATTTGTTAAGTATTGATTTTAGTCTTGCCATACAAATCCTAATTACTAGCATGTTATGTAAAAGCGATAAATTGCGAAATTTAAAGTTACTACGCTATTACAACATTGGTGGGAGGGGGTATACAATTTATGAATGGGGATTGCAAAAACCTAATTAATCTATTACAACTAAATTGAATTTGTACAAGAACTGGAATATACAAAATGAATTAAATATGCAAGAATTACAAATACAAAGAAAAGATTTTTTGTGTTTGGTTTCTTAAGAAAAAGGGTTTTGATTTTAACCTAACTAGAGAAAAAAGTAATTAAGTTAAATAAGGAAATTATTTAAGAAAAGATTTTAATTAAGAAAAGATTTTTTGGATGAAACCCTAAATCTATTTTAGTTGATTAAAAGGAAATAAGTTTAAAGAAAAAGTATTTTTGTATTTTTATATTTTTGTCTTGAAAATAATATGTGGTGTCATGAAATATTTTTGGTCCTTTTTATATTAAAAATAAGTGTATTTAAAGAAATAATAACCTAGTTTTATTTTAATATTTACAAGAAAATTAATACAAGTAAATAAAGTATGGTGGATAAAAATAATTTTTTTCATGTAGAAAATATTTAAATTATGTCAAAATATAAATCTATTATTTTTATATATTTTATGATTTTTTTGGTATTTTAGAAAATATATTTAAAAGAAAAAGAAATAAATAAATAAATAAAAATAAAATGGGCCAGGGTGGTGTCACAAGGAAACAAGGGATATGTTAGCAAAATAAAAAAGAATGCTAGGCCCAAAGGGTCCAGCGCCTGCAAACAAATAATAAAAAAATGTCAAAAATTGGAAAAAAAAAACCAAAATGGTCTCGCTGGGGCTTGAACCCAGGACCATAGGGTGAACAGGAGCGCGCTTTACCACTGGGGTGTCTATACATCCATTTATATAGGCAAAACCATAAATATATAAATCAAACCCAGTCCTGATGACTTCATCTTCAACCTCCAGCCGGTGTACCTGTAACTTCTTCATTTCTCAACAAAAATGGAAAGTGACAAAATGAAAGTTGTTGCATTCTTCCTCACGATTCTAACCATGTAAATAACTAAGTCTGAAAGTCAAAGATAAGTGAGAATTTCTCTGGCCCTAATTTAAACCCTAAAAATTTCAGAAACTTCAACTCTAAAATTCTCTAAGCTTAAGCAATATAAATGCAAACTATGGATATGTACAGCTTCGTGGCAATGAGGTCTACATTTTATCTTCACGAATATAAGCCTAACAATGCCTAAGTAATGAGATAGAAGTTCAAGAAAAATACCTCAAAACTGGAAATCGTGAAATGCAAATGAGCTTGTTTCTGTCAGTGCTGATGATCAGGTTAGCTTCCTTGGACCTCTAGGAAGCTAGTGCAATGGCTGGCTTGAGCTGAGGATAGATGGAATGGCCTGGAGAAGTCCAACTGTGATGCTTTGTTTTTGGTTATGGAAGATAGGGAAAATGGTGTTACAGAAATGAAACAGGTACAAGGATGAGTTAGTCTTGATGCAAGGAAACTTTAGAAACTAAAAGGCCAAGAAACGCACGAGGGAAACTGAGTTTGGTATGAAAAGTCAGAACTTGCACAACAATGGTGTTTTGGGACAATTTATGGCTAGAGGGAGTTTGAGTGAGTTTCAGGGGCTTCTTGATCGTGTGTCAACTTGAAAATAGTGTGTCTACTTATAAGCAAGAGGTTTGGAGACTTGTAACAACTCAGAATTTGAATTTGCATCCTTAAGCCAAACATGTGATTTTTGAGAAAACAAGTTTCAATGCTTGTGTACTTGCTAAGGTAGAGTAGTTCATGCTTTAAACAAGTTTGTTTATGACTTTGTGGATGGAGTGTGATCATAGGGAACAAGTTAGAGGCTCAAGAATGACTTTATGCAAAAAGCTTGCTTTACAAGAATGGAAGTGTTCACTTTGTGCCATTAATGGAAATGCAACTTGGATAATAGCTCATTTTCTTGGATCAAAGCCTTAAAAGCTGTGTAAGAATTTAATTAAGGAGTTACAAACAAGTTTGAGGCCTGCAAAGAAAAGATTATGCAGCCTATCATGGATTTGCATTTGTGTTCATCATAAAAATGACCTAAATTCAAGTGATAAAACCCTAATTTCATCTCTTTGATTCTCCTTGATCAAGAATGATATCAAGAAGTTCTTTGACATGTTGGAAATCTTGCAATATTCTCTACAACTCATCTTTGAATTTATTTTGAATATTCCCCTTGGAACTATGTGAAAAATTGCCATGAAGTTAGGTCAAAAATCTGCCTAACTAGGGCAAAATTTCACTAAGTTATTTTTAGTTCATGAGCATGTATTCACAAAATTATAACTTGAGATACAAGCATTTTTAGGAGAAGTTGTATGAAGAAAAGTTGTAGACTTCATGGGGATCTACAACTTTCATGTTGGAAGTTTCTCTTGAATCATCTTGCATCATGGTGAAAGTTTGGCTCAAAGTTGTGAAAAAATAAGAAATTTTCTATACTTAGAAAAATTTCGAAGTTAAGAAATTTCATCCTTTCAAAATAAAAGCTTGAATTCTTGATTTCTTGGTGAAAAATTTTCATGTATTGACATGTTTTGATGAATTATGATCTTTGGCATTTGAATTTGACCAAAAAGTCAAAGTTTGACTTTTCAGTATACAGTTGACTTTTGACCAGTTGACTGAAAAATTCATCTGTCAATCCAATGGACTTGTAGTGTTTTAAACCATGTCATTAGGTCAAAGTGATGCAATAGGACTCTTGAGATCATGCCTTAACTCAATTGACCATTTTCTAGGTCAAAAACCATAAATTGCCCTTTCCCAGTCAAAACCCTAATTTTTGACCATTTTGCCCTTTTGATGATTTGATCAAATTTATTGAGGAGTTATGGTCTAAAATTGATAAAATGACACATATAGGTTTAAAATGTTGATATGGATAAAAAATTATGAAGTTTGATTGTAAATTGGCTATGGTTGACTTTTTCCCCAATACAATTGATTTTTAGGTCACTTGTTTAATTGACTGATCAAAAGTGTGATCCAAGGCTTGAAATTTTACATGAGTAATCTTGGGGGTCCATAATGATCCATGAAAGTCATGTGGGGCATTGGAAGATCAAAAATCCTTGTGCAATCTCAAGCCCTAATTTTCAGGCATCAGTGCATAAGGAGGTGTCTTGAGCTGATCAAACCCTAGTGCAGTCTCAAACCCTAAAAAGTCAAAGAATACCTCCAAAAGTTCAAAATTGAAGAAGTTATGCATTGTTGAAGTTGGGCATTTTTCCAAAATTGCCAAAAGTCAGTTGTCCTTAAAACTCCAATTTTTGACAAAAGGCCCCACTTTTTTCCACTTGATATGATCTTGTCATACCACACACGTGTCCTATTTTAAATTTCATGACCAATCATTTATTTTTCTATTTTATTTAATTTTTATTGATTTAATTCATTTTAAATAAATATTAATTCAAATAAAATCCAAAAATTGATGGAATGAGATCTTTGTGATCATTACAGCTTTCAAATATCATGATTCACATAATCAAATTCGTATCAAGCATTGTTGTGCACAAAAAATCAGATTTGGTACAATTTTGGAAACTTGTTAATGGAAGATCATATCAAATCTCCAATCTTCAATACTCATGGATTCAAGGCCCAAAGATTAACCTAATTCATTCCCATATACATACACAAGCTGTACACATCAAGAACACGGGCTAAGCACTGCAGAAACGGCCAGACAAGAATTGAAAAAAACTTGCAAAAGTGTGAGATCAAAACCTTGGTTAGAGCACGATTCAACCCAAGATCTCAACGCTACTCCCTTGCCTGACATCCAGTGGAGCTAAAGCAATCAAAACCAAGCCCTCTCATCGCCTGAAACGCGTTGTAAGTTCCCACGAACATAGCTCTATACATGGAATCGTGAATCCATGTTCTTGCATTTTTTAGCCAAAATATTGACATAATCTTGATCCTTGCATAATTTCCAACATGTCTGCATTATTCAATTTTATTTTCATGGCCTATAACCTTAGATCCGAAGCTAGGGTTCGTGTTCTTGTTTTTTGGGCATTTTTGATACAGGTAAAATTATGCCAAATAATTGGTACGGGGATGTTCAGTGGAAAGGGACGAGCATGTTGATGTTCTTAGATTTCGTTTCCATGGCCTACATATGCTTTTAGAAGACAGCCATGGATTCAGCTGCGAATAAAATCCGCAGGTAAAAACCTTGGTTATTTCAATGAAGAAGACGACTACGCATCCTCTTCCTATTGGCTGGTTCAAATCAGCGCGCCATTTTTTTATTTTCAGGCATATTAAATGTTTTTCAATATATCATTTGTTTTGTATTATTCTAACAACTAAGCAGGTCAGTTGGGTTGGTAACGCGCTATTGAATTGTCCCTTGGGACCTGGGTTCGAATCCCAAGTCCCCCAAAACATTTATTTGATTTTTCTTCAGGCACTCTCATGCAACGCTCAAAACCTGGTCCACCATATGCCTCAAAGATCCAGGCGCCAGATGGCCTCCTGGCTAAATCTGAAGGCTAAGATTGAAGGACTATCATGTGTCCAAGTCAACAAGCGCGTGGGTAATCCTGAAAGTCAAAAAAGGCTGACAACTATTGGGCCTGGAGATTTGCCAATCACACCTTCAAATTGGGCCCAACACCCCATTGGCTTTATTTCTTTTACTTTCTATTATATTTATTTATTTGTCTTATTATTTTAATTAATTATCTTATTATCACTAATTAATAATTTTCCTAATAAAATCAGAAAACATAAAAAATATTATTTTTGTTAATTTCATTATTTTTGTAAATAAATAATTTAATTGACTTAGTTTTTTTTTAATTAGGTATAATTTTAACATTTTTGCAATAAATTAAAATTAATTAGAATATTAGGTTTTAACAATTTTGACCATTTTATTTTTATTTCCTTAAATATAAAAAATCCAAAAATATATTTTTTAATTAATTAATAATTAGTTTAGTTTTAATTTAATTAAATTCAAAAATAACAAAAAACACACTTTCTTTCAAAAAAGGGTTAAAACTCTAAAAAATACGTCGATTTAATTTTCTCGCACACGTTTCATTTTTTATCCAATTTTGTAATTGTTTCCTGGTGTGCAATAATTAATTAGGACTTTATTTATTTATCGTTTTATTTTTACTTTCCGCAATTTAAATTAAAGGGTTTGTTTTTGGCGATGTAAATACCCGACGCCTTGTAATAGCTTAGATTTAATTTCCCATAATTTAATTTCCGCAACTATTAACTGTTAGATGTTTGATAAATAGGCAATGCATGACAAGATCAATCTTTAACCTAAAATCAATATAGCTCACCCATGAGATGTACAGATAAAATTAACCGAACTAACACACTTGCACATGCCACTCTTAGGGTACACCTCACTTGGTTGCCTCGAACGTGGTCATTGGGTATAGGAAGTTTTAGAGGTCGCCCTCTTGTGCAAAGATTATAAGTTGCCTCAAAACGATTGCCTCGGAAAAAATGATCTAAGACATTAGGGTTACCGCTAAGGCATCCTAACATTGCTTTAGTGACCACACGTCCCTTAATCGAATTGACCCAAAAACTCCAACGACGGTGCTACCTACTCCTTAATAGTGGGATAACATTGTCTAAAGGACACTTGTACATATTAATTCCCTTTTTTAGTAGGTAGGTTTGTTCTTAAGTACTTGCTCCTTTTTAAAAACAAAACAAAACTTTTCGCACTTACCCTCTCTTCAAAACAAAAACTCTTTTCAAACCCACAAACACAAAGAAAAGAAAACTTTTGAAAACACAATGAGCAAGTACCTAAGAGCCCGTGGATAACCACGAATAGAAAGGGTGCTAACACCTTCCCTTTCTATAATCTACCTCCCAAACCCGAGAAACATATCAAAAAGGAATTTTTCTGTGCTTTTGTCCTTTCCTTGTTGGATAAAATAAAAGACGGTGGCGACTCTTGCTTACCGCGACATTTTGTGAAAACAAACGCAAAACGTGAACCAGCATTCCAAAACAGCCAGTTCTCATTCCCACAGATTATAGTATCCAATCCCTTTGTAGGTCTTCAAGAGATGTGGGCATGTCAGGATGTAGGATAGTGTATGGAACATCTCCCTCCATGGCAGGCTCAATGGTTACCGGAAGGATGGAGGGGTAAGGCATCATAAGACTCTGAGCACGAGTTCATACCCATTTAAGGTAAGGCTCAAGAGGGATGGAATTCTTGTGCCCCAAAGTCTTGCTATTCAACTTGTTCAACATCCTCCAAGCTCGGATAAATCTCTGGCGAAGACCTTGATCGTCGTTGTCGTAGTCAAATACCAAACCTTGAATCAGCATCTCGTGCGGGCCATCCCTTCGGGTGTAACCAAACTGTCTTAAGGCTAAACATGGGTTATAGGTGATACCTCCCCTAATGCCAAGTAAAGGGACATTAGGAAATTCTCCATAATGGTCGACAAAGATAACATTCTCTTTAGATCGGGAGCACCAATGAATGTCTGAATGTTTGAGCATCATCAACCTTTGCGACCACCTTGAACCTGGCTCATTCTTTAATACAGATTGGGGAAGATGGGAAATAAACCGTCTTGCCAAGAGAGGAGTGAAACACATAAGAACACCTCTTTTCCTCATTGCCTTGATTAAAGTGATCTAAAAACTTTAGGGTGGTTACTAAATCTTCTTGCCAAGTTGACTTCGTGGCCGTAACGTCCCTTCGATTGTCCCTCAAAACATCCAACGATAGGGCTACCTACTCACTAATAGTAGGATAACACTGTCTAAAGGATAGGAGGAAACGAATGAACTTTTCGAGTACAAGTAGATAGTTGTTAGATGCTCTCTCAAATAAAACAAACTTTTTACACTTACACATTTCAAAAACACTTTCAAAAACATTCGCTTTGTCAACACTATTGAGGAATGATACAAGAGTTATCATAAAGCGAATCGCCTCACTAAGGAATTTTCAAAACAAATTTTCAAAACACACAAAGCACAAGCAATTTCTAAAACATGAGCTAGCATCTAAGAGCTCGTAGAGAACTACAGATGGAAAGGGTGCTAACACCTTCCCTTTCCATAATCTACCCCCCTTACTTAGAAAAATCTTGAAAAGGTCTTTTTCTGTTCTTTTCACCCTTTCCTTAATTTGGATAAAAGAAAAGTCAGTGGCGACTCTTGCTTACCGTAATATTTGCAAACACAAACGCAAAACCAGTATTAACAGTCGGTTCTGCCACCGTATCACAGAACTGGCGACTCTGCTGGGAATTCTTATAAAAAGTGAGGTTACCTTAGAGTTAGTTCATTTTAAAATTGTTTTAATTGCATGCTTTGTCTGCTTTACTTTTGAGGGTTTGTTTTAGGTTGTTACTAAAAGATCCTACACCCGGATCTGGGGTACCTTATTAGGTAAGTAGCAATAAATCATGGAGGCTGTACGGCGTAGACCGATATGGACGAAGTGATAGCTATGTTAGCGTGATACTTTGGTTTGTACTAATGTTCCTTGACTCAGTCAGGGATAACATTAGGCTTCCTTAGTGTCATTAAGCACTAACTGACCTTTAGAACATTTAATTAACTCATCCTAAGCCATTAAAAAGTAGTGAGATAGCCAACTTTGATTCCGATCGAAGATTTGTTGATACTCGATACTACACTCATTGAGACTAGACTTTTGGGGTATTCTGGATGCAATACTTGGTGCTTGAGATAGAACAATGCCTAGAATAAAGGTTAGTGATATGAGACTCCTTAGAACCCAGTTACTATTAATAGGACAGGTTGAGCCAACTGAAACTTCAAGAGGGTACTTACCTTTAAAACTCATGCAAGCCTTTAAACCTAAGGTCTCTGTGTGACTTGGTTGTGTTTGATATACTTGTGATTTTGAAGCATAATCATAACATCATAAAAATCATAACATGTCATGTACACTAACCATTTCAAGGGCCCGTGGATTTATCTATTCTCTGTTTTGTAGGTCATAGATTCAACTCGTAGAAAAACCATCCGAATCAATTTTGTAGAGATCCCTCCTAAACTCAAAGAATTGGTTTCAAAAGTTCCTGAGAGTTCATCATTTAACAAGAGATATGGTTATTTTCTCCATTTGGTTGCTACCAATTTTGACGAAGGTTTGATGAATGTCTTATTCTAGTTCTTCGACCCTAAGCACCACTGCTTCACATTTCTAGACTACCAGTTGGTGCGTACGTTGGAAGAATTCTCCAAAATACTTGGTTTGCCTATATTGGAGAAGATACCCTTTACCGGTTTAGAACAAGATCCAACTGCTGAAGTTGTTGCCATATCTTTGCATTTGAAGTCGTCTGACATTGAGTCTAATTGGGGAAGAAGAAGTGGAGTTAAGGGCCTCCTCACAAGTTTCCTGATGAAAAAAGCCCAGGTATTCCTAGACGCTATGAGTTACCATGCCTTTGAAGATGTTTTAGCTATTTTGATCTACGAGTTGGTTATGTTCCCCAATTCAGACCAGTTTGTAGATGTCAGTGCCATCAACATTTTCCTTGCTCACAATCCAGTGCCTACATTTCTCGGGGATATTCTGCATTCACTCCATACCCGTACCATGAAGAAGCGAGGGACTCTTATGTGTTGTATACCTCTACTCTATAGGTGGTTTATTTTGCACCTTCCTCGGTCAGTAATGAAGAATGAATTAGGTTTAAGATAGAACCAAAGATTAATATCTCTTTCTCAGTCTAACATCTATTGGTGCCCTTGCTCCCAAGAAGACATCCATTTTATTGATCTCTGCGGAGAATTTCCTAATGTGCCACTCCTTGGAATTAAAGGAGGCATCACCTATAACCCCTCTTTAACTTTATGTCAGTTTGGTTACACCCGGAGGGATGGTCCTCATGATATACTCATTCAAGATATTGTGTTCGACTATTCAAATGATCTGCAAAGTTATCATCATAGGTTCATTCGCGCTTGGGGAATGGTTAATAAGACTGATAGCAGGACTCTAGGGTACAAGAACTCCATCCCTTTGGAGCCATACCTCAAATGGGTGCAAGCTCGTGGTAAAAATCTTATAATGCCGTATGCTGCTATCCTACCAGTGATTTCAGAGCCTGTTATTCAAGGGGTCGAGTCTTGCATCATTCTTCATCCTGATATGCCAACAAACTTAGAAGAATTTCAAAAACCTTGGATACATCTCAAAGAAGAATGAGATACCTTTAAGTCCCAATTCTACGCCAGTAAGAAAAAGGTGTTGGAACTGACAAAGCGGCTTCACGAAGAGCAGAATCTCAATGCCTACATTAGCACTAAAAGGAAGAGTCCTTGGGAGACTTAGAAGTTTTAGAAGATTCTTATTTGTTATTCCTTTGTAAACTTTGATTTCATTTGAGATTACTAATAAAAAGTCTTTGTTTCTGTTTTGGTTAAAAGAGTTTAAATCCTATAAGGCCCTTGAAAACATTGCATACATATATCATACATATCATTGCATAAACAGGTTTTCAGGACATGTTTCTTATCTTCTTCGCTATTTATTTCAGCAATGGCTCTTGAACAAACAGTAAAGGACCTTCAAACTCAAAACGCTCAGTTCCAACAAATGTTCCTGGCTCTGGCTAAGGGGCAGGAAGAACTGAAAGCTCTCATCATCAAAGAGAAGAAGAAGAAGGCTGATGTGCGATTGACCTAATGTGTCTAACGGTATCTTAATTGCAAGTGCACAGTCTATCACGTTAGTAATAAAAAGATGTCGAACCCACAGGGACTTCGTAATCACTCTAGTGTTATGAAACATGTTAGTTTAGCTAAGGTGGAAATTGTCACGTTTGGTTTTTAGAAGTTTAAAACTAAAGGAGAAACTAAATCCAATTAAAAGAATTATAATATTAAAGTGGTCGGAGTGTAATGTTTTGAACCTATGCGAATTAAATTGTACCTAAGCATATAAAAATATTTAACTTAAATTGTTCTATAGTACTTATCAGTTTAAAAACCCTCGATTCACACTCTCGTGGTCTTACATCGGATCATACTCATAAAGTCAAATGTCTGCTCTCGCTAGCCCATAAGTGTTTAGAAAGCATCTTTTTGAAAACTAAATAAATCTAATTCGTTTTAAAGTGCTCTCGCTGTATTTAAATCGAATGCCTAACTTTAGCTATCCGGTTAAAACCTCACACTCTCGTGGTCTTGATTTCTCCCTATTTTACTTTCCTTACTCTCGTAACAAAAAGCTTAATTTTTAATTATAAAAAGTCACGGCCAGAAATTAAGTTAATTAAGGTTTTAGCTTAGAAATACATTAATTCATTCGGTTATTTCATCACACCCCGACTACGGGTATTTAGCTACTCATAATGCTCGGAATTAAAATGCGGGAAATAAAATCAGAAAATAATAACACATGCATTATAAACAAAGAACAGAAATTTAACATAAATAAATTGTAATTATATTGAATACGATAAAAACCTGAAAAGCAATAGTATCCTAGATCCTTCTTCCACAAGCCGGTAAGATCGGAACGTCGGAATGAAAATTAAATAAACAAAATGCTGAGGCTTGAAAGGAATCCTAACTACAATAGCAATTTCCTGATGTTGGAAATGCTATTAAAGGTTCTGAAAGGAAAGGGAATAAAAAGAACAAAATAAAATCGGAAAATAGAATCAGGTTTTAAATCGGCAGAGCTTCCGCAAGAATTTTCTGAACTGAACTCTGTAATTTCTTCTTTGAAGTCCAAGCTATTTATAGAGAATGAATACAGTAGGGATTATATTTCATGTTGCTAGATTCTTGGCTTGCTAAGAAAAATAAGGAGAAGGTGGTCTTGGTCGTTGGAGAAAAATAAGGCACACATGCACGCTTCGTTACTTGACCACGTATTGCACGTTCAAAATAACTAATAAAATGCTTGTTACGGTCGTGGCTGGTGGGTTACATGCAGATTCCATGAAATAGCGTGTTACGGTCGTGGCCAATGCATGACGGTCGTAACACGCTTCTGAAGTGTCTTACGGTCGTGGCAAGGGTGTGACGACCGTAATAGTAGCAAATTTTGGATTTTTGACAGATTTATCTTTTCTCTTCTGGTCTTGGCCGCAATCTTGTACATTTCATGTTTCTTTCTAGTTTGAGCTAAGATATGTTGTACCTGCATAAAATCATACAAAACTCGGAGTATTCGGGAGTTAATCGGGTCAATACGATATAAAGCGGTTTAATTTCATAGTAAATTTATGATACGATTTCTCGTTATCAAATCCTCCCATACTTAAACCTTTGCTTGTCCTCAAGCAAATAGTCGTAAAAATCGAACAAGTGTTCGTCAGGTGTACATGCACGACATACCTTTGATTTTCGAGATAAAACACATAAAACCAATCGTCAGTTGGCCGGTACTTGAGTAAAACGTCAGTGATACGCCAATGACACAATTGAGTCGCATATTTCCACTTTGACAAACCGCTTAATCGTTTCGTCACATTTCAACCTCGATCCTCTCGTGCTTTTTCGCCCGGTTTTGTTCTGGCACAATCGTAATAAGCCCTTTGTCTTTGCACGCACGTAGTGGAGTAGCCGGTTAGTGACTTTGATCCTATTTTCGTCACGGGGTCTGGTACACGGATGTGGTTACCCTATACTTTTCCAAATCGGAGGTTGTGAGGGATCGAGCCGTAGCACGCCCTACCAAGTTCAGAACCAGATACCTCTGAACCAACCAACAATGGACTTTTTCTCTTATACTTATGTCTCGTATGCGATCTTTGTCTTTTGGCACAAGATTTTCTTTGCTTAGCATCAAGATGAGAAGGGTGTTTCATTGATTAGGCATCAAACACTTATATTCATCGGCTCCCCACGTGGTTTGTGTCCAGACGGTGCTGACTGCTAGTATAAACTACTAGGGGTTACTTCAGAACTTAAAAATCGAGGTGTACGTATAACGTTTTGTTTAGACGGGTTGTATAAGCAGGATGTTTGCGGTGTCATAATCGTATTGATTTTGTTTACTCATTCTCGTCTTCCTAACTAGGTTTCCGTTTAAGGTAGGTATGTCGAGCTATGCGAATAGAGAATTTTTTTGGTATGGCTAATAATACGGGGAAAACTTGAAAAACTTGAAAATATCATAAAATTACCATAAAATTACTAGAATTTGCAACATGAAGAAAATGTGGAATGAAAAGCATAGTGCCTCTCCCACACTATATCATACATTGTCTCAATGTCATGATATATGGTAGGAAGGATTACAAATAGAAAAACGGTACGGAAAGGGAAATGAATGAAATACAGAAACAAAAACAAAAGAAAACTATTGGTGGCCTCTGCCTCTGCTTCGGGTGCGGGAGCGTCGGGTAGGTGTGGCCTCAAGGTCGGTATCATGCGAGCCAAGAGCGCTTACTTCCATCCGTAAGGCGCTAAGCTCAGATAAAGCCTCGTCCAGCTTCTCGTTGACGTTGCGCTGGCCGCTCAGAATTTGGACGTTCTGTGCATATAGAGTGTCATACTGCTCCTGATGCTTCCTTTCAATAGCTACACCCATCTGATTTTACTGATGGAGGGCTCTGAGGATATCCTCCATAGTGAAAGTAGGTGGTGCAGAAGAGGACTCAGGAATGTCAGGAGAAGGTGCTTCGCGGTCCAATTCCTCCTGGATCTCGTCAGTTGGAGCATCCGGCTGGTCATCGTGCACGGGAGCATGGTCGTCAGGGGCATCAAATAGCCAATTGGGTCGGTTTTATGGATCGATATGGTCCCTGCAAGGCAGAACAATGTTAGAATAAACAACATTCCGGATCACTGGATTGAACTTGTCGTCGTCCCGCTCGTGAATGAGATGAGCAGATTTGCAATGGTCCAAGGTGAGCAAAACCGGTGCTCTGGAGGGAAGATGGGCAAGGGTGTCGCCATGATTCAGAGCCAAGGCAATAGAAGTGACAAGCCCTCCGAAGTAGAAAGGTTTGCCGCCTCGAGTGCAAATGGAATGAATATGGGCCAAGAGGAAGGGTGCGGAATTGATTTTCTGATCGGTGAACGCGCAGTGCATGAAGAATAGCTCTTTGGAGTTGAGCTTATGGTTACTGTCCCTTGCGAAAATGGTGTTGCACAGGATGCGATGGAAATAGCGAATGGCGGGATTATGAATTTGTGTGGCATTGAGGTGATCGTAGGAGCTAGCACGGTTGTTGGTCAGGTTATGCCATAGATTAAAGGATTCCTCATGGAAGGTGTCAGGTACACGGAGGTGAGCGCCTTCATCAGTACAGAAGTCGAGTAATCGACCGAATGCATTCTGAGAGAAGTCGTATTCGGTTCCGAAAATGCGAAAACTTACCGCACCAGTAAGTTGATTTGTTGGACCATTAGGAGTAATGTAGCAGAAGGAACTGAGGAACTCGAGAGTGAGATTCTCGTACGTGGGTTGGGGCTGGCTACAGAGGGTCCAAAGGTTGAAATTTTGAAGGAGATGTTGGACACTTTAAAGCAATCCAAGGTCTCTGAGGCAGTCAATGTCGACGTACCTAGTGGGATAGAGGCCTCGGCATTGAAACTTCAAGAACTTCGTGCGTTGGGTTTCACCTTGTTCACCATCGCGTAAGTGGATGCCTGGAATTTGTTGGTTTACGTTTGCCATTTTTGCATGCAATAGTGTTAGAGAGAGTGGGTTGTGGGTTGGAATTGGTAAGGGATACGGTTTATGAGATGTATATATAATGAGGGAAAGTAATGGGAAGTTTGAAAATTAGTGGAGAATAATGGTGAGTTAAGTGGTGTGAATGGGGATTGATGGAGGTAATGGGACGGTTTTGAAGTAGTGGAGGAAGAGGGAAAGGTTGAAGAAGAAGAGCTTTTGTATGCTATAGGGGTTACTGATATAACCCGTGTTACTGTCGTAACACAGGCATGACGGTCGTAACACGCTAAAAGGCGTGTGACAATCGTAAGGGGGTTGTGACGGTCGTAACAACAGCAAAATATGTAATTTTTAGCAGACAGTTCTGTACCAATTCTGCAACATCCTATCTTTACACGGAGGCATTTCAATAGCAGTATACATTCAGTGTTATACCAAGCAAATGCAAATATATATTCCAAAACATCAAAACATCAATTGATCAGAGCAAAGCTCGCAATTTTATGTATAGCATTATAATTGGCATAAATGAAACTAGCAAATGAATACTAAATAACTGAAACTTTGATTCCATAAATTTGCTTGTTCAACACCAGAAATTCAAAAACTACATAAAAGTAAATTTGTTCCAAATTAAAACGAAACTGAAAATATGCGAAAATGGGAAACTTCCTAGAAACAAAACAAAAGGAAATATAAAACTAGAGCTGCTTTTTGTGAGTTCATCCAAGCTTTGCTTTTATGTCTTCGAGTGTATTATGAATGTGATAAAATTGCTCCACGGTAATGTCAGTTAATCGATTATCTCCAGACGCATGCTTTTTATTTCGTCTTTTATTCTATTAATGTTAGTCTGGTAGGTATCAAGTGTGGTAACAATTTTATTCAGATTATCAGTGTAATCCTTCTTGGTTGTTTCAGAGGCTTCATCGGCCTCTGCCATGTTGAAGTTTTCGTAGTAACCAGGAGGTGTCTCAGGGTCACCCATGTCGGACATAACATCATCATAAATTTGATAATCTTGTGGTGTCTCAGGTGTAGGAGGGTGGTCGGGTGGGTTTAGCTCATAAAGCCAGTTATCACGGTTATGGACACTTACTTTGTTATGGTTTGGAAGGGTGAATAGGTTTACAACTTCATCTCTTATCAAATACTCATAAGGTGGATGATCATGGTTTGCTATTATACGGCGGTCAAAGCAAAAATCAATATTCATAGGACGAATCGTACCAAAATGTGGGCACCTATTCAGCTGGTATCTAAGGCCGAGGGAATTTGCAATCATTGTGACCAGGCCACCTATGATGATTGGTTAATCAGGGTTATCGATAATGCGGTAAAAGGTTTGCATTAGGAATGGCACGGCATTAACGGGTTGGCCTTGGTTCATACAATATAGTAAAAATATCTCGTCCTTAGACACTGCAGTACGGTTCTCCTCTTTCCCGAATACAGTGTGGGCTAGAATCTTATGAAAATAGCGGATAGCAGGGTTATGTATCTCATCATTATCCATGTTATCCAGATCAGGGTGATAATTACCAGTTAAAGTCCCCCAAAAGTAATCTAGCTCAATATCCATCAGTTCAACCTGGGTAGTAGAGTAAGCAAAAGGGCCGCTAGGGAATCCTAACAGGTCAGCTACTTCCTTATGAGTGTAAACAAAATCAATGCCAAAGAGACGGAAACTTATAAATCCTTTTCGGGTTCCTTTTCCATGTTCGGGTATATGGACTAGTGAGCTTAGAAATTCAAAGGTGAGCTCACGATAGGTGATAAACCTATTCTTAATGTGGGCTTTTTCCCACCCCAGCTGGTTAAACAAGTACAAAATACTATCCAATATACCTAAAGCATTCATAGTGGGTTCATCATAATAAAGTGTCATACCAATGTTTCTTTTTGATAATTCCTCGAATTTTCTCTTTTGGTTTCTACCCCTAAAGGGGGTTTCCAAGAAATTATGTGGTTTTGGTTCCATGGTTAGTGTTAGTCAGGGGAACAAGTCAGGAGAGAAGGTAGAAGAGAAACAAAAACTTTTCAGAAATCCTGTGGCAATTAAAATTATTTTGAAATCAGCAGCAGTTTTATGAAAATTATAACAAAAGAAAGAAAATGAAAAATAAAACTTAAATAGGAATAAATGCAAAAACGAAAAGTATAATAAATAAATAAATAGAAACAAATAACAATTAACAAATAAGTGGGTTGCCTCCCACTAAGCGCTGTTTTTAACGTCAAAAGCCTGACATAGTGCCTAGAAGCAGATTATTCGGGTGAAATATTGGGCAATTCTAAAAGTCTTAGACTATTCGTATAGTCTCTATTTTCAATGTTATTGTATTGTTTTAACCGTTGCCCGTTTACTGTAAACGGGTCAGTATTTCTACCCTTAATTTCTATTGCTCCGCTAGGGAACACTTTTGTAATTTCATACGGCCTTACCATCTAGATTTTAATTTACCAGGGAAGAGCCTAAGTCTTGAGTTAAATAATAGTACGACATCTCCCACACTAAATTCTTTCCTAGATAAACGCTTATCATGCCATTTTTTAGTTCTCTCTTTGTATATTTTAGCATTCTCATAAGCATCTAATCTTAATTCTTTTAATTCATTTAAATCCATGACTCATTTTTCTCCTGCAGCAGTGTAGTTCATGTTGAGCATTTTAATTGCCCAATACGCTTTGTGTTCTAATTCTACTGGGAGGTGACAGGATTTTCCGTATACGAGCTTGAAGGGTGTAGTTCCTATAGGGGTCTTGTAGGCCGTCCTATAGGCCCATAAAGCTTCGTTGAGCTTTGATGACCAATCTTTCCTAGATGTGGCTACAGTTTTTTCTAAGATCTGCTTAATTTATCTGTTTGAGACTTCGACTTGTCCACTGGTTTGTGGATGGTATGGTGTCGCTATACGATGTTTCACTCCATACTTAAATAGTAATTTGTCGAATATCTTTGAGATGAAATGGTAGCCACCGTCACTAATGACGAGTCTCGGTACACCGAATCTTGGAAAGATTATGTTTCTAAAGAGTTTGATTACCACTCGTGTGTCATTTGTAGGAGAGGTTATAGCCTCGATCCATTTTGAAACATAATCGACCGCGACGAGTATATATTTGTTTCCAAAAGAAGATGGGAAGGGTCCCATGAAATCAATTCCCCATACGTCGAAGATTTCTACCTCTAGGATTCCTCTTTGAGGCATTTCACTGTGTCTTGAAATATTACCGGTGCGTTGACACCGATCGCAATTTCTAACAGCGATGTGGACATCTTTCCATAGATTAGGCCAGAATAGGCCGACTTGTAAGATCTTTGCACAAGTTTTGGAAGTGCTTGCGTGTCCCCCGTAAGGAGATGAATGACAGTGGGAAATGATATCTTCTATCTCTTCTTCGGGTATGCATCGACGGAAGATTCCGTCTGGTCCTCTTTTAAACAGTAAGGGTTCGTCCCAATAGTAGTATTTGAGATCGTGGAAGAATTTCTTTTTCTGTTGGTAGGTAAGGTCTGGTGGGAGCGCGTTTGCAGCTAGATAGTTAACTATGTCGGCATACCATGGCAGTCCCATGGTTGCATGGATTGCTTTTACGGCTTCCTTGGGTTTTGGTTTGTTTAGGTTTAACTGAGCCAGGTCGCTCCTTATTTGGGATATCAGTTGTTCATATGGAAAATCGTCGTTAATCGACACTTGTTCGGGTTTTATATCTTCCAATCTTGACAAGTGATCCGCTACGATGTTTTCGGTCCCTTTTTTATCCTTAATCTCTAAGTCAAATTCTTGCAAAAGTAGGATCCATCTGAGTAGCCTTGGTTTTGCATCTTTCTTATTTAATAGATATCTTATAGCAGCGTGGTCCGTGTAGATGATGATTTTCGCTCCTACTAGATAGGAACGGAATTTGTCAAGCGCGAAGACGACTGCTAACAGCTCTTTCTCAGTCGTGGCGTAGTTCATTTGGGCTGGGTCTAGCGTTCTACTAGCGTAGTAAATGGCGTGTAGTTTCTTGTCCTTCCTTTGTCCAAGAACTGCGCCTACGGCGTAATCACTCGCGTCGCACATGATTTCGAAGGGTAAATTCCAATCGGGTGGTTGCATGATTGGTGCGGTGATAAGGGCTGATTTTAGAGTTTCAAACGCTTTATGACAATCATCATCGAATACGAACTCAGCGTCTTTCATTAACAGACCGGTAAGTGGTTTAGTAATTTTTGAGAAATCTTTAATGAATCGCCGGTAAAAACCGGCGTGTCCTAAAAAGCTTCATATTTCTCTAACGGTCTTAGGTGGTCGAAGTTCTTTTATGACTTCTATTTTGGCTTTGTCAACTTCAATCCCTTTATTGGATATGACATGTCCTAGTACGATTCCTTCTCTGACCATGAAATTGCATTTTTCCCAATTGAGCACGAGGTTTACTTTTACACATCTTTCTAAGACTTTCTCTAGGTTTGATAGGCATCCTTCGAAACTTTCCCCGCACACTGAGAAATCATCCATGAACACTTCCATGATGTTGTCTATAAAATCTGCAAAGATTGACATCATACATCGTTGGAAGGTCGCTGGGGCATTACACAATCCGAAAGGCATTCGTCTATATGCGAACGTTCCATACGGACACGTGAAAGTAGTCTTTTCTTGATCGTCAGGGTGAATGGGAATTTGAAAGAATTCGGAGTAACCGTCTAGATAGCAGAAATAGGAATGTTTGGCTAACCGTTCTAGCATTTGGTCTATGAAGGGTAGAGGAAAATGGTCTTTACAAGTAGCTTTGTTTAGTATTATATAATCTATACACACTCTATGTCCATTGACTACTCTTTGCGTTATTGGTTCGCCTTTTGCATTGTTAACAACGGTGATACCTCCTTTCTTGGGCACCACGTGTATTGGGCTCACCCACTTACTATCAGAGATCAGGTATATGATTCCAGCTTCTATAAGCTTTGTAGTTTCATCTCTGACTACAGTGCTAAGAATCGGGTTAATCCTTCTTTGAGGTTCTCTGGAGGTTTTACAATTCTCTTCTAGCATAATACGGTGCATACAAATTGAAGGACATATTCCTTTCAAATCGGATATGTTATAACCTAGTGATGTTGGGTACCTCCTTAGGACGTCTAAAAGTTTTTCAGTTTCGAGCTTTCCTAAGTTGGAGTTTACTATTACTGGTCGCGTGTGTTCGGTATTAAGGAATTCGTATCTTAGATTCTTAGGTAAGATTTTCAATTCTACACTGGGGTTCTTCGGGCATGGCATATGATCGGCCGTGAGTGCTAAGCTTTTGTTTAGACTGTCATCATTTTTGAATATTGGAGGGGTTTGGATTTCCATTATCTCAGAATATTTCGTCTGTTCTGCTTCCATCTCACTTACGCATTCGTCTATGACATCTAGAAGATAGCATGTGTCGTTCATGGCTGGTGCTTGTAAGAATTGAGTAAGGATGAATTCCACTTTTTCTTCTCCAACTTCGAATGTTAGTCTGCCCTTCTTTACATCAATTATAGCTCCGGTGGTGTCTAGGAAGGGTCTTCCTAATATGATAGGGGTAACTGAGTCCTCGGTTATGTCCATGATGATGAAATCGGTCGGGATATAGAATTGACCTATTCTAACTGGAACGTTTTCCAGTATACCTACAGGGTATTTGACTGATCGGTCAGCTAATTGAACGGACATTTTCGTGGGTCTGAGTTCTCCCATCTCTAGCTTTTTGCAGATAGATAGGGGCAAGACGCTAATACTTGCTCCTAAGTCACATAGAGCTTTGTCTATGACAAACTTTCCAATATTACAAGGTATAGAGAAACTACCTGGGTCTTTTAACTTAGGAGGCATATTGTTTTGAATGATCACGCTACACTCGGCAGTGAGTGTAACTGTTCCGTTATCTTCTATCTTTTTCTTGTTAGATAGAATTTCCTTGAGAAATTTAGCGTACGAGGGCATCTGAGTGATGGCTTCTGTAAAAGGTATTGTGATATTGAGTTGTTTCAGAAGTTCAACGAATTTCTTGAATTTGCCCATCGTTTTGGAATTTGTAAGTCTTTGAGGATACAAAATTGGTGGTTTATAAGGTGGTGGAGGTACATAAGGCTTCTCTTGCTCCACTGCCTCTTGAGTTTCGTTTTCCTTTTCTTTTTCTTTAGGTTCATTGGCTTTTTCAGTCGACTCGCTCTGTTTTTGGTACATGGCTGGACTTTCTAGTATTGGGCTAACAGGTCCGTCGAGTTCTTTTCCACTTCTCAGTATCACAGCATTAGCATGTCCTTTTGGGTTGGGTTGTGGTTGACCAGGAAAAATTCTAGTCGGTGCTGCAGTAGGTGCTTGTTGTTGAGCTACCTGTGAAATTTGCGTCTCAAGCATCTTGTTATGGGTGGCTAAAGCATCAACTTTGCTAGTTAATTGTTTTATCTGCTCATTAGTCTGTAAATTCTGATTTATAACGTCTTTATTAGTCTGAGCTTGGGAAGCAATGAAGTGTTCTATCATGATTTCTAGGTTAGATTTCCTAAGAGTATTAGGTCCATTACCAGGATGATTTGGGATAGCTTTTGGATAACCGGGTGGTGTGGCAAGAGCTTGTCCAGGTGCGTATAACGCGCTTCTACTTTTGTATGAAAAATTCGGATGATTTTTCCTACCAGGGTTATAGGTATTACTATAAGGGTTCCCTTGTATGTAATGTGCTTGTTCAGCTGGAACTCCCGTTAGAAGTGGGCATTCTGGAGCAGGATGTGATTGAAGACCACATAGATCACAAGTTTGGACAACTGCAGCTACGGTAGCTGCAGGAGTAGTGGTAAGGTTTTCTAACTTTTGGGTAAGAGCTTCCACTTTAGCATTGACTTGGTCCAGAATATTCATTTCAGACATTCCACCTTTGGTTTGGGATTTCTCCACATTAGCTCTTTCGCTTCCCCATTGATAGTGGTTCTGGGCCATACTTTTGATAAGTTGATTTGCTTCGACATATGGTTTATCCATTAGTGTGCCACCAGCAGCGGCGTCTATAGTCAATCTTGTTATACAAGAGACCGTTATAAAACGTATGAATGATTAACCATTCTTCTAAACCATGATAAGGACAGAGTCTAATCATATCCTTGTAACGTTCCCATGCTTCGAAAAGTGATTCATTATCTTTTTGTCTAAAACCATTGATGTTAGCTCTAAGCATAGCAGTTTTGCTTGGTGGGAAATATCTAGCCAAGAAGACTCTCTTCAATTCATCCCATGTGGTGATTGAATTTGAAGGAAGAGATTGGAGCCAGGCTCGGGCTCTGTCTCTTAAAGAAAAAGGAAATAGGTGCAATCGTATCGCCTCGGGGTTTACACCATTCGATTTTACAGTCTCTGTGTACTGCACAAACACTGACAAATGTAGGTTAGGGTCGTCAGTAGGAGATCCAGAAAATTGGTTCTGCTGAACGGCGGATAAAAGCGAAGGTTTCAGCTCGAAATTGTTTCGAGCAATAGCAGGAGCGACAATGCTGTTGTGAGGTTCCGCTTGCGAAGGAACTGCGTAGTCCTTAAGAGCGCGAGGCGGATTTGGCACGTCAGCCATTGTCGATTCTTCGATAAATTCTGGTAACGGGATATCAGGAATTTTAGCCGGAGGAAGATTGTTGAGAGATCGGTATTCTTGAATTCGGCGTCTTAATCTTAAGTAACGCTCGATATCGTTGATTTGTAGATGCAAAGGCTCGCTTCGAGAATGAGTGTTTGGCATACAACAGAGGGAAATATAAAAAGATGCCCTAGTCTAGACAGCGTTGTTTTTAGAATACACTAGTGACTAAACTAAAGTCCCCGGCAACGACGCCAAAAACTTGATGTGCGATTGACCTAATGTGTCTAACGGTATCTTAACTGCAAGTGCACAGTCTATCGCGGTAGTAATAAAAAGATGTCGAACCCACAGGGACTTCGTAATCACTCTAGTGTTATGAAACAGGTTAGTTTAGCTAAGGCGGAAATTGTCACGTTTGGTTTTTAGAAGTTTAAAACTAAAGGAGAAACTAAATTCAATTAAAAGAATTATAATATTAAAGTGGTCGGAGTGTAATGTTTTGAACCTATGCGAATTAAATTGTACCTAAGCATATAAAAATATTTAACTTAAATTGTTATGTAGTACTTATCAGTTTAAAAACCCTTGATTCACACTCTCGTGGTCTTACCTCGGATCATACTCCTAAAGCCAAATGTCTGCTCTCGCTAGCCCATAAGTGTTTAGAAAGCATCTTTTTGAAAACTAAATAAATCTAATTCGTTTTAAAGCGCTCTCGCTGTATTTAAATCGAATGCCTAACTTTAGCTATCCGGTTAAAACCTCACACTCTCGTGGTCTTGATTTCTCCCTATTTTACTTTCCTTACTCTCGTAACAAAAAGCTTAATTTTTAATTATAAAAAGTCACGGCCAGAAATTGAGTCAATTAAGGTTTTAGCTTAGAAATACATTAATTCATTCGGTTATTTCATCACACCCCGACTACGGGTATTTAGCTACTCATAATGCTCGGAATTAAAATGCGGGAAATAAAATCAGAAAACAATAACACATGCATTATAAACAAAGAACATAAATTTAACATAAATAAATTGCAATTATATTGAATACGATAAAAACCTGAAAAGCAATAGTATCCTAGATCCTTCTTCCACAAGCCGGTGAGATCGGAACGTCGGAATGAAAATTAAATAAACAAAATGCTGAGGCTTGAAAGGAATCCTAACTAAAATAGCAATTTCCTGATGTTGGAAATGCTATTAAAGATTCTGAAAGGAAAGGGAATAACAAGAACAAAATAAAATCGGAAAATAGAATCGGGTTTTAAATCGGCAGAGCTTCCGCAAGAATTTTCTGAACTGAACTCTGTAATTTCTTCTTTGAAGTCCAAGCTATTTATAGAGAATGAATACAGTTGGGATTATATTTCACGTTGCTAGATTCTTGGCTTGCTGAGAAAAATAAGGAGAAGGTGGTCTTGGTCGTTGGAGAAAAATAAGGCACACATGCACGCTTCGTTACTTGACCACGTACTGCACGTTCAAAATAACTAATAAAATGCTTGTTACGGTCGTGGCTGGTGTGTTACGTGCAGATTCCATGAAATAGCGTGTTACGGTCGTGGCCAATGCATGACGGTCGTAACACGCTTCTGAAGTGTCTTACGGTCGTGGCAAGGGTGTGACGACCGTAATAGCAGCAAATTTTGGATTTTTGACAGATTTATCTTTTCTCTTCTGGTCTTGGCCGCAATCTTGTACATTTCATGTTTCTTTCTAGTTTGAGCTAAGATATGTTGTACCTGCATAAAATCATACAAAACTCGGAGTATTCGGGAGTTAATCGGGTCAATACGATATAAAGCGGTTTAATTTCATAGTAAATATATGATATGATTTCTCGTTATCAAAGGCAAAGAAACCGGCTGGTGTCTTGAATTTGGGAAGAAGACTTAGAGGACCAACCAAAAGAGCTTTAGATCTCTCAACTCCATCAAATGAGGGGGATAATCATGAAGTTGATAACAACCCATGGACCGATGAAGATGAAGCTGATTACTCTGAGGAAAATATCCTCTTGCTGATGATAAATACAAACAACTGGAGGATCGTCTCAATGCTATGGAGATTCAGCAGATACCTGGCTTGGACTTTGAAGAATTAAGGCTGGTTTCTGGCGTGATTATCCCACC
This sequence comes from Vicia faba, assembly GCA_948472305.1. NCBI lineage: Eukaryota > Viridiplantae > Streptophyta > Magnoliopsida > Fabales > Fabaceae > Vicia > Vicia faba. The sequence continues at coordinate 41,766 of CATIWC010002049.1, read as the reverse complement.
AAAATTCAAGGTTCCCACATTTGCCAAATATGACGAAATTTCTTGTCCTAAACTTCACTTGAGATCATATGTCAGAAAGATACAGCCTCACACTACTGAACGGAAGTTATGGGTCCATTTCTTCAAAGAAAGTTTAGTTGACACTCAAGTGGAGTGGTTCTATCAGTTGGAAGGAACCGCCATTCATACCTGGGAAGACTTAGCTGTTTCTTTCTACAGGAATTACCAATACAATACTGACCTCGCTCCAACCCGTACTCAACTTCAAAGCATGACTATGGGTTCTAGCGAGAGCTTCAAGGATTACGCCCAGAAATGGAGAGATCTTGCAGGGAAAGTCCAGCCTCCTCTGTCTGATAGAGAGCTGGTAAACATGTTATTGGGAACTTTGTCTGGTCCATTCTTCAACCACTTGATTAGAAGTTCTTCGACTAGGTTCACAGAGCTGATACTAACAGTTCAAAGAGTAGAAGCCGGTATCAAGAGTGGGAAGATTCTGATGGCTGCATCTTCTAATACTGAGAAGAAGCCATTCGGTGGCAAGAGGGAAGCTAATGTTGTATATGGCTAGGAGGTATGTTCTAGAGGTAACCATAACCCATCTGTAAGGGAAGTACTATTCTCTAATCCTACGCCTGTGCAACGATATCAACAAGGAAATTAGCATAAGGAGGTCGCGCCTAAGAGACAATTCACCAAAATCAACATGTCACTAGCTCAAGCGTTATAACACATGTTGAAAGTAGGATTCATTATGTTAAATACTCCTCTACGGAATCCTAATACCTTTTCTCCTAGCTACCACCCCAGCAAAAAGTGTGCATACCATTCTGATAGTCCTGGACATGATACGAATAGTTGTTGGGCTCTGAAGAATAAAATTCAGGATATGATTGACGCCAAGGAGATTGAATTCGACCCTCCAGAGACTCACCATGTTATCACTGCTCCTAGGCAAAATCATTCAGAGTGTCTATTTCATTTGTGATTTTTTAATTGTAATTCCTTTGCTTGTTCAAACAATTACTGTTATGTCAAACTTTGGTTTTCCCATTAATGCATCACATATGTTTTGACTTGAATTATTTCATCCGTACTCATTATATTCAAACTATGTTTTTACTTCCTTTTTGTGATATTTAACTCTCGATTAAAAGCTCTAAGCCTTTAGAGGGAGGATGACGAAAAACGATACCACAATCTCATACAGTGTGCGTTTAAACAGATCCTGCTGACGATGTACAAGCGTTGTTTCAAAATCCTAAAACAGTGGAGTTATAAGGAAGATAATCCCTAGTCAACCCCTTTGATCCTAAGAAGTAGGAGTTTTTCTTTTCACACAAATTAAAATCCTTAATCATAACCAGGGGCAGGGTAGTTTTATCAGTTAATTCAGATGTGCATTCAATCGCAAGCTCTACCTTCATACACAACAAATAGTGTAGTAGATGCTCTTCAAAAGATGGTGATAGTTCCACATAATCATTAAGACATGCAGTCATTATCTCTCAAAATAAAAGCCCGCTAAGTCAAAACCTATGAAGGAGACTCAAGAAAAAAACCGGGGCATCCCGCTGACTGTAATCGCAAAAGAAACAGTTCAGGCAAAAGCTGGGATAACAAAAAAAAAAGAGGTCCTACAAATCCTCAAAAAAAAAAAAAAGGTTACAAAAATGACCGCCTTCTCGAATAAATGTTCAATCTCTGAACCATCACCAATTATCAGAGCAAAGATTCCAGACTCAGTTGGGATCTAAACGCACAATTAACTGAGCATAGGATTGAAGAACATCACGAAGATTGGGTTGGGTACAAATAAAATTTGAACCTTTATCCTTTGTTTCTTAAATCGTGAACCAGGCCACGTTATAACCCTCAAAAGTCCTAACTGAAGCATGGGTTAGTTCGAAAGCATACTGTTATGAAAGGTATCTTGACTCCTGTAGGGTTTGCTATAAATTCTGAGCTGATATCACACTTACAAAATTTGTTTGTTTTACTAAAAAATGAATTTTCAAACTTTAAGACAGACATAAGCTTTGCATTTTTAAAATTCATATGACTATTTGTTCAACAGCAGAGAAATTCACACGACGGATATTCGATGAACATAAATCCTCTCAATAGATAGAATCACCTCAGATGGAAATACATTCCAGTGATAGGCCTTTCATAATCAAGGGGCATAGCATGGTGTCCAGCTGATCTGAGGTAGTCAAGTCAAGGTTCAAGGAATCTCTCAAAAGTGCCAAATAGTTAGGGGCAGATCTGCATCTGAATCACATGGGGCATTGGACATGAATTCTAGCAGCGAATCATATATGATCAAGCAAACTCCTTCTGGAAGTGTGATAACACTTACTACTATGGACAATGACAATTCTCCGTACCCGGTGAACATGGACATAGTCGGAAAATACTACGCATGAACAAAGACCCGCTAGGCTGACTGGCCTAGGCAAAAATAAGGGCATCCCTGCGAACCAAAAGGGTTCGGGAAAAATTAGGGATATATAAAAAAATTGTACACCCAACAAGTCGAAAACCTGAAAAGGCAACTTGGGAAAAAAAAGGGTATCCTGGTGGACTGAAAATCTGAAAGGACAATCTAGGAAAAGGTTAGGGATTAAAGCGTACGACTATGTCCCGTCATCTCGTCACTTGTCTATCAATAGAAGGTTTATCACCTTGATCTACATTCACCAAGGATTCCAAGAGTTGGGATAACAGTCAAACCATCAACTAAATTCCCGCATATATTTTCTCCAACAGGTACCGAGACAAGGGCATTCTACTACAAGGTCATTGCCAAATTCTTAGCCTGAAACCTATTAATGTCAGGTGTTCTCATACCCTTGACAGAGTAAGAATATCCAATTACTACTCCAACATCTAAGAATTCCCCAACGAAGTTGCCAAGCTCTTAGGATTCCCCAACAGATTTCTTCTCAAAACAACAAAACAAGAATCCCCAGCGGGAAAATTCTGAATAAAGCATATTCTCATCTAGAAATGGTTCAGGTATGATCTAGAGACGAATGTCATACCAACACTTACTCCAGATTCTCATATAGAAATGGTTCAGGTACGATCCAGAGACGGATGTCATCCTAATACTTATTCAGATCATATTCTAGCAACAGTTCGGGTACAATCCAGATACGGATGTCATCCTGATACTTATTCACATCATCTTCTAGAAAAAGTTCAGGTACGATCCATAGACGGATGTCATCCTGATACTTATTTAGATCATCTTCTAGAAACAGTTTGGGTACGATCCAGAGACGGATGTCATCCTGATACTTATTCAGATAATCTTCTAGAAATGGTTCAGATACGATCTAGAGACGGATGTCATCCTGATACTTATTCTAGACTATCTTCTAGTAACAGCTCAGTTCATGGAGTTTACCTTCCCCAATAGAGTTTATTTCTCTAACAACAGAAGTTTATCTCCCAGCATTTCAACTTCAACAAATTTGAAGACCTACATTTCTTTCTCCTAGCAACAATCAGAGATTTATTTTCCCTAATTCAACAACACAACAATGGAACAACTGACACGTTCATATATTGCATTCATACATCATTCATGCAAGCATCATAACATATGTAACACAAATGCATATATCACAATCTCATTTATTTTGAGAGCATCATGCGAATCATACATCATGACATCACATGAAATTAAATTTACCTTCCCAGGTTGAGTTTGCAGAAAGACAAGCACTATCAACTTATACAACATGTCAAAGATTAATGCCCGAAACTAGACGAGAAAAACATCTACACGGCCAAATGGTATTGTGATCGGTGGATCTGGAACTGACTGTTTAACGCTGGTTCGCGAAATGTCGCGGAAGCAAGAGTCGCCACCGTCTTTTATTTTCTCCAAATGGAAAGGACAAAAGCACAGAAAAATTCCTTATAGAGATTGCTCTCGGTTCGGGAGGTAGGTTATAGAAAGGGAAGGTGTTAGCACCCTTTCTATCCATGGTTATCCATGGGCTCTTAGATACTTGCTCATTTGTGTTTTCAAAAATGGTTTGTTTGCTTTTCAACTGTGGGTTTAAAAATTTTCTTTGAAAATTTCCAGTTCGACTCTTGTATCGGTCCTCAAGAGTGTTTGAAAAAATGCTTTCGAAAGCTTTTTGAAAATGTGTTGGTGTGAAAAGTATTTTTGATTTGTTTTTGAAATTAGAGCAAGTATCTAGAGTTGTCTACCTACCCTAAGGAATTCGTCTGTGTAAATGTCCTTTAAAGTAGTGCCATCCCACCATTGAGAGGTAGGTAGCACCACCGTTGGAGGTGTTCGGGTCAATTCGAGGTTCGGGACATGGTGATCACCAGAGCAATGGGAAGACACCTTAGAAGCTACCCTCATGCCAGGTTCCCGGATCATGAGGACTTACTAAGACATCCTCTACTCGACGATCACCTTTCGAGGCAAGGCAACAGTGAGGCGTACCCTAGGGGTGGTGTGTGTGATTTGTGTGTCGTTTTCATTTGTATTTATCTTGTCATGTTATTGGTGTTCTACGCTTGTTTATTTTGTCCATACATTCTTTCATGCTTTTGGTTAACAGTTAAAAATATTTGCGGGAAAGTAAAGATCTAAACTATTACAAATGGCGCGGGTCCACATCGCCAAAAGTTTCTCGAACCCGATTTGACAGAAAATAAATAAAGTAAAAAAATAAAAGTGCGAGCAATTATTTACAAGGCTTCGGGAGAGGTACATAATTATTTAAACGAAATAAAATAAATATGCGAATTAATAAGAAATTAAGAACGAGGGCGTTGGACCCTTTTGCAAAAATTAAAATTAATAACGGAGTTAATTAATTAAAAGAGAAAGAACTTGTTTTTTGGTGTTTTTTAGTATTTTAAGATTTAATAGAAAAAATTAATTGAAGTTAAACGCTAACCCTAATTCTATTTTATTTTAATTTATTAAGAAGACGTTAAAATTTAACCTAAATTTAACCTAATTTTTATATTCAATTTAATTCATGAAAATAAATATTTAATTATTTTAATTATTATAAAAGAAAAATAAAAAAGGATGAAAAATTGTTAATTAAACCCTAGTTCTACATTTTTTTTGATTTATTATTAAAAGAATTAAAATTAACTCCTAATTTAAGACTAATTTTATTTACATGCAAATTTGCTTATGAAAATACTAAAATAAATAATATTTTATTATTTTTTCTCTTTTCTGATTTTTATGCATTTTTATATTTTGTGAAAATAATTGATTAATTCAAAACAATAAAGAAAATAAAATAATAATTAAAATAAAATATAAGGAAAATATAGAGAATTGCAAACCAGGGGGGGTGGTAGTCCCCAAATAGGAGGTTTAATCCAAGAATTCTGGCCCAACAACCTGGGTCCGTTTGACCTTTTCCAGGTAGCGTGCTAGCGCTTTGACCAGGTTTATGATGCGCTTCCAATCTATGCCTTTGATTTGATCTCCAGGGACACGTGGATGTGGGATGCTGGAAGGCATATGGTGCGTCTTGATGTTGGCACTGCATGGGAACATGTATTGCAAAATAATATGGAAATAACGTAGACCTGGGGCTCGAACCCAGGTCATATACATTGCCAACGTTCTCGCTTACCAACTGTGCCAACTAACGCGTTTGATTAATAAGCAACTAACAATCATTATAAGAATAAAACAAAAGGTTAGTGGATCCACGCGCGAAAATTCAAACCAGCTTATCACGTTTTGCCACGACTTCGTCTTCTTCATGTTCCTGAAAACATAAAAGAACAGGCAACGGTTTTCATGACGTTCTCATAGGCCGTTTTTGGGAAAATAGCGATTAGGCCTATAGTGTTCATAAATTGAGCGCGAGTGTTGGTTTCTATTCGTCCAAACACGTTGAATCCACTGGCCTTGGTCTCAGCCTCCAATTTTGCCTTATTTCAAAAGCCCTAATTCTAAGGTTGAAGAACCCTAAATATCAACAATGGCATAATCGCGTGTATAGCTCAAAAACACAATTGAATACATGGGTTAGCTTCAGAATCAAATGAGGAATAAGAATCAATAATTGAGATGCCATAAAAATGCATAGATTTCAAAGTACGATTATGAATTTTCCATGAAATATCTTGAATGCTGTATACCAATTCCTTGCGTTTTGATGGTTGTTTTTGATTGGAATATGTCCAGTGACCTTCAAGGAAGCTAATGGAACAAGAATTATGTCTTGAATCGCCCTGGAAGTGAACTTTCAGTTTTGACTTTTTTAGAGAAAATTTCAAGTTCTTTTGATGCCTTTTTGCGCAGCTTAGTCTGTTATGGCACTAGGGTTGTATTCAGGCTTTTGTATTGAGTCCATTAGGTCAAGAAAAATCAATCAAATCCATTGCATTCATTGATTTTGGAAATTTGATTTTCTAAGATTTTTTCAATCTTTTTTTCATGTGTTTTTGGTTCAAATCATCTCCAATCTCTCCAAATCTTTCCTTATCTGCATATACACGAAATCTTGAGGCTAAAACATGTATAAAAAGATTTGTTAGGTTAAGTTAAATATTTTTCACATATTTAATTGATTTAAGTGAATTATTATAAATAAAAATTCAAATAAATAAATAAAAAATGAGAAAATAATTCCCTTTGGGCCAAGTGGTCGTGCACATGCCATGGATGATGAATTATGGAGGAAAAATGGGCCCATTAGCAATTTTAGGTCATTTGAATCAATGTTGACTTTTCAAAATATCCAAAAATTTCCCAACTTCTACAAGGCATAACTTGCTCAATTTTTAAGCTTTTCTCATGTTCTTGGACATTTTGGAAAGGTCTTTGAGTCCTCTAACCAATGCCTTTGGTCCCATGTCATTTTGATTTACCAATCTCAAGTTATGGTCTTTGACTTAAAGTCCCTTTTTGTTGACTTTTGAAAATGACCTATAATGTTGAAATTGATAACTTTTTGTGAGAGAATTTCTTGGACTTGAAGTATGAAGATGAGTTGTAGGAAATGTCTTTCTCTTCAAAATGAGCTTTGGATGGAATTTTTCTGATAATCCATGTGAAAGTTATGCCCTGGTCAATTTCAGTTGACTTTTTCAGCTGTCCAAATAAGGAAACTTTTTGCATTTTGATGATTTCTGAGCCAAATTTTGAGAATCATGATCAAGCATTGATCAAATGATGTTTGTGGCTTCAAAATGATATGTTGACCAAAAATTTGAACTTTTGACTGCCAAATGACCATTTTACCCCCCTACAGTTGACTGTAGTGCAATTTAGGGTTTTGACTGTGCAATTTTGTGCTGAAAGCCTTGAAACTTGATATGAGGATGCTTGACCATATTTGTAGGCATGTGAGACTTGATTGGACCTTTGGACACTTCATTTTCTTGATCAGAACACAAACCCTAATCTTGATTGTATAGGAGACTTTTGCACTGTGCAACCCTTGGGGAATTTTGAAGCTTGACTTGGCAATTTCTTGAAGAATTATGGGAGGGCAAATTTTGGGGTACAACAGTTGCCCCTGTTCAATCTTCTTAGACCTGAGGATGCAGATTGGCTGACGTGCCTTTCGTAATCCGAGGGTAGAAGATGATTGAGCACTAGAGTGCCCAGAAATTTGCGCTCACATAGTAGCAGTGTGATGATGGAATGGGCTTATAGATGCCATTTGGAGATTGATGGATAGGATGATGGGCTTATAGATGCCATCTGGATGTCGATCGCATAAGAGATTCCTTAGCGAGAACTTGCGTACCTGCAAAACAGAAAATGAGTACCTGACACGTTGCAGGAGCTGGTTTTTAGATGCTTGGCATAGATATGTCCTGACTGGTTACAAGAGCTGAGTCTGGAGCTTCAAAAAGATGATGAATGAACCAGGGATGGTTACTACCTTAGCATGAATGGTAAGAGAACCTTGGGTTACTTATCTTCAATAACGCTCGCTGAGAAAATCTTGGTGGGAATTACCATCTTCGCAGGATCGGGAAGAGAACCATAGGCAATTATAATCTGAGAGGAATTATCACCTCACTCACCGTCGGAGAGGGAACCATAGGAAAAGGAATTATCACCTCACTCACCGTCGGAGAGGGAACCATAGAAAAAGGAATTATCACCTCACTCACCGTCGGAGAGGGAACCATAGAAAGGAATTATCACCTCACTCACCGTCGGAGAGGGAACCATAGAAAGGAATTATCACCTCACTCACCGTCGGAGAGGGAACCATAAGGAAAGGAATTACCACCTCACTCACCGTCGGAGAGGGAACCATAAGGAAAGGAATTACCACCTCACTCACCGTCGGAGAGGGAACCATAAGGAAAAGGAATTACCACCTCACTCACCGTCGGAGAGGGAACCAAAGGAGATTGTCACCTCACTCACCGTCGGAGAGGGAACCATCTGAAAAGGAATTATCACCTCACTCACCGTCGGAGAGGGAACCATAGGAGATTATCACCTCACTCACCGTCGGAGAGGGAACCATCTGAAAAGGAATTATCGCCTCACTCACCGTCGGAGAGGGAACCATAGGAGATTATCACCTCACTCACCGTCGGAGAGGGAACCATCTGAAAAGGAATTATCGCCTCACTCACCGTCGGAGAGGGAACCATAGGAGATTATCACCTCACTCACCGTCGGAGAGGGAACCATCTGAAAAGGAATTATCACCTCACTCACCGTCGGAGAGGGAACCATAAGGAAAGGAATTACCACCTCACTCACCGTCGGAGAGGGAACCATAAGGAAAGGAATTACCACCTCACTCACCGTCGGAGAGGGAACCATAAGGAAAAGGAATTACCACCTCACTCACCGTCGGAGAGGGAACCAAAGGAGATTGTCACCGCACTCACCGTCGGAGAGGGAACCATCTGAAAAGGAATTATCACCTCACTCACCGTCGGAGAGGGAACCATAGGAGATTATCACCTCACTCACCGTCGGAGAGGGAACCATCTGAAAAGGAATTATCGCCTCACTCACCGTCGGAGAGGGAACCATAGGAGATTATCACCTCACTCACCGTCGGAGAGGGAACCATCTGAAAAGGAATTATCGCCTCACTCACCGTCGGAGAGGGAACCATAGGAGATTATCACCTCACTCACCGTCGGAGAGGGAACCATCTGAAAAGGAATTATCACCTCACTCACCGTCGGAGAGGGAACCATCTGAAAAGGAATTATCACCTCACTCACCGTCAGAGAGGGAACCATAGGAAATTATAACCTGGGATAACTTCTACTGAGTCTTTATCAGAAAAATCTGTTAGGAGTCGATTTAGCTGGACTAGGGAAGGCCTTGGACTGGATAAGAAATCTTTTGAGTCGATTAACTGAACCGGTCTAGGTCTTGAAATATGATGGAGAATTTTAACTGTATCTTTCCTGAAAGGTAAAGGTCAGTCATATGCAATGCATGATATGGACCAAGCAATGATGTTCTCAACATAAATGAGATTTGTATGATATGATGTGTCTATGCATGCTATAATGATGTACGTGATGTTTTATGTATGTTTTTGTCTAGGAAAGTGAATCCTTGACGGGTGCCGGGAAGTCGTATCCTGGGCTGATGTTGAAGAATAAGCTTTTGCTTCCGCTGGGGATGATAACTACAACAATACCGGTAGGAGAAGATGACTCCGTTGCGGAATAAACTTGGCAAATGGAAGATTCTGCGGGGAGAAAAGATACTCTAGCGACCATGCTGGGAAGCAATACTCTGTGGGGATAGATATTCTTTGCTGAATTGTTGATAACTTGCTGAGGATATCCTTGTTGTGCTGGAAGTGTTGATAGACTTCGCTGGGGATAAGGAGACTTCGTCGAGGACGCCCTTTCCGTGGCTTTTGGCTGAGGATAACCCAATTATATCTTGTTAAGGAAATAACTCTTTGAATCAAGCCAGACGACGCATTCGTGCTCTGCGAGGGGATAAGCTTCCAGAATCTACTGGGGATAAGCTTATTGCTTGGGGATATGAATTCCATCTTTCCTGGGGAACTGGATTGGATTCTCTTGGGGAAGTTTTGAGATGTATTGGAAGTGATTCCTTTGAATGTTGGTCTGCCGTCGGGGAACAATCTTTAGACCAAGACTGCCGGGGATGCTATAAATATGTATGCTGCTGGGGAATGTTGAGATCTACGGGAGTATACCCAACTTCTTTGAGATTTGATAACTCTGCTTGGAGAGAGTGTACTGACTGCTGGCTTACTCTCTGGGGAATTAAAATGTACTGGTCATGTTCTTTAGCTGAACCTATCTTGGTCCCTTAGATGGACATAGCAATTAGATCGTTTGGACAACTCATCATTGCCCCTGTTTCTGAGGCGGGAGAGGAAGACCTGTGAGGGATTGATAGTTATTGATGGACCAACCTTCTTCTGGTAGGCAAGCGACAAGATGACAGGACATAGTCGTACACTTTGATCCCTAATTTTTGCCTGGACCGCCCTTTCGGGTTTTCAGTCCACCGGGATACCCATTTTTGCCCAAGCCGCCTTTTCAGGTTTTCGACTTGCCAGGTGTACATATTTTTCCGTTTTCATCCCTTATTTTGCCCGAACCCTTTTGGTTCGCCGGGAAGCCCTTATTTTTGCCTAGGCATGTCAGCCTAGCGGGTCTTTGATTACGCGTAGTATTTTTCCGACTATGTCCGTGCTTTCAGAATGTAGGGAGTTGCCCCTGTTAGAAGTGTTTTGTCATGCCACCAGAAGGTGTTTGATCAAGCGAGATTCGTTGCTGGGAATTCATGTCCAATGCCCCAAGTGGCTCAGGCGGAGGTTTGCCCCAGGCTATTTGGCCCTGAGAGATTCCCTGAATCTTGAATGGACTGCCCCAGATGATGGACCATGATCATGTCTGCCCCTTGATTGGAGGTGCTTTTGTTCATTAGGCATTCGTCGTGCGAATTTCTATGTTGTTCAACCAAATAGTCATATGCAAACAATGTTATATCAAAAATGCAAAGCTTATGTCTGTCTTGAAGATTTTGAAAATGCATTCTTTTTCATAAAACAAGTGAATGTTTGTAAAACGTGATGTCAACTCCGTATTTACCGTGGGCCTTAAGGAGTCAGGATACCTTTCGTAACAGTATGCTTTCGAACTAACCCATGCTTCGGCTAGGACTTTTAAGGGTTATAACGTGGCTTGGTTCACGGTTTAAGAAACAAAGGATAAAGGCTCAAATTTTATTTGTACCCACCCGCTCTTCGTGATGTTCTCCAAACCTAAACTCAGTTGATCATACGTTAGACCTTTGTTTGAGTCTTTGCTCTGATTTTCCGGTGATGATTTGGATGTTGATAACTTATTTTGAATAGGCAGACATTTCTTTTTTGTTGAGGGTTTGTAAGACCTCTTTCTTGTTTGATTTTTGTTATCCCTTTCTTTTTTGCCTGAACTGTTTCCTTTTTTGGAATTACAGTCAGCGGGATGCCCCAGTTTTGTAAGTCTCCTTCATGGGTTTTGACTTAATGGGTTTTTTTTATTTTTTGAGATAATGACTTCCTTTCTTTATTGATTATTCGGAACCATCACTGTCTTTCTTTGTTTTGTAAGGACCTCTTTGGTGCCATTTGTTATGCACTTGGATCAACTGAGAGACTACCCTGCCCCAGGTTATGATTAAGGGTTTTAAATTTCGAAAAGAAAAACTCCTACTTCTTTGGCTCAGAGGGGTTGACGAGGGATTATCATCCTTATAACTCCAGTGTTTAGGGATTGAAACAATGCCTGTACCTCATCAGCGGGGTCTGTTCAAAAGCATACTGTAAAGATCGTGGTATCGTTTTCGTCATCCTCCCTCAAGAGGCTTAGAATTTTAGATCAAGAGCTGACATCAGAAAAAATATGAAAATAATTTGCATTTAGTGAATACGAATATATTGTTTCAGAACAGACATATGCGATGCATTAATGAAATAACAATGTTTAACAATGAGTAAATGTTTGAACAAAAGAAAATTGCAACTTGAACATTCGAATGAACAAAAATTCTTCTCATCTGCGGGCTTGTTACTTCAAATGGTGCCTCATGTAGGGATGGTAGAAGCACTCAGCCCGGCCATCTTGGGTGAATTCCACAGCTCCTTCCTCAATCAGGTCCTGGATCTTATTTTTCAGAGTCCAACAATCCTCTGTAGCATGCCCCGGGCTGTCAGAATGATAAGCGCAGTGAGCGTTGGGGTTATACCTTGAAGGTGTCCTGTTGGGATTCTTAGGAGGATCCTTTAGAGTTACCAGGTTCAACCTCAGCAGTTGTTGTAAGGCTCGAGGCAGCGACACGTTGAGCTTGGTGAATTGCCTTTTGGGCTTGTCTGGTTGAAGCTGGTGAGGTTGATACTGAATTGATGATACTGAAGCCATCTGAGGAACTTTTCCCTTGTCTGCTTATCTCAAGGGTGGTTGAATGATGACTGGCTCTTCAACCCTAGACGTTTGCCCCAGCTGGTTACCCCGAAGCAGTTGGTTGACGAGGACCCTGAGCTCGTCTTGTTTTTGAACTAAACTTTGAATGGCAGTCGCCTGCCCCAACATCTGGACTTTCAAGGCATCCATTTTAGCTTGCTGATATCTCATCCGTTCATCCTCAGCATTGTTCCTGGCCAAAGTCTCCCTGAGAAGTGTCCTTAACTCCTCCTGCCCCTTGGATAGATTCAAGAGGATTTCCCCGAACTGAGTCTCTTGAGCAAAAAGGTCCTGGTTATCTGGTTGGAAGGCCATTGCTGAAATAAACAGCGGGAAAGGTAAGTAACCTGCAACAAGGGTACCTGTTATGCAATGATAGGTATGATATGCATGCAATGTTTTCAAGGACCTCGCGGGATAAACAAGAAATTTGTTAAAATTTGAAACCGATAGCTTGACTGAAGGAACTGTATATTATGGAGAGTCCTTCTTCAAAGGGTCAAAGGCTCACCATATCCAGTGGGTCATAGCCCCTGACTTTAGTCATCAACCTTATTTTGCTTTCCAAACAACCTTGGCTAGGGGAATCTTCTTCAGGAGTCAAAGCTCGCCATATCAAGTGGGTCATAGCCTCTGACAACCTTGGCTAGAGGAAAATAAATCCTCTTTGCCCCTTGCTAGATGTTTGATTTATCATGACCTGCATCACAAGCCTTTGAGATCCTTGAAATGGGTTAGGATGTATGCAATGGTATGATGTCATGATGCATGGGGTAATATGAATAAACCCTGTTATGAGCCCTTATTAAGGACTATAAACAGAAACCTGCAAGAAACTCAATTAAAACCTGTCATGAGTCCCAGTTAAGGACCAAAGAACAAAACCTGCAAGAAACTGGAAAAACCCTGTTATGAGTCCTAATTAAGGACTGTAAACCAAAATCTGTAAGAAACTTAGTTTTCCCTGTTATGAGTCCCTATTAAGGACTATAAACAAAACCTGCAAGAAGTTCATGTAAAACCTGTCATGAGTCCCAGTTAAGGGCTATAAACAAAACCTGCAAGAGACTTAGTACACTTTATCATGAGCCCTGGTTAAGGACTATGAACGAAACCTGCAAGTAGTATGTGTTAGGTAACAAGCATGCAAGTAGGCAAGTACGAAGGCACACAAGTCACACAAGAGAAACCCTTAGAGTTTAGGCCAGCATGGGGTCTGGGTAGTACCCTCTTGAAGTTGGTGGGCTCAACCTGTCCTATTAGAAGTAACCGGGTTCTAAGGGTCCCAATATCACGGGATTGCTTTCATTGTTCATCGTTTCGATTTAGCCACTGAACTGGCGACCGAAATATTCCAGGAAAGCAACCCTCAATTGAGTGTAGTATCGAGTATCAACCAACCTCGGACTGCACCAAAGTCAGTTATCTCACTACCCTAAAGAGGCCAAGATAGTTCAATTAAGGTTCCTAAGGTCTGTTGATGCTTCACGACACCACGCGGAGGCCCCGTACTCTCCTTGACTGAACTCAAGGGTTACCGGTACACACCAAAGTGCCACATCAACGTAGCAGACTGTTTCAACCATGTCGGTATACCCCGCACAGTTCCCTCACAGCCTTGTTGCTACTTTCTAAGAAGGTATCCCCAGATCCGGGTTAGGATCTATAGAACTCCCGAGACAGTCCCACAATTTAAAGCACACAAGGAAAGCAATTGAAAACACAGTTATGAACTAACCCTAAGGTACACCTCACTTTATAAAGGATCCCCAACAGAGTCGCCAGTTCTGTGATCGGTGGATCTGGAACTGACTGTTTAACGCTGGTTCGCGAAATGTCGCGGAAGCAAGAGTCGCCACCGTCTTTTATTTTCTCCAAATGGAAAGGACAAAAGCACATAAAAATTCCTTATAGAGATTGCTCTCGGTTCGGGAGGTAGGTTATAGAAAGGGAAGGTGTTAGCACCCTTTCTATCCATGGTTATCCATGGGCTCTTAGATACTTGCTCATTTGTGTTTTCAAAAATGGTTTGTTTGCTTTTCAACTGTGGGTTTAAAAAGTTTCTTTGAAAATTTCCAGTTCGACTCTTGTATCGGTCCTCAAGAGTGTTTGAAAAAATGCTTTCGAAAGCTTTTTGAAAATGTGTTGGTGTGAAAAGTATTTTTGATTTGTTTTTGAAATTAGAGCAAGTATCTAGAGTTGTCTACCTACCCTAAGGAATTCGTCTGTGTAAATGTCCTTTAAAGTAGTGCCATCCCACCATTGAGAGGTAGGTAGCACCACCGTTGGAGGTGTTCGGGTCAATTCGAGGTTCGGGACATGGTGATCACCAGAGCAATGGGAAGACACCTTAGAAGCTACCCTCATGCCAGGTTCCCGGATCATGAGGACTTACTAAGACATCCTCTACTCGACGATCACCTTTCGAGGCAAGGCAACAGTGAGGCGTACCCTAGGGGTGGTGTGTGTGATTTGTGTGTCGTTTTCATTTGTATTTATCTTGTCATGTTATTGGTGTTCTACGCTTGTTTATTTTGTCCATACATTCTTTCATGCTTTTGGTTAACAGTTAAAAATATTTGCGGGAAAGTAAAGATCTAAACTATTACAAATGGCGCGGGTCCACATCGCCAAAAGTTTCTCGAACCCGATTTGACAGAAAATAAATAAAGTAAAAAAATAAAAGTGCGAGCAATTATTTACAAGGCTTCGGGAGAGGTACATAATTATTTAAACGAAATAAAATAAATATGCGAATTAATAAGAAATTAAGAACGAGGGCGTTGGACCCTTTTGCAAAAATTAAAATTAATAACGGAGTTAATTAATTAAAAGAGAAAGAACTTGTTTTTTGGTGTTTTTTAGTATTTTAAGATTTAATAGAAAAAATTAATTGAAGTTAAACGCTAACCCTAATTCTATTTTATTTTAATTTATTAAGAAGACGTTAAAATTTAACCTAAATTTAACCTAATTTTTATATTCAATTTAATTCATGAAAATAAATATTTAATTATTTTAATTATTATAAAAGAAAAATAAAAAAGGATGAAAAATTGTTAATTAAACCCTAGTTCTACATTTTTTTTGATTTATTATTAAAAGAATTAAAATTAACTCCTAATTTAAGACTAATTTTATTTACATGCAAATTTGCTTATGAAAATACTAAAATAAATAATATTTTATTATTTTTTCTCTTTTCTGATTTTTATGCATTTTTATATTTTGTGAAAATAATTGATTAATTCAAAACAATAAAGAAAATAAAATAATAATTAAAATAAAATATAAGGAAAATATAGAGAATTGCAAACCAGGGGGGGTGGTAGTCCCCAAATAGGAGGTTTAATCCAAGAATTCTGGCCCAACAACCTGGGTTCGTTTGACCTTTTCCAGGTAGCGTGCTAGCGCTTTGACCAGGTTTATGATGCGCTTCCAATCTATGCCTTTGATTTGATCTCCAGGGACACGTGGATGTGGGATGCTGGAAGGCATATGGTGCGTCTTGATGTTGGCACTGCATGGGAACATGTATTGCAAAATAATATGGAAATAACGTAGATCTGGGGCTCGAACCCAGGTCATATACATTGCCAACGTTCTCGCTTACCAACTGTGCCAACTAACGCGTTTGATTAATAAGCAACTAACAATCATTATAAGAATAAAACAAAAGGTTAGTGGATCCACGCGCGAAAATTCAAACCAGCTTATCACGTTTTGCCACGACTTCGTCTTCTTCATGTTCCTGAAAACATAAAAGAACAGGCAACGGTTTTCATGACGTTCTCTTAGGCCGTTTTTGGGAAAATAGCGATTAGGCCTATAGTGTTCATAAACTGAGCGCGAGTGTTGGTTTCTATTCGTCCAAACACGTTGAATCCACTGGCCTTGGTCTCAGCCTCCAATTTTGCCTTATTTCAAAAGCCCTAATTCTAAGGTTGAAGAACCCTAAATATCAACAATGGCATAATCGCGTGTATAGCTCAAAAACACAATTGAATACATGGGTTAGCTTCAGAATCAAATGAGGAATAAGAATCAATAATTGAGATGCCATAAAAATGCATAGATTTCAAAGTACGATTATGAATTTTCCATGAAATATCTTGAATGCTGTATACCAATTCCTTGCGTTTTGATGGTTGTTTTTGATTGGAATATGTCCAGTGACCTTCAAGGAAGCTAATGGAACAAGAATTATGTCTTGAATCGCCCTGGAAGTGAACTTTCAGTTTTGACTTTTTTAGAGAAAATTTCAAGTTCTTTTGATGCCTTTTTGCGCAGCTTAGTCTGTTATGGCACTAGGGTTGTATTCAGGCTTTTGTATTGAGTCCATTAGGTCAATAAAAATCAATCAAATCCATTGCATTCATTGATTTTGGAAATTTGATTTTCTAAGATTTTTTCAATCTTTTTTTCATGTGTTTTTGGTTCAAATCATCTCCAATCTCTCCAAATCTTTCCTTATCTGCATATACACGAAATCTTGAGGCTAAAACATGTATAAAAAGATTTGTTAGGTTAAGTTAAATATTTTTCACATATTTAATTGATTTAAGTGAATTATTATAAATAAAAATTCAAATAAATAAATAAAAAATGAGAAAATACTTCCCTTTGGTCCAAGTGGTCGTGCACATGCCATGGATGATGAATTATGGAGGAAAAATGGGCCCATTAGCAATTTTAGGTCATTTGAATCAATGTTGACTTTTCAAAATATCCAAAAATTTCCCAACTTCTACAAGGCATAACTTGCTCAATTTTTAAGCTTTTCTCATGTTCTTGGACATTTTGGAAAAGTATTTGAGTCCTCTAACCAATGCCTTTGGTCCCATGTCATTTTGATTTACCAATCTCAAGTTATGGTCTTTGACTTAAAGTCCCTTTTTGTTGACTTTTGAAAATGACCTATAATGTTGAAATTGATAACTTTTTGTGAGAGAATTTCTTGGACTTGAAGTATGAAGATGAGTTGTAGGAAATGTCTTTCTCTTCAAAATGAGCTTTGGATGGAATTTTTCTGATAATCCATGTGAAAGTTATGCCCTGGTCAATTTCAGTTGACTTTTTCAGCTGTCCAAATAAGGAAACTTTTTGCATTTTGATGATTTCTGAGCCAAATTTTGAGAATCATGATCAAGCATTGATCAAATGATGTTTGTGGCTTCAAAATGATATGTTGACCAAAAATTTGAACTTTTGACTTCCAAATGACCATTTTACCCCTACAGTTGACTGTAGTGCAATTTAGGGTTTTGACTGTGCAATTTTGTGCTGAAAGCCTTGAAACTTGATATGAGGATGCTTGACCATATTTGTAGGCATGTGAGACTTGATTGGACCTTTGGACACTTCATTTTCTTGATCAGAACACAAACCCTAATCTTGACTGTATAGGAGACTTTTGCACTGTGCAACCCTTGGGGAATTTTGAAGCTTGACTTGGCAATTTCTTGAAGAATTATGGGAGGGCAAATTTTGGGGTACAACAGGTATGAACTCCCAAATCAAGATGGGTTTACCAACAAATACAGTAAGCCACAGATTAATGCTCGAAATCAGACGGGGAAACTATCTATGTGACTAACAAAATAAGTCCCAGATTAACACCTGTAACAAGCTAGGAAAACTATCTGTTGGACAACATGATCGTAGATTAATACCTGTAATAAGCCAGGAAACCTATCTTTCTTTCTCAGGTCAGAGATTAATACCTGTAATAAGCCAGGACAACTATCTCAACGACCGAAAAAAATAAGTTCCAGATTAATACCTGTAACAAGCTAGGAGAACTATCTGTGGACGATCGATTGTAGATTAATACCTGTAACAAGCCAGGAAAGCTATCTAGGACCGATAATTTTCAAGTTCCAGATTTAATACCTGAAACCAGACATGACAACTATCTGCGAACAGCTGATTGTAGATCAACACTTGAAACCAGACAAGAAAACTATCTACATGACTCAGACGAAGCAATCTTACACAGGATCCTTCTCATATATCTCCAGATGCAGGATAACACGGACTCATCATGGAACAACCCTACACATGCTTTTTCTAATATATATTCTCAGATAATAGTTAATTCCATTATCCCTGGCAAGTTACTGTGAAGCCTGGATTTCAACCAGAAAACAAAAAACTTTCATCTCTCCAGAGATAACTCTTCAACAGAGCCTTGGACAACTGAAGTTCCTAGGCTCTATTCCCCATAGAGTTTTCCTCAAGCAGAAGAACAACAAAAACCCACATTCCCCAACGGACCCCTCCTTAGACAACATGAACAGGAATTCCCCATAAAGAGGTCTCTTAGGAAGTCAGCATCTACTTTGGATGGCATCTTTAAGTCCATCTCCGACGACTCTCAGACATCTTCTCCAAATGGCATCTATAAGCCCATTCCCGCCATCATCAACCATCAGTGTTACTACATGTGAGTGCAAATTTCTGGGCACTCTAGTGTTCAATCATCTTCCACCTTCAGATCACGAAAGTCAGATAAGCCAATCTAAATCTTCAGGTTTAAGAAGATTGAACAGGGGAAGTTGTTGTACCCTAAAATTTGCCCTCCCATCTCTCAAAAAATTTTATCACAAAAATTTCCACTAAGTCAAGGCTGTATAAAATTTTCTTTGATTGAGCACCTAAACTCATTCAAGCTTGCTTCAAATTTCCAAGCTTCGATTGAAGCCTTGGCCTTTTTCTTGTTTGTTGTATACAAGCTTCGACTGGACATTTGTTTCCTTTGAAACAACCTCTTTCGATTCAAAAGGGAAGAGCCTCCTGTTGGTGTCCTTCGATTCAGAAGTTAGTGGCTTCGTACTGGCTTCTTTCGATTCAGATGGCGTTGGATTCTTACTGGTTTCTTTCTATTTAGAAGGTGTTGGAAATGGCCTCCTGCAGCTTTCCTTTGATTCATAAGACAAGTGCCTTCTCTATGCTTACCTTCAATTCACAAGGCAGGAACTTCCTTCTTGCCAGCAGGCACAAGGAAATGGCCTCCTGCATGCATCCTTTGATTGCACCATTGGATTTACATACTTTCTTGATTCACAATGCAATGGTTACCCGCATGCCTGCTTCGATTAAGCAAGGGCCTCTGTAGGTTTGTCTTGATGACTACCTGCATGCAAGCTTGATTCCTGCTTTGATTGGGCATTTGTTTTCTTTGGAGCAAGCTTGATTCCTGCTTCGATTAGGCAGTATCTCCCTTGGAAAGTTTGTTTCAACATGCATATGATTTACTTTGTTGGCCCATTCGAAGGAATGGCAAGTGATGCGTACAAGTGATGCATGTGGTCCCTTCAAAAGAGAACACACATTGGTTCAAAACGAAGGATACACATATTGCTGGCCATTCGAAAGAGACACATAATGCAAGTTTATCTTATGATGAGTCTTGGTCCTACACGTGGCTAGGCCCAGGCTTCCTGTGCAAATGGCATTCGAAGGAAGTGACGAAGGAGGCTTCAACTGACAGAATGAAGTTCTCATTTAAGGGTATCTGAATTAAACAACTAAGGAAAATAGATGGGTCCAATCTAAAATTCGAAGGACACATAAATGATCCATTCGAAGATGCTGGCTGGCCCAAAATCCCACATATTGACATACTCAAGTTTCATGCACAAGCATTCATACTGAAAGAAGCTTCTATTAGCTTGGAAAGAGTTTTCGTTGGGGCTAGCTGAGTAGGGGCTCAATTGAAGAGGCCCCAATGATGAGACTTGAGCCATTCGAAAGACACACATTGGTGGCCCATCCGAAGAGGGCACAAGGCATACATATGGACTATTCGAAAGACACTCAAAAAAATCCATTCGAAGGATACATTCAAAAGGCCCATTCGAAGGATATACAACAGGTCCAATCAAAGGGCAGGGACTGAAGGTATTTGAAATTCAAAAGGTGTCCACATTCATTCAAGTTCAAAAAGAGACAAGAATTCCATGTCTTTTGCCAAAATTCAAATTCTCATTCATGGCCTTAAAGAACATGTTTATGGCTGCTTACTACCTTGTTACCTTGTCCCCCTCCTTCCCTTCTATATAAGGAGCACACTAGCAAGCTCAAAGTGGACGAAAAAATAAGGAGACCACCTACATACACACCTGAAGACATCCTGACAGAGTCACACGAAATTGCAAACACATTCTTGGAGGTCTCATAAAGCTTTTGCAATCATCACCAGTCCCTAAGAAAGCACACGTCCCGAAGTGCCAAATTGAAGAAATCCTTAAACAAGGGTACCCACGCCCAAAGTCACAGATTCATCCATCACCATTGGTAAGAATTGGTAAAAAGATCAAACTTTACATTTGCATGACATATTAGCACTTGTAGTCAATTCGATTTGTATTCAAGATTAAGGATCTGGGTTCAACACCCAGGTCTACATTTGTTTTGTTTCTAGCATTTGTTGCAGATCCAGCCTGAGTAGACCGAAGCACGCAGGATCGTAGGACCTGGGTTCAATACCCATGTCCTGCATATTCGTTTTGCTAACATATCTTTGCAGATTCAGCACCCTCACAGGTGATCCACCAGGCCCTCTCAACAACACTCCTAGGTCGAAAAACAACCATCCTTCATTGGATAGAAGACCACATGTCTTCCTCTGGATCAGAATCCACCTTCATCTGAATCGAAAGCCACCTTTTTCTGGATCGAATGATAACTACTTTCACTGGATCGAAAGATAGCCACCCTCCTATGGTTCGAATCCCCCCATCTCTCCCTGCAATCGAAGGATACCCCCCTTTGCATTTTTTTTTATTTTCTTTCATTTTTTATTGACCTTTTTCATTTAAATTAACCTTAAATCAAAAATCACAAAAAAGACATTAGGCTTGTATTTTTTCTAATTAAGTTAATTTTTGTAAATAAATAAATTAATTATTTTAACTTTTTTTTAATTAAAATTAAATAGACTTAGACTTTATTTTCCTTCATAAACTAAAACAACCAAAAATAATTTATTTTCCTTAGGATTTGGATGTCCCTTTTAATTCGTTTGCGTATTTATTTACTTTCACATTTTGTTTCATCTTATTGTAACTGCTTCTCAGTTTGTAATAGTAACTAGGACTTTACTTTTCGCATTTCTATAATATACCTCTCACAAAACCATGTAATAACTTAGGGCTTACATTCCCGCACTTTACATTTCCGCACTTTAAATTCTTGTATATATATTAACTGCTAGTAACTAGGATTGCATGACAAGACTAATAACAAAACACTAGCAAACTTAACACAAGATAACTGAACATAACACACCATGCACATATTCACCTCTAGGGTACCCCACTTTGGTTGCCTTCAAAAAACAGTCACAATTCTCGAAATGTGAGAAGTTTTAGTGACTATCCTCCAGTTTAAAGATCACTAGTCCCTCGATGACCCTCTCGATGTTGCCTCGGTTAAAAGTGATCTCAGAACAATAGAGTGGTTACTAAAGCTTCTTGCTAAGTTGCCTTCGTGACCGTAACATACCTTCGATTATCCCTGAAAACATCCAACGATATGGCTACCTACTCACTAATAGTAGGATAGCACTGTCTAAAGGATAGGAGGAAAAGAACGAACTTTTTCGAGTACAAGTAGATAGCTGTTAGATGCTCGCTCAAACAAAACTAAATTTTTACCCTTACACATTTCAAAAACACTTTCAAAAACATTCGCTTTGTCAACACTCTTGAGGACTGATACAAGAGTTATCATAAAATGAGTTGCCATACTAAGGCATTTTCAAAACAAATTTTCAAAACACACAAAGCACAAGCAATTTTCAAAACATGAGCTAGCATCTAAGAGCCCGTAGAGAACTACGGATGGAAAGGATTCTAACACCTTCCTTTTTCATTATCTACCCCCCTTACTCAGAAAAATCTCGAAAAAGGTCTTTTTCTGTTCTTTTCACTCTTTCCTTAATTTGGATAAAAGAAAAGTTGGTGGCGACTCTTGCTTACCGCAACATTTGCAAACATACACGCAAAACTAGTATTAACAATCGGTTCTGCCACCATATCACACCCTAGTTTTGACAAAATTTGAGATTTTTGAAAGGATGTTCTTGAGGTAATTTTCGTCATCTTGATGGTCTAAATGGATTCTCTATTTATAGACCATGAATTAGGTCAACAAACATGAATCAAAACTTTATATTTCATGATAAAATATTTGATTCGATTTTTTTGCATGGAAACATATCTTTTTGAGCTCAATCTTATGCCAAATCCAATCTTCATGATCCCTCGTGATTTTTAGCATGATTATGTGATAATGTACTCATGATATTATTCAAAATAGATCCTACATCTTGTATCATTTATTTGATATTTTATTTGATTTATTTTGCTTTTAAATGAACAAAAATCAAAATAAAAAGAAATAAAAACCATAAAAATAAATGAATGGATTTCGGAGTCTATTATGAGGTAAAAAACACGTTTTAACCTTAAAAGATAAGCCCAATAGCCCAAAAATTCAAATTTGCTCAATTTGGACTTCACACATTTCCTCAAAATTGCCTAACTTGCACCAATCATAACTCACTCAATTTTTATCATATGAAGGTGATCTGGGACTTTTTAGAAACCTCGAGATGTCCCCTACAATCTCAATGTTATTCATTATTTCATTTGAAAGCTTTATATTGATGTAAATTGCTTTGACAAAAAGTGTCTTTTTGTTGACTTTTAAAATAACCTATAATGTTTTGGCCCATATGTTGTACCCCAAAATTTTCCCTCTCATTTCATCAACATTTTCTCAATCACAAGACTTTTGGAACTCAGGATCAAGCTAGGGTTTACTCTGCTCAAGACACCTCCTTGCACTGTTGACCTAAATTAGGGTTTGAGTTTGCACAGGGATGTTTTGACCTACAATTCCCAAATGGACTTTCATACTTCATGTTGGACTCACAAGTTTGTCCATACCAAGTTTCAAGCCTTGATTCAAATTTTTGCCCAGTCAATTGGACAGTTGACCTAGAAATCAGCTGTATTGAGGAAAAAGTCAACTGTGGCCAATTGACAGTCAAACCTCATGAAATTTTACCCACATCAACATCATGAACTCATATGAACCATTTAATCAAGTTTGGATCACAATTCCACAAGAAACTTGATCAGATCATCAAAAGAGCAAAATGGTCATTTTTAGGGTTTTGACTGCACAAAGGCAATTTTTGACTGTTTGACCTAGCCAATGGAAAATCAAGCTCACACATGGACTCAAGGACTCCATGACATTGTCTTGACCCATTCAACAAGTTCAAAAAATCTCAAATGCATAGGATTGACAGATGAATTTTTCAGTCAACTGATCAAAATTTGGCTGTACACTAAAAAGTCAAAGTTTGACTTTTTGGTCAAAATCAAGTGCCAAGAGTCATTTTTCACCAAGACATCTCAAATTATGAAACTTGTTCATCAAGAAACCCAAAAATGCAATTAGGGTTTAAAATGGAAAAATTTCATAACTTAGAAATTTTCTAAGTTATGAAATTTTCTTATTTTTTCCTAATTTTGTCCCATTTTTTCACCAAGATGCATTTGGATTCAAATAAAACTTGCAACATGAAAGTTGTAGTCCATCACAAAGTCTACAACTTTTATTCACAGAGTTTTCTCAAAAGAAGCATGTATATCAAGCTATGAATTTTGGAACAAGGGTACCTAAAACTTTTAACTTAGAGAAATTTTGCCGTAGTTTATGCAGGATTTTGACCCATCTTCTTGGCCATTTTTCACATAGTTCCACTTGGAGTTTCAAGTTGAATTTCAAATATGGATTATATTACATGTTGTAAGCTTTCCAAATTGTCCAAGAAATCCTCGAACACCCTTGTGGTTAGAGAGAATCGAATGCTTGAAGTTGGCAAAAACTCACTTTGATCCATGGCCAATACATGTTCATACAAACTTGCATTTTCAAATCAGCATGTTTGGTACTAGCTTGTAGGCCTCAAAACCAGTTTGTACTCCATAATTTAATGCACAACCATTGAGCTAAGGTATTATCTTGGTCATTTGGACATTGCATACAAAATTAAGCCCTAAATGGTGAAAGGTATATTGCCATTTTTGCAAAAGGTTACTTTATGTCAAAACACTAAGCCTTGAGCCTTGAACAAAATCTGATACTGCAAACCAAATCCATGAATTAGAGGGGCCAAGAGGGTTGTGTGCAGGGTGATGGGAGGGCCTGTAAAAAGCTACAATCTCACTTCCACTTTTTGGCTTCAAGTAGAAGAAAACTTGCAAAACACAAGCCATCTCTCACATCTGTTAAAACTAACTTACACAAACATTGCAAACAAGTTTGATACCTTCTAACAAGCCAGAAACACGACCCCTTTTCCTCTCAAAACTCCTAGTGGACAAATTCCCCATTTTCTTGCAAAACAGGGCCAGTTCTGCATTTTGTAAGCCATCTTCAAATTCCATTGTGCGTTTTGCCCAAAGATACTTCAAACACCTTCTAACCAACATACCTAAGCTATCTAGATCATCCATTTCTAGCTGTAACACCCTTAACACACATTGCCATTTTTGTTTCAAAGCTTTGCAGGTTGAGTTCTGTAGCACGATTTAGGCTACTTCAAAACAAGCCAAGCATCGGGAAAGCTTCATTGGACATCATGCAAGCTCAAAAGAAGCTCAGGCACCCTTGGAAGTTGCTGCATTGTCCAGCTCGAAGTCAACTGAAACCTGTATTTCATGAACTTCTATCTCTCTATTTAGGAATAGTTAGACTTAGGTTTGTGAATGAAAGATGTTGTATTCATAGCCCTGAAGCCATACATATGCTTAGTTTTCATTTATATTAATCGTGCTAGGAGAATTTCATCCATGAACTTTCTGAAAAAACTAGGTTAGAAATTAGGGCCAGAGAAATTCTCTCTGGTCTTTGAGAGTTAGCTTAAATTTTTTATATGGTTGGATTCGTTGTTTGATGCTCTACAAGTTTCATGTTATGAGTTTTGTCAAAAAATCAAGGAATCAGGAGTTATAGTTTTGTACATAGCACGCGCGCGCAGGTCTGTTCAAAGGAAGAAGATGAAGTTGGTTTGGGCTGGGCCTGTACAGGCTTGCTTTTGGCACCCTCCTCTTTTCTTTTTACACCCCCTTGGCCCATTTCTTGTACATTTGTTATTTTTGCATTTTTGTTTCATTTATGATTTTGATATTTTATTTTCTAATATAAAAAATACCTAAAAATTATTTTCATAAATTTTTGTATTTATTTGGAATTTATTTTAATTATTACTAGTATAAATATATAAATAATTTATTTTCTTTTTATTAAAGCTCAAAGAATAATGTAAAAAATATGTTTATTTTTATTTGTTATTTTTATACACACTTAAAAACATTTTATTGAATATACACATTTTTGTAAATAATTAATTTTTATTTTTATATATTTAATATGTTTAATATATATATATATATATATATATATATATATATATATATATATATATATATATATATATATATATATATATATATATATATATATATATATATATATATATATATATATATATATATATATATATGTACTTATATGCTTTATTTTATTAAATAATTAGGACAAAAATACAAAAATATTACATTTTTATTTTCATTAATATTTTGCACTAAAAATATCATTTTTACAATATACTTTTATTTTTTTCTACAAACCCATACATTTTTATATATAAATAATAAATAATACTATTTATCTAAGAATTAGGGTTTTTGCCCTAAATAATAAATTAATTGAAATTAACCTTTTATTTTATTTACACTCCACATTTAAAAAATACTTTTTACATACATAAAAATCATTTTTGCATAACATATTTTATCTAACATTTATTTATTGTATTTAATTATTGTACATTTAAATATTGTATCTTGTACATTCAATTTGGTTGTAATAGTAATTTAGGGTTTAATTTCTTGCAAAATAATCCCCAATTCAAATTTGTACCCCCTCCCTATATCATGTTGTAATAGTGTAGGATTTAATTTCTCGCACATTTAAATGCTTTCAATTATGCCATGGTTAGACCTAGGGTTTGTATGCAAAAATAAAATCAACAACTAGCTTGACCTAATCCAAGATAAACATGCATGAAAACAAACACAATGCACACTTGCACCCCCTAGGGTTTCAATCCACTTGTTGCCTTCAAAAATGGGCCATGG
This sequence comes from Vicia faba, assembly GCA_948472305.1. Classification (NCBI taxonomy): domain Eukaryota; kingdom Viridiplantae; phylum Streptophyta; class Magnoliopsida; order Fabales; family Fabaceae; genus Vicia; species Vicia faba. The sequence continues at coordinate 15,103 of CATIWC010002049.1, read as the reverse complement.
TTGCATGTCAAGTACTTTGGCAAAACAAAAAACAAAACAAAAGATCATAGTCCCTCGATGATGCTATCTGAGTTGCCTAAACAAAATGATCAAGTCCCTTAAGAAAATTGCCAAAAATACTTGAAACAATTGCTATCATGGTCTATACGATGACTCGCGCCTGTCCCGTTTAACATCCTAACACAAGGTTGTTCACCAAATACAATGGTGAAACAACACTGTTAAAAGGGTTAAAAACATTAGAAAGATCTTTGAGTAAAATAGGGTAGATAGTTCCTAGTTACTTGATCAAGCTTGCAAAAACATCCTTGCTATTTTTCAAAACACACTTCACAACAAAATTTCAAAACCCTACTTTCAAACATTGAAAACTTTTCAAAAGACAAAAACACCTTTGTATACATTCAAACAAGAATCATTACAAAGGTTTCCACAACGATGGCCTCTTTTCAAAACATCTTTCAAAATCACATACAAAGCACCATTTCAAACAATTGAAAAGCACCATTTCAAACAATTATAAAGCAAAGCAAGTGATCTAAGCAAGTAACTAAGAGCCCATGGATAACCATGGATAGAAAGGGTGCTAATACCTTCCCTTTCTATAATATACTCCCCGAACCCAAGAAAACATCTCAAAGGTCTTTCCTGTGCTTTTTGACCTTTCCTTAGGATAAAATAAAAAGTCGGTGGTGACTCTTGCTAAACTGAAACATTTTCGAACACAAACGCAAAATCCCAAGTCAGTTCTCCCACCGTATCACAGAACTGGAGACTCTGCTGGGGATTGTTCTTTAAAAATGGAGTAACCTTAGGGATTTAGATCACCCTTTGCATGATTATATTGTTTGCTTTGATTGCTTTACATTTGTTTCTCTTGTTTGGGCTTGAAATCCTCTACCCGGATTTGGGAAACATTCATAGGTAAATAGCAATACGTTGTGGAAACTGTGCGGGGTATACCGACATGGTTGAAGCAATAGCTATGTTAGTGCGACATATTTGTGAGTACCGGTAGCCTTTGATGCAATAAAAGAGAATACGGGGCCGCTGAGTGATGTCATGAAGCACTAATGAACTCTTAGAACCTTATTTGACCATCTTGGCCTTTTTTAGGGGTAGTGAGATGACCGGCTTTGGTGCAGTCCGAAGTTGGTAGATACTTAATACTACACTCATTGAGGGTTGTTTTCTTGGAATATTTTGGTTGCTAGTTAAGTGGCTAAACCAAAACAGTGAACATAGAAAATAATCCAGTGATATTGAGCTCCTTAGAACCCGGTTACTATTTATAGGACAGGTTTGAGCCAACTAAACTCAAGAGGGTATTTACCTTTGAAACCTCATGCAAGCCTGAAACTAGGGTTTTGTGTGACTTTCTTGTACATGTGCTTGTGCATACATCATGAACATCATAAAGCATCATATGCATCCACTAACCATTTCAAGGGTTTGGATCTTCATCTTTGTTCTGGTTTTGTAGGCCATGGAATCTCTTCGCAGGAAAACAATTCAAGTCAACCTTGTGAGAATGCCTCCTCAACTCAAGGAGCTTACCTCCAGGATTCCAAAGAATTCTCTCTTCAGTGAAAGACATGGTAGACTTCTCAACTTGGTCAACACCAACATAGAAGAAGACATGGTGAAAGTTCTCTTCCAGTTCTTTGACCCCCTACACCACTGTTTCACATTCCCTGATTATCAGTTGGTGCCTACTTTGGAGGAATTTTCTCAACTCTTGAGAATTCCTATTCTTAATCAACTACCCTACAAAGGTATGGAAAAAGAACCAAAGCCTGAAGATGTTGCTCAAGCATTACACTTACAACCATCTGACATCAAGGGGCATTGGGAAACCAAGAGTGGTGTGAAGGGCTTCTTGGAAAAGTTTCTGTTCGAGAAGGCACAAGAATGCTGGAATTCTCTTGATCTACAAGCCTTTGAAGAGATTGTGGCACTCCTCATCTATGGATTGGTCTTGTTCCCAAACCCTGATCAGCTTATAGATGTGAATGCTGTCAAGATTTTCATATCCAGGAACCCTATACCTACATTGCTTGGGGACATCCTACACTCATTTTACACATGAACAATGAGGAAAAGAGGTGTTCTCATATGATGTACTTCACTCCTGGAAAGGTGGTTTACTTCTCACCTTCCATAATAAGTTTTGAAGAATGAGCAGGGTTTAAGGTGTTCACAACGATTGATGACCCTCACACATTCTTATGTACATTGGTGTTCTCGGTCCAGAGAAAATGTCATCATCATTGATTGTTGCGAGGAATTCCCTAATGTCCCATTACTTGGAATTAGGGGAGGCATCACCTACAACCCCTGTCTAGATTTGAGACAATTTGGATATGCTCGGAGGGATGGCCCTCATGACATGCTGATTCCTGACCTAGTTTTTGACTTCGACAACAATGCGCAAGGACTTCGACAAAGGTTCATCAGAGCTTGGAGGATGCCTAACAAGGTGGATAGTAAGACACTGGGGCACAAGAATTCCATCCCCCTTGAGCCTTACCTCAAGTGGGTACGAACCCGCTCCCAGAATCTTATGATGCCATACCCTCACATTCTCCCCTTGATCAAAGAGCTTGTTATGGAAGGAGAGGTTCCATACACCATCCTGCATCCTGACATGCCAACATCATGGGAAGAAATGCAAAAGAGTTGGATCCAACTCAAAGAAGAACGGGATACTTTTGAAGCCAGCTTCTATGCCAGTGGGAAGAAGGTTTTGGAGCTTACCCGCCGACTCCACGAGGAGGAAACTCTCAACACTTACATCGCGCCAAAGAGGATGCGCAATGTCTTTTTAAATTAAGAATTTTGTAATATTTCGCCCATGGGGCACTTATGTACTAACAAATTTCTTCTTAATATGACGTGCGTTCTTCTTGTTTACAACAAATTTGAATTTTTGAAGCCTTGAATGCATTACATGAATAACATACCATTCACCATATGCATAAACAGGTCTTCACGCCAGGTTTCCTTATCTTTCTGCTGTTTATTTCAGCAAGATGGATTTGGAGAAGACGGTAAAGGATCTGCAGGCACAAAATTCACAGTTCCAGCAACTCCTCATGACCTTGGCAAAGGGTCAAGAGGACCTCAAATTTTTGTTGGAGAAGAATAAAGAGAAAAAGAAAAAGAGACCTGGGGTGGCCACTTTTGGAAGAAGGTTTGAGAGCAATGCTAGGAAGGTTCTTGAGTTCCCCTCAACGTCTGACGAAGGGGACGGTAAAGGGAAAGGGACTGTTGTGCCTTCTGAATCCGAGGTTGAAGAGGAGGAAGAGGAAGAAGACGAAGACTACTCCGAACAACAATATCCACCAGCAGATGGTAAAAATAAGAACCTTGAAGATAGACTGGCAGCTATGGAGTTGCAGAGGGTGCCCGGATTGGATTTTGAAGAACTAGGGCTGGTAGTTGGGATTGTTATCCCTCCCAAGTTCAAGGTGCCAACATTTGCCAAGTATGACAGTCTGTCATGCCCAAAGATGCACCTGAGGTCGTATGTCATAAAAATCCAACCCCACTCGTCCGATAAAGACCTCTGGGTACATTTTTTCCAAGACAGCTTGTCTGGCACGCAGTTAGACTGGTTTTATCAACTCAAAAGATCAGAGGTCCAAAATTGGGAAGACTTGGCAGCTGCTTTTTATCGTCAGTATCAATACAATGCTGATTTGGTGCCCACTCGTACTCAGTTACAAAGTATGGGGATGGCTTCCAATGAAGGGTTTAAAGGGTACGCCCAGAAGTGGCGTGATCTGGTTGGAAGGGTGCAACCACCGCTATCAGATAGGGAGTTAGTTGACATGTTTCTGGGGACCCTGTCTGGCCCTTTCTTCAACCATCTAATCGGGAGTTCTTCTGCGGGATTTACTGAACTGATTTTGACCGACGAAAGGGTTGAGGCTGGTATTAAGAATGGAAAGATTCAAAAGGATGCTTCCGCATCCACGACTGTTAAGAAATCCTTCCCAGCCAAGAAGGAAGCATTTGCTGTGTATTCTCAGAAGGGACAGGGAAGTACTGAGCGTCGGCCGACTGTAGGGGATGTGATGATTCAAAACTCGTCAAATGATCAACCTCATAACAATCAGTCGAGACCTAATCAACAACGGGTGGAAAGGCCACAACGGCAGTTCACCCGCATCAACATGACGCCTGCTCAGGTACTTCCTCATTTGTTGAAGTTGAATCTGACTAGTTTGAAGGAAGAGCCAAAGAACCCTAACACCTCCTCTCCATACTACCACTCCAATGCCAAGTGTGCCTACCATTCCTACAGTGCCGGGCACGATACCAATAATTGTTGGGCGCTTAAGAACAAAATCCAGGATTTGATTGATGCTAAGGAAGTAGAATTTGATGCTCCTAAGAAGCCCAATGTTATATCTGCTCTGATGCCCAAGCACGGCCACAATAGTCATGCTGTTATGGAGGACACTCATGTTACTGATGTTATTGACCTGCTGACGCCGTTACTCGTGATTAAAGAAAATTTGTTGAGAGCCGGGATCTTTCCTGGTTCTGGTAAAGACTGTTATTTTTGTTTGAACATACGAGGTGATTGCCCAATGTTGAAGTCAGGTGTCCAACGCCTGATGGATACCTAAGAGATACTTTTCCAGAAAACCCTTGTTGATGCCTTCCATCCTGTTACTCCTGATACTTTTGCTACTTCAACCAACGATATTGCAATTATAACCATTTTCGACAATCCTACCAAGGCTTGCAGAAGGCCTGTCAGGATTACACCCAACTCTAAATGTGTACCATTAAAGATCACCATGTCGGGACCTGTCCCGTACCAATCCAGCAAAATGATACCATGGAACTATGGGGGAGAAATCTTCTACCATGGTATCAAACAAATCGAAACAGTCCAAGAGATTTATGAAGAAGAAAGCCCTGATATAAGGAACATTGCGGGTACAAGCAAGATAACCCACAGCGGCCGGATCTTTTCTCCGGAGATTGCTCCCCCTCGAGCAGTTTTCGGACCCTTGAAAGCTTTTGTACCTGTTGGACCATCTGTGCAAGGCCCAGTGATTGAAGAATCGGATACTCCTGAAGTAATACCACCTATTGATACTACCGACAAGGGTAAGGGGATACTGGAAGTTCCTGTCAGGACGAAGGCTCATGCTGTGGTTATCCCCGAAACCACTCAGAAAGAAATGGATGAAATCTTGAAAGTAATCAGAAAAGTGACTACGACGTTGTGGAACAGTTAGGGCAGACCCCTTCTAAAATTTTAATGTTGGCTCTTCTGCTCTGTTCTAAGGCCCATGCTAAGGCCCTAATCAAATTCTTGAAGGCGACACATGTACCCCCAAGAGACTTCGGCTGACCAGTTCCAAGAATGTGTGGCCAGTCTTACTGCTGATAATGGCCTTGGGTTTTCCGATGCTGACTTAACTCCCAAAGGAAGAAAACACAATGATACACTACATATCTCAGTTGAATGCAGGGGAACCACCCTCGCCTATGTCTTAGTTGATACTGGTTCTTCCTTGAATGTGCTGCCGAAGAAATCCTTAGACCGTTTGGACTGCGAAGGGTTGACTCTCAAACCTAGTAACATCATTGTTAGGGCTTTTGATGGTTCCAAAAGAATGGTTCATGGAGAGGTTGATATTCCTATCAAAGTAGGAACAGAAGTTTTCAACTCCACCTTCTACGTGATGGACATCCGTCCGTCATATTCATGTTTGCTAGGGAGACCGTGGATCCATTATACCGGGGCAGTTACCTCCTCTTTGCACCAAATGTTGAAATATCCTGTTAAGGGTAAGATTATAACAGTGCACAGAGAGGAAGAATACATGATAAGTCATCTCAATTCCTTCCTCTATGTGGAGTTGGATGGCGAGTTCATCGAAACGCCTTTCCAGCATTTCGAGGAAGTGTCTCCTGAGGTAGCAGTGGCGAAGACAATGGTTGAGGTGCCTATCATTCCTAAGCATGTATCTAGGATGGCATCTCTCAAGGACGCAGAGGCGGTGATCAAAGAAGGGAAGAGTACAGTATGGGGACAATTGCCTGACTTTCCCCATAAGACAGACAAGTTTGGGTTAGGGTTTACTGCTGCAGGACAAAAGGTTATGCGTCGCTCCAAGGTTGGAGGACCACCCGTCAAGATCTCACACCATGGAATCAATGTTGTAGAAGATGAAGATGAAGAGAACCACTTTTAAGATTGGATCTTTCCGACCGTCGAAGGGGGTTTGAGCAACTGGGAAGCAAAGGATTTTGTTCCCATCACCTTTATCAACCAATAATTTTATCTTTTGAACAATTTCCCATTTTTATGGTCTGTAATAACTAAAACAATTCACACACTATTTTCACCTCATGCCTTGCCCGGGGTATGTAGGTCCATTTGTAAGGGCTTGATTTTCTTCATAATCATATGTCATGTTTTAATGAATCATTGGACGTTTTTCATCTATAAACTATTGTGTTCATTTTCTTTCCTTTTGAATTTTTGTTTGTTTAAGGATGGCTATCCCTTACACACACCCACACTCACAAATGCAGGTACCCATCCACTCCGGATTCCATGGGTGACTATTCTGCTTTAGCCTTCGATAACTCTGAATATTTGGTCAATCATGCTGAGTACGAAGTTGACGAAGATTGTGAAGTGTCGGGAGAGTTAGCCATACTTTTACAACAAGAAGAGAGGGCTATTCTGCCTCATGAAGAGTTGCTAGAAACCATCAACTTGGGGACGGAGGAAGACAGAAAAGAAGTAAAAGTGGGTGCCAACTTGGAACCAAGTGTTAAAGAGCGCTTAGTGCATTTGTTGAACTAATATGTTGAAATCTTCGCATGGTCTTATGAATACATGTCGGGACTAGACACAGATATCGTGGTTCATTGTCTCCCTATAGAGAAGATTGTCCATCGATCAAACAAAAGGTTCGCCGAATGAGGCCTGACATGTCTGAGAAGATCAAAGCTGAGGTAATGAAGCAATTCAATGTTGGCTTTCTGGCTGTTACTTCCTATCCATAATGGGTTGCCAACATTGTGCCCATGCCTAAGAAGGACGGCAAAGTCAGAATGTGTGTGGACTATCGGGATTTGAACAGGGCAAGCCCCAAGGATGATTTTCCGCTGCCACATATCGATATCTTGGTTGACAATACAACTTAACACAAGGTTTTTTCCTTCATGGATGGATTCTCGGGATATAACCAGATCAAAATGGCCCCCGAGGACATGGAGAAAACTACTTTCGTCACGCAATGGGGCACCTTCTGCTACAAAGTGATTCCATTCGGACTGAAGAATGCAAGGGCAACTTATCAACGCGCCATGGTAGCTTTGTTTCATGATATGATACATCATGAGATCTAAGTTTGCGTAGATGACATGATAGCTCGATCACAGATAGAAGAAGAACACCTTGGTCATTTGCAAAAGCTGTTTACCAGGTTGAAGGAGTATAAGCTCAGACTGAACCCAAGCAAGTGCACTTTTGGAGTTAGGTCTGGTAAATTTTTGGGATTTATTGTCAGCAACAAAGGCATTGAGGTTGATCCAACTAAAGTGAAGGCTATACAAGAAATGCCTCCCTCCCCCCCCCCCCCCCCCCCCCCCCGTACTGAAAAGGAGGTTAGAGGATTCTTAGGATGCTTGAATTATATTGCGAGGTTCATCTCTCACCTGACATCTACTTGTGAGCCAATTTTATAACTGTTGAAGAAAGATCAGGTAGTTGAATGGAACAATGATTTTCAAGTTGCTTTTGATAAAATCAAGGAGTATTTACTAGAACCTCCTATTTTGATGCCACCCGTCAAAGGAATGCCGTTAATCATGTATCTGACTGTTTTGGATAACTCAATAAGGTGTGTGTTGGGCCAACATGACGAGTCTAGCCGAAAAGAGCATGCCATTTATTACCTTAGCAAAAAGTTTACCGACTGTGAGACTCGCTACTCAATGCTCGAGAAAACTTGCTGCGCTTTGGTATGGGCTGCTCGCCGTCTAAGGCAGTATATGTTGACTCACACCACTTTGCTGATTTCCAAAATGGATCTGATCAAGTATATCTTCGAGAAGCCTGCTTTATCTGGAAGAATCGCTAGATGGCAAATGATCCTGACTGAGTATGATATCCAGTATACTACCCAAAAATATACAAAGGGGAGTGTACTAGCCGACCATCTAGCTCATCAAGTCGTCGAAGATTATCAATCTATGAGATTCGACTTCCCTGACGAGGACATCATGACTTTGGACAACATCGAAGGTAACAGACCGTATGATGGACCTGAACAAGGATCCCGATGGACCCTATACTTTGATGGTGCTTCAAAAGCACTTGGAAACGGCATCGGTGCGGTACTCATTTCTCCAAAAGGTTGCCACACACCCTTCACTGCCCGACTTTGTTTCAACTGTACCAACAACATGGCCGAATATGAAGCTTGCATATTTGGTCTCAAGGCTGCTATAGACTTGGGAATCAAATCTTTGGTCGTATTTGGGGACTCGGCTTTCGTTATCAGTCAAGTCAAAGGAGAGTGGGACACTAAACATCCTAATCTTATCCCATACAAAGAACATGTCCTGACGTTGTTTCCTCATTTCGAGTAGATTACCTTCGAGCATTTCCCGCGAGAAGAAAATTAGTTAGCCGATGCTCTGGCTACAATGTCTTCCATGTTTAAACTCAACTAGGATAACGAGGCTCCCCAAATTACCATCGAGCGAATGGATGAACCCGCACACTGTCATGAGATTAATACCGAAGAAGTAGTGGAACAACCCTGGTTTCATGAAATCAAAAGGTATCTCCAGACTAGAGAATATCCTGAAGGAGCTTCCGTCAATGACAAAAAGTTCTTAAGGAGATTTGCTGCCAAGTTCTTCCTAAGCAATGGCATCCTCTATAAGCGCAACCATGATTGTGTTCTACTTTGTTGTGTGGACAAAGATGAAGCAGAGTTGATCATGACTGAGATACACAGTGGCACATTTGGCACCCACTTGAGCGGACATACGATGGCTAAAAAGATTCTAAGGGCAGGCTACTACTGATCTACCATGGAAGCTGATTGTCACCAACATTCTCGTACTTGCCACAAGTGCCAAGTCTACGCCGACAAGGTACATATTCCTCCTGTTCCTCTCAATGTTCTGACAGCTCCTTGGCCATTCGCAATGTGGGGCATTGACATGATTGGAGAGATCAAGCCCATGGCATCCAATGGACATCACTTCATCTTGGTCGCTATCGATTATTTTACCAAGTGGGTCGAAGCAGCTTCCTTTGCCTCCGCTACAAAGAATGTAGTTGCCCGCTTCATCAAGCAGAACCTTATATGCCAGTACAGTATCGCTGACAGGATCATCACAGATAACGATACGAATTTGAACAACACTATGATCACCGCTCTGTGCGAACAGTTCAAGATTTATCATCACAATTCATCTCCCTATCGGCCAAAGATGAACGGTGCTATTGAAGCTGCGAACAAAAATATCAAGAAGATCATTCAAAAGATGACAGTCACCTATAAGGACTGGCACGAGATATTACCGTTTGCTCTACATGGATACCGTACCACGACACGTACTTCAACAGGGGCAACTCCATTTTCTTTGGTGTATGGTATGGAAGCTGTGTTACCTATGGAGGTTCAGATTCCTTCCTTAAGGATTATGAAGGACGCTGGTCTGAGTGAAGACGATTGGATTCAGACCCGGCTTGACCAACTCAATTTGATCGACGAGAAGCGACTTACCGCTGTTTGTCATGGTCAGACGTATCAAAAACGGATGATCAAGGCTTTCAACAAGAAAGTTAGACGTCAAGTATATCAAGTCGGAGATCTTGTAATCAAGCGGATCATCTTGCCGCAAAGTGATCCCAAGGGAAAATGGACTCCTACCTACGAAGGACCATTTGTGACCAAGAGCATCTTCTCTGGTGGGGCCATGATTCTGACCACCATGGACGGCGACGACTTGCCGCACCCTGCGAACGCAGACATAGTCAAAAGATACTAAACATAAAACGACCTGACAAGTTGAAAACCCGAAAGGGCGATTTGGGCAAAAATGGGCATCCCGGTGAATCGAAAACCCGAAAGGGTGGTTCAGGCAAAAATAAGGGATAAAACAAAAAAAATCTGTACACCCGGCAAGTTGAAAACCCGAAAGGGCGACTTGGGCAAAAAAGGGTTTCCCGGTGGATCAAAAACCCGAAAGGGCGGTCCAGGCAAAAGTTAGGGAATTAAAGCGTATGACTATGTCTCGTCGGATCACTTTAAGAACAAACTCTTCACCAATAAGCTCCAAGCTTCTGATCAATCCAGTCATCAGCGGACGAAGAAGCAAATGGAAAAGATATTCAGAGTTGTAAAGGCTATAGCAGAATGGGAATCCCATGGAATTATTACACATAGCCATATTTCTTTTGTATAAAATTTTTCAATTTTTACGACAACATTCTCTTACTAGGATGTCTGTCTCCTTTGTACAAAAATACTCACAAAAGTTAATACAAAAATACTTCAAAGTGCAGAAATTCGCTTGCCTTTCTTTTCTTTTTTACACTTATGTTTTATTTGAAAACGTCCAATGTTTTGTTAAATAGGCATATGCATTTGAATATAATCACTGCTTACAAATAAAACGAAATTGAAAAAGGATAATTACTGATAGGTTGAAGGAGTAGGAAGAAATCTTTATGCCATTCCAGAAGAAATCCCCTATGATACATCATTCAGATCCTCAACAAGGCTAAATTTGGAGTATATTTCCCCAGCGAAATTAAGCTTCAAGGTCCGCAGCGGAGCCAGTGAAGTCTAAAACTTGATTCCCCAGCTGAGTTAAGTTTCAAAATTCCCATCAGAGTTAAGCTTCGAGATCCCCAGTGGAGCCCAAAAACCCTGAAAAATCCTATCCCCAGCGGAGCCAGAATAGTGAACATTCTCCCCATAGAGTTATTTCCCAGCAGATTGAAGATTCTCAGTCTCATTTCTCCAGCATAAGTCTCCCAGGTTTTAACTCCCCATTAGAGATTTTCAGAGTTTTCCTTATTCCCTAAGCAGTCAGCAGCCAGCAAGGATTTCTCATCTTCAGTAATCAAAGATTTCATGGAATCCCCAGCAACGGTCAAGGATTTACTTTCCCCAGCAGCAGCCTGAGATTCCATTATCTCCAGTTATCAAGGATTTATTTTCCTCAGCAAGACAACTACTCAGCTTACATGCACAACCATTACATTCATATATCATAAACATTGATGAAATACAGTTCATTGCATCATACATATCATGCAACATAACTTTGTGTTTTAGCTAACATTTTACCCTTTTCAGGATAAGATTAAAAGGATATCGTTAACAATTATTCAGATACAGTATAGATACACCCCAGACACGGTGGTCATTCTACTACTCATTCAGACTTCAGCAATCCAATACAAACTAGATATGCTCTAGACACGGCAGCCATTCTATCTCTCATTCAGATTCAACTATCAACTTCAAGTTCAGACATGATCCAGACGCGGATGCCATTCTGACCTTTACACCAGCAGCTTGACTCTCCCCAGCGCAATCGCCACGGAAGACATTCTGTCACTTATTCGGATCCCAGTTACAGTCTCAGATATACTCCAAGACACGGGAGTCATGCTGCTACTCATACAGATCTCAAATTCAGATACAATACAGATACACTCCAGACACGGCAGTTATTCTAATATTCATTCGAAGATCAAATACAGTTACAGCTCAGATATGCTCCAAACACGGACTCCATTCCTTTGCTCATACAGACTCAGTCTCTAGATACAGTTCAAATGCATTCCAGACACGGATACCATCTTGATGCTCATTCTTCTAACCTACAACACTGCAGTTCAACAAACATCTGGGATGGCATCTTTAAGCCCATCTCCAACAAGATTCTACCATCTCCAAATGGCATCTTTAATCCCATTCCCTCAATTATATTTTGACGAGTGCAAATTTACAGGCACTCTAGTGTCCAATCCTCTTTTACCTTCGAGTCACGAAAGGCAAACTTGCCAATCTAACTCTTCATGTTCAAGAAGATTGAACAGGGGAAACTATTATACCCCAAAATTTGCCCTCTCATTTCATCAACATTTTCTCAATCACAATACTTTTGGAACTCAAGATCAAGCTAGGGTTTACTCTGCTCAAGACACCTCCTTGCACTATTGACCTAAATTAGGGTTTGAGTTTGCACAGGGATGTTTTGACCTACAATGCCCAAAGGTACTTTCATACTTCATTTTGGACTCACAAGTTTGTCCATACCAAGTTTCAAGCCTTGATTCAAAATTTTTCCCTGTCAATTGGACAGTTGACCTAGAAATCAACTGTATTGGGGAAAAAGTCAATTGTGGCCAATTGATAGTCAAACCTCATGAAATTTGACCCACATAAATATTATGAACTCATATGAACCATTTAATCAAGTTTGTATCACAATTCCACAAGAAATTTGATCAGATCATCAAAAGGGCAAAATGGTCATTTTTTGGGTTTTGACTGCACAAAGGCAATTTTTGACTATTTGACCTAGCCAATGGAAAATAAAGCTCACACATGGACTCAAGGACTCAATGACATTGTCTTGACCCATTCAACAAGTTCAAAAAAATCTCAAATGCATAGGATTGACAGATAAATTTTTCAGTCAACTGATCAAAATTTGGCTGTACACTGAAAAGTCAAACTTTGACTTTTTGGTCAATATCAAGTGCCAAGAGTCATTTTTCACCAAGACATGTCAAATTATGAAACTTGTTCATCAAGAAACCCAAAAATGAAAATTAGGGTTTAAAATGGAAAAATTTCATAACTTAGAAATTTTCGAAGTTATGAAATTTTCTTATTTTTTTTCCTAAATTTGTCCCATTTTTTCACCAGGATGCAATTGGATTCAAACAAAACTTCCAACATGAAAGTTGTAGTCCATCACAAAGTCTATAACTTTTATTCACAAAGTTTTCTCAAAATAAGCTTGTATCTCAAGCTATGAGTTTTGGAACAAGGGTACCTAAAACTTTTAACTTAGAGAAATTTTGCCCTAGTTTAGGCAGGATTTTGACCCATCTTCTTGGGCATTTTTCACATAGTTCCACTTGGAGTTTCAAGTTGAATTTCAAATATGGATTATAGTACATGTTACAAGCTTTCCTAATTGTCCAAGAACTCCTCAAACACCCTTGTGGTTAGAGAGAATCGAATGCTTGAATTTGGCAAAAACTCACTTTGATCCATGGCCAATACATGTTCATACAAACTTGCATTTTCAAATCAGCATGTTTGGTACTAGCTTGCAGGCCTCAAAACTAGTTTGTACTCCATAATTTAATGCATAACCATTGAGTTAAGGTATTATCTTGGTCATTTGGACATTGCATACAAAATTAAGCCCTAAATGGTAAAAGGTATATTGCCATTTTTGCAAAAGGTTACTTTATGTCAAAACACTAAGCCTTGAGCCTTGAACAAAATCTGATACTGCAAACCAAATCCATGAATTAGAGGGGCCAAGAGGGTTGTGTGCAGGGTGATGGGAGGGCCTGTAAAAAGCTATAATCTCAGTTCCACTTTTTGGCTTCAAGTAGAAGAAAACTTGCAAAACACAAGCCATCTCTCACATCTGTTAAAACCAACTTACACAAACATTGCAAACAAGTTTGATTCCTCCTAACAAGCCAGAAACACGACCCTTTTGCCTCTCAAAACTCCTAGTGCACAAATTCCCCATTTTCTTGCAAAACAGGGCCAGTTCTGCATTTTGCAAGCCATCTTCAAATTCCATCGTGCGTTTTTCCCAAAGATACTTCAAACACCTTCCAACCAACATACCTAAGCTATCCAGATCATCCATTGCTAGCTGTAACACCCTTAACACACATTGCAATTTTTGTTTCAAAGCTTTGCAGGTTGAGTTCTGTAGCACGATTCAGGCTACTTCAAAACAAGCCAAGCATTGGGAAAGCTTCATTGGACATCAGGCAAGCTCAAAAGAAGCTCAGGCACCCTTGGAAGTTGTTGCATTGTCCTGCTCGAAGTCAACTGAGACAGGTATTTCATGAACTTCTATCTCTTTATTTAGGAATAGTTAGACTTAGGTTTGTGAATGAAAGATGTTGTATTCATAGCCCTGAAGCCATACATATGCTTAGTTTTCATTTATATTAATCGTGCTAGGAGAATTTCATCCAAGAACTTTCTGAAAAAACTAGGTTAGAAATTAGGGCCAGAGAAATTCTCTCTGGTCTTTGAGAGTTAGCTTAAGTTTTTTATATGGTTGGATTCGTTGTTTGATGCTCTACAAGTTTCATGTTATGAGTTTTGTCAAAAAATCAAGGAATCAGGAGTTACAGTTTTGTACATAGCACGCGCGCGCAGGTCTGTTCAAAGGAAGAAGATGAAGTTGGTTTGGGCTGGGCCTGTACAGAATTGCTTTTGGCACCCTCCTTTTTTCTTTTTACACCCCCCTGGCCGATTTCTTGTACATTTGTTAGTTTTGCATTTTTGTTTCATTTCTGATTTTGATATTTTATTTTCTAATATAAAAAATACCTAAAAATTATTTTCATAAATTTTTGTATTTATTTGGAATTTATTTTAATTATTACTAGTATAAATATATAAATAATTTATTTTCTTTTTATTAAAACTCAAAGAATAATGTAAAAAATATGTTTATTTTTATTTGTTATTTTTATACACACTTAAAAACATTTTCTTGAATATACACATTTTTGTAAATAATTAATTTTTATTTTTATATATTTAATATGTTTATATATATATATATATATATATATATATATATATATATATATATATATATATATATATATATATATATATATATATATATATATATATATATATATATATATATATATATATATATATATATATATATATATATATATATATATATATATATATATATATATATATATATATATATATATATATATATATATATATATATATATATATATATATATATATATATATATATATATTATATATATATATATATATATATATAT
>CATIWC010002048.1:0-34368 GCA_948472305.1 Vicia faba | reverse complement strand
CGCCCTTAAAAATTAGAATTTGTACTGTTTGATCTTCGATTCCAAAACCCTAATTTCCATCCTCTAATAACAGTACCCATCACATGAAATCACGAAAATTAAGTATAATACAACTCATACATCATTATCGTAAGCATGCAATAAGGATTTACTCATCTAAACCCTTAATCTCCATTTTCAGGTCATTTCCAAAAAACTCAATTTTCTATCTAATGATTCTCACCTTGATATAGAGAGTTAGAAGCTACCAAGGCAGAAGTAGAGTACGAAGAATCAAGAGATGGAAGTTGCTCTTGGTGCATGTAATATTGGAGGACTTGATTTGAACAAATGGGTTTTCTTGTCCTTCCTAGTTTTCACGCTTCTTTTCTCCTTTGTCTCTGTAAATTAGAATTTGTTCCAAATGAGATTTAAAAAACCATTACTACTTCAGTGGAAATGGACAATAATACCCATCATCACCCTTCTATTTATATTTTAATTCAATATAAATATAAGTAGACTAGTTATTATTCATGAGTTCACAAATAATCATCACTTAATATAATTTATCAATGTCATTAGGAGGTATTTATAATATTGGGTATTACACTTGGCTTTGAAGCAACAGTAATACGTTGTATCTGATTCTATCGAATATAAGCGATTTTTATTACTTCGACTAGGTCAAACACATCTATGTCGAATACAAATTTTTCTTTAAAACAATGAATTATAACTTCTAAGAATTCTGTCTTTGGTTTATTCCTTTGTAAATATCCATTTCTTCTATTGGACTCTTTACCAGCCCATAACAGTAATATTACATTGAGTTATGCTATTTTCTCAAATTATTATTGACCTCACATCAATATCCTTGTCGTGTCATGTGTTATGTCATATTAAAATCTTTATTTTTATATTGATTCATTTGTTTCCAACACTATTAAAAATATTACATTCTATGATAATACTTTCACTTCACTAAATAAAATATCGAGGTAAAATTCTTAGACAGATTTTTTTTTGTTCAAAAAAATACCATTTATTCCCTTGTTTTAAGTACATATCTAAAGGGTAAGCTAATTTAGGATACATGATTCGAATTCCAGCAACTAAAATTTTTACTTTTATTTCTTTAAACGTGACACCTTTATTTTTATTTTATTTTTTACTTAATTATTAAATTATCTATTTTATCTATTTCTCTAATAACGGAGAGTTATGATACCCATATTTAATTATAAAAGGATTAGTTCACTAATTTTTACCGGAAATCTAAATCATATATACAACTGCTTCATAATGGTAAACATCATTATTTGGGATGACTTACAAGACAATTTTTTTTTTGGTTATGTGTTGTTCTTCTAACACCAACTTTTAACAAATCATTTTTATGTTGTTGCAATCTACTCACATAATGATGATAATTTTGTTGTTTCCACCTCTTGCCAATGTTGAATGCTAAAAGATAATATTGTTATATTTTGGGATAACTTCCCAATATCTATCGATCAAAGAAAGCATTCTATATTATATTATTTTCTTTGACTATCAACATTGAGAAATTAATTCCTAATCATATTGTAATATTGTTGTTTCACAAAACAAGATCTGGAAAATTTTGTTTTGAATATAATATTTTATTTGATTGTTGCAACACATAAAAAATTTGGTGAATGGTAAAAAATTAAAAAATAAAGTAATACATGTTACATTCAATTGTTTTCATCCACATTATTTTGCAATAGAATTAATATATTACCTCCGTTGATTTAGCCACAGAGGACAAAAGTCCCTATTTTATTTAGTTTTCATTTAAAAAATGAAATAAACTTTTTACCCCCATTTTTTGTCTCAAATCAAAAGTAATCTAGATTATTGTGTTTCTTTGTCGTCCATAAACAAAATTTTGTCATCTATTTATTGAGTATGAACGCTCAACAGAGTGCCAACATATTAATCCACATGAAACATTACTAATCAACGTACAACTGTCACAATACTCATTTAGAACGCTAATGACACACTATATATTTAAGTCACAAACATTGATAATGATGAGAATGGTAGGATTCTTCTTCAAAATTATACTCGTAGGTTTAAATACAAATAAATGTAAAATTATAAAAACTTGTATTTCAATATATATATATATATATATATATATATATATATATATATATATATATATATATATATATATATATATATATATATATATATATATATATATATATATATATATATATAATTTTATCACTAAGAAGTAAAGCTGAGTATTTTTTTTATAAATTATGAATTTGTTGTTGATGTGTTCGAATCCACAGATCATACACTTTTTCACTCCGTTCATCCATAACCAAGGAGAAAATTAAAATTCTTTTATGATATTTATGTTATCCCAGTCTTAAAATCGAGGTAAAAATTCTTTTTTAACTAAGATAAAAGAGATTTTTTTATTGTAGTGCAAGTGTGTTTTATTGTTTATAGAATAATCATATTATTATGGACATTGGTTTGTTATTGTTACAAATAATTGTTGTGAAAATATTTAATTTTATTAAGTAAAGAAAAGAACAAACAAATTTAATATATTATAAATTTTAATTTAAAAAATAAATTTTAATTAATAGTATATACATTTCACTCATTAATTAAATATGATTCTTAGAGTCATGCGTTTCACTCATAAACACTAACTATATGTCTGAACAACTAATATATCTTACAAATAGTATATACATGATCTTCCTTATTCTTCATTTGTTAAATATGTCTCTCGTTATCCTTATTGTGTATTTCATGTGAGAAGAAATATTATAGAACTTAAAAGTAAAAATAAAAAGTGATTGTAAATTCTAACCAATATTTTATTTATGTATTTTGTATTTGTCATTATCTATCATTTATGTATTTTGTATCTGCCATTATCTATCAGATAATCATTTTTAAATTTATGTTATGGAAAACACTATCATAAGTGAGATTATATATTATAAATGTAATTTTTACGACTTTTGCAAAAAACCTTTATATTATCTGTTGTAATTTTATTTAATTTATAATTTCTCGTTTTATGTTTTTTATAAACAGGTTCGAAAACCTTTAATTCTCGTTTCAATCCATAACTTGCTTACCAAAAAATAGATAATCGTTTTTAAAGTAATTCATTAAGTTTTATAACATTATATATTATTATCTATAAATTATAAGTTACATACAATTATATTGTGTTATGTTTTTTTTTTAAAACTATTCTGATCATCCACATGTTAATGTTAGATATTTTTCCATCATTTGTTGCATAGTGCTTTTCTAATTATTATTAGTTTTTATAACTTTATTGGATTCTTATATGTGAGAATGCATCAATGCGATGTAACAATATTGGTGCATGTTCTAATTTTGCAAAATATGACCTTACTAAAAGTCTAAAATTTAGAAAAATACATAATCATTGAAAATTATTAGTAATTTTAAAAACTAAATTAAATAAAAAATGATTTGAAAATATTCACAAAAATTGCAATTATAATTTTTCTATGTGTTATGGCTCTAGAACATTTTCGCTAGATCTCAAAATCACTAAATAAATTATAATTAAGTGTCTATTCACACTTACAAAAAAAAAATATAAACAATTACAAATTTATATTTTGAAAATATTGTTACAATTTTAAGAATATAAAAATTTACAATGCATAAAACACTTGTTAAATCAATTAAAAATTTTATAAAATCAATTATATATTCCATTTAATAAGTCTTGCAGTGTTAAGTTAGACTTTTAATCTGACTTAAAAATTATTTTGTTAAGTCTGTTTGTTACATACCAATTTAAACTTTTTCTATTTTTATTCTACATAATATACCCACTATAAAATTCACTTTGAATCTAAAATCATAATTTATAAGATATTATAGTATACCAAAATTTTAAAAATACTAATAGTAAAAATATAAATATAAAACAAAATATTCAATTTCATACAAAAATAACATATAAGTACTATGACTAAATAAAGTCTATTAAATTATATAGAGTAATGTGATAAAATTGAATCATTTGTATTTACATATAAATTTGTATTAAGTATAAGAATTAATGATTAAAAAAGGTACATGTAGCATACAACTATATGACTTAACACTTTAAGATTATAAGATGCTGATACAATATTGAAAAAGACTAAACTTATTGAAAAAGACTAAACTACCACCTGACACAATCTTCCACTTTAGGAGAACTTGCCTTGTCAATAACCTATAATATAGAAGATGTTAAGAGAATACACCAATATTAGAAGGGGTTCAAGAGAATACAACAATATTAGAAGGGGTTACAACAGTATTTTGTTGTTTCCACCTCTTGCCAATTTTAAATGGTAAAAGATAATAGTCTCATATTTTGGAATAACTTCCCAATATCTATCAATCAAAGAAAGCATTCTATATTATATTGCTTTCTTCGACTATCAACATTGAGAAATTAATTCGTAATCATATTGTAATATTGTTGTTTCACAAAACAAGATCTTAAAAAATTAGTTTTGAATATAATCTTTTAATTGATTGTTGCAACACATAAAAAAAATTGGTGAATGGTAAAAAAATTGAAAAATAGAGTAATGAAGAATCAATAATGAGAGTCACGTTGATATAGAGAGGTAGAAGCTGCCAAGACAAAAGTAGAGTATGAAGAATCAAGAGGTGGAAGTTGCTCTTTGTACATGCAAGATTGGAGGACTTGATTTGGACAAAAGGCTTTTATTCTCCTTTTGTCTCCACAAATTATATTTTGTTCCAAATGAGGATTGGGATAGCAACCAAAATAACCCATACTACTTCTATTTAACTGGGAATGGACAATAATACCCATCATCACCCTTCTATTGATATTTTAAAATCCAATTTAAATCTAAGTGGATTAGGTATTATACATTAGTTCACTAATAATCATCACTTAATATAATTCAGCAATGTCATTAAGAGGTATTTATAATATCGAGATTTACATTTTTCTTTGAAACAACAGTTATATATTGTATTTGACTCTGTCGAATACAGCAGACTTCTATTACTTCGACTAGGTCAAACACACCTATGTCGAATACAAACTTTTCTTTAAAAGAATGAATTCTAATTTCAATAAGTTTTGTCTTTGGTTTATTACTTTGCGAAAGGTAAATGTGCATTTCCTTTATTGGGCTCTTTGCCAACCCATAACAGTACTATTACATTGAGTTATGTTATTTTGTCAAATTATTATCGACCTCACATCAATATTCTTGTCGTGTCAAGTGTTTTGTTGTATTCAAATCTTTATTTTTATATTGATTCATTTGATTCCAACACTAAAAATATTGCATTATATGATAATCCTTTCAGTTCACCCAACAAATTACTGAGGTAAAATTCATAGACACGCTAGGATATTTTTTTCTCAAAAAAAATACCATTTATTCCCTAGTTTTAAGTACATACCTAAATGGGTAAACTAATCTAGGGTACATGATTCGAATCCCATCAACTGTAGTTTTTGTTTATATTTATTTAAAAGTGACACCTTTATTTTTATTTATTTTATACTTAATTATTAAATTATTGATTCCATTTGTTTCTCTAATAACTGGAGTTATGATACCTATATTTAACTATAAAAGGATTAGTTCACTAAGTTTTACCGGAAATCTAAATTCATATATACAACAGCTCCATAATTGTAAACATCATTCTTTGTGATGACTTACAAGACAAAAACAAAATTATTTGGTTATGTGTTGTTCTTCTTCTAACACCAATTTTAACAAATCATTTTTATGTTCTTGTACTCTCATAATGATGATGATTTTGTTGTTTCCACCTCTTGTCAATGTTGAATGGTAAAAGATAATATTGTTATATTTTAGAATAACTTCCCAATATTTATCAATAAAACAAAAACATTATTGATAAATTAATTCCTAATCTTATTGTAATATTGTTGTTTCACAAAACAAGATCTTGAAAAATTAATTTTGAATATAGTCTTTTATTTGATTATTGCAACACATAAAATAATTGGTGAATGGTAAAAAACTGAAAAATTGAAACAATACATGTTACTTTTAATTGTTCCCGTTCATCCTGTTTTCCAATAGAATTAATCTATTACCTCAGTTGGTTTAGCCAAAGAGGAGAAACGTTCCTATTTTATTTACTTTTCATTTAAGAAAAGAAAAAAAACTTGTTACCCTCATTTTTTGTCTCAATCGAATCAAAAGTAATCTAGATTGTTGAGTTTCTTTGTCGTCCATAAACAAATCTTTGTCATCTATTTATTGAGTATAAACGCTCAACACAGTGCCACCATATTAATCCACATAAAACATTACTAATCAACTTATAATTGTCACACCAGTCATTTAGAACTCTAATAACATACTATATATTTGAGTCACAAACATTGATAATGATGAAAATGTTAGGATTCTTCTTCAAAATAATACTTATAGGTTTAAAACAAAAAAAATGTAAAATTATAAAAACTTGTATTTCAATATATATATATATATATATATATATATATATATATATATATATATATATATATATATATATATATATATATATATATATATATATATATATATATATTATATATATATATATATATATATATATATATATATATATATATATATATATATATATATATATATATATATATATATATATATATATATATATATATATTCACACATTTCACCTCATATAGTTATATATTTGTTGTTGATGTGTTTCAATCGACATACCATACACTTTTTCATCCATAACCGAGGAGAAAAGTAAAATTCTTTTATGACCTTTATGTTATCCAACTTTTAAAATCAAGGTAAAAATTGTTTTTCAACTAAGGTAAAAGGGATTTATTTACTGTAGTGCAAGTGTGTTTTATTATTTATAGTATAATCAAATTATTATGGACATTGGTTTTTTATTGTTACGTATTTGATATACTATAAATTTTGATTTAAAAAATAAATTTTAATTAATATATAAACTACACAATTGATTTACTCACATTCTCATTAATTAAATATGATTCTTAGTGTTAGGCATTTCACTCATAAACACTAACTATATGTCTGAACAACCCATATATCATACAAATAGTATATACATGATCTTCCTTATTCTTCATTTATTAAATATGTCTCTTCTTATCGTTCATTTCATGTAAGAATGAATATTATATAAGTTAAAAATAAAAATAAAAAGTGATTGTAAATTCTAACCAATATTTTATTTATGTATTTTGTATCTATCATTATTTATCAGATGATCGTTTTTAAATTTATGTTATGGAAATGATTTTTCATAAGTGAGATTACATATTATAAATGTAATTACTATGATTTTTGCAAATAATTTTTATATTATCTTTTGCAATTTTACTTGATTTATAATTTTTCGTTTTATCGTTTTTTGTAAACACGTTTGAAAATCATTAACTCTCGTTTCAATCTATATCTTGCTTACCAAAAATAGATAATCATTTTTGAAATAATTCATTAAGTTTTATAACATTATATATTATTACCTATAAAATATAAGTTACATACATACAAATATATTGTGTTATATCATTTTTTTTAAAACTATTATCAACGTCCACATGTTAATGTTAAATTTTTTGCATCATTTATGGCATAGTGTTTTTCTAATTATTATTAATTTTTATAACTTTATTGGATTCTTATATGTGATGAATGCATCAATGCAATGTAAGGTCGTCTCAAACAATATAGGTGCTTGTTCTAATATTTTAAAATATGACCCTTATTAAAAGTGCAAAATTTAAAAAATACATAATCATTGAAAATTTAAAATTATAAACTAAATGAAATAAAAAATAATTAAATTATAAATTAAATGAAATAAAAAATAATTTCAAAATATTCGTAGAAATTGCAAATATAATTTTTCTATCTTTTATGGCTTTAGAACTTTTTCTCAAGATCTCACAATCACTAAATAAACGGTAATTAAGTGTTTATTCACACTTACAAAGAAATATAAATAAAAAGGCATTTGGTTCGAATAAATGGAAAAAATCTACACTTGCAGAAATAATCATTAAAATTTTGTGTCCCAGGTCACGTTAAGTGCGCTCTACAAAATCAACAATTTTTAATTATAGAGATTTTCGCGCTTAAAAATCAGAATTTGTACAGTTTGATCTTCGATTCCAAAACCCTAATTTCCATCCTCTAATAACAGTACCCATCACATGAAATCACGAAAATTAAGTATAATACAACTCATACATCATTATCGTAAGCATGCAATAAGGATTTACTCATCTAAACCCTTAATCTCCATTTTCAGGTCATTTCCAAAAAACTCAATTTTCTATCTAATGAGTCTCACCTTGAAATAGAGAGTTAGAAGCTACCAAGGTAGAAGTAGAGTACGAAGAATCAAGAGATGGAAGTTGCTCTTGGTGCATGTAATATTGGAGGACTTGATTTGGACAAATGGGTTTTCTTGTCCTTCCTAGTTTTCACGCTTCTTTTCTCCTTTGTCTCTGTAAATTAGAATTTGTTCCAAATGAGATTTAAAAAACCGTTAGTACTTCAGTGGAAATGGACAATAATACCCATCATCACCCTTCTATTTATATTTTAATTCAATATAAATATAAGTAGACTAGTTATTATTCATGAGTTCACAAATAATCATCACTTAATATAATTTATCAATGTCATTAGGAGGTATTTATAATATTGGGTATTACACTTGGCTTTGAAGCAACAGTAATACGTTGTATCTGATTCTATCGAATATAAGCGATTTTTATTACTTCGACTAGGTCAAACACATCTATGTCGAATACAAATTTTTCTTTAAAACAATGAATTATAACTTCTAAGAATTCTGTCTTTGGTTTATTCCTTTGTAAATATCCATTTCTTCTATTTGGCTCTTTACCAGCCCATAACAGTAATATTACATTGAGTTATGCTATTTTCTCAAATTATTATTGACCTCACATCAATATCCTTGTCGTGTCATGTGTTATGTCATATTCAAATCTTTATTTTTATATTGATTCATTTGTTTCCAACACTATTAAAAATATTGCATTCTATGATAATGCTTTCACTTCACTAAATAAAATATCGAGGTAAAATTCTTAGACCGATTTTTTTTCTTCAAAAAAATACCATTTATTCCCTTGTTTTAAGTACATATCTAAAGGGTAAGCTAATTTAGGATACATGATTCGAATTCCAGCAACTACAATTTTTACTTTTATTTCTTTAAACGTGACACCTTTATTTTTATTTTATTTTTTACTTAATTATTAAATTATCTATTTTATCTATTTCTCTAATAACGGAGAGTTATGATACCCATATTTAATTATAAAAGGATTAGTTCACTATGTTTTACCGGAAATCTAAATCATATATACAACTGCTTCATAATCGTAAACATCATTATTTGGGATGACTTACAAGACAAATTTTTTTTTTGGTTATGTGTTGTTCTTCTAACACCAACTTTTAACAAATCATTTTTATGTTGTTGCAATCTACTCACATAATGATGATAATTTTGTTGTTTCCACCTCTTGCCAATGTTGAATGCTAAAAGATAATATTGTTATATTTTGGGATAACTTCCCAATATCTATCGATCAAAGAAAGCATTCTATATTATATTGTTTTCTTTGACTATCAACATTGAGAAATTAATTCCTAATCATATTGTAATATTGTTGTTTCACAAAACAAGATCTGGAAAATTTTGTTTTGAATATAATATTTTATTTGATTGTTATAACACATAAAGAATTTGGTGAATGGTAAAAAATTGAAAAATAAGGTAATACATGTTACATTCAATTGTTTTCATCCACATTATTGTGCAATAGAATTAATATATTACCTCCGTTGATTTAGCCACAGAGGATAAAAGTCCCTATTTTATTTAGTTTTCATTTAAAAAATGAAATAAACTTTTTACCTCATTTTTT
Source organism: Vicia faba (assembly GCA_948472305.1). NCBI lineage: Eukaryota > Viridiplantae > Streptophyta > Magnoliopsida > Fabales > Fabaceae > Vicia > Vicia faba. The sequence goes on along the minus strand of CATIWC010002048.1, from coordinate 24,359 downwards.
GTCTCAAATCAAAAGTAATCTAGATTATTGTGTTTCTTTGTCGTCCATAAACAAAATTTTGTCATCTATTTATTGAGTATGAACGCTCAACAGAGTGCCAACATATTAATCCACATGAAACATTATTAATCAACGTACAACTGTCACAATACTCATTTAGAACGCTAATGACACACTATATATTTAAGTCACAAACATTGATAATGATGAAAATGGTAGGATTCTTCTTCAAAATTATACTCATAGGTTTAAATACAAATAAATGTAAAATTATAAAAACTTGTATTTCAATATATATATATATATATATATATATATATATATATATATATATATATATATATATATATATATATATATATATATATATATATATATATATATATATATATATATATATATATATATATATATATATATATATATATATATATATATATATATATATATATATATATATATATATATATATATATATATATATATATATATATATATATATATATATATATATATATATATATATATATATATATATATATATATATATATATATATATATATATATACACACATTTCACCTCATATAATTTTATCACTAAGAAGTAAAGCTGAGTATTTTTTTATAAATTATGAATTTGTTGTTGATGTGTTCGAATCCACAGATCATACACTTTTTCACTCCGTTCATCCATAACCAAGGAGAAAAGTAAAATTATTTTATGATATTTATGTTATCCCAGTCTTAAAATCGAGGTAAAAATTCTTTTTTAACTAAGATAAAAGAGATTTTATTATTGTAGTGCAAGTGTGTTTTATTGTTTATAGAATAATCATATTATTATGGACATTGGTTTGTTATTGTTACAAATAATTGTTGTGAAAATATTTAATTTTATTAAGTAAAGAAAAGAACAAACAAATTTAATATATTATAAATTTTAATTTAAAAAATAAATTTTAATTAATAGTATATACATTTCACTCATTAATTAAATATGATTCTTAGAGTCATGCATTTCACTCATAAACACTAACTATATGTCTGAACAACTAATATATCTTACAAATAGTATATACATGATCTTTCTTATTCTTCATTTATTAAATATGTCTCTCGTTATCCTTATTGTGTATTTCATGTGAGAAGAAATATTATAGAACTTAAAAGTAAAAATAAAAAGTGATTGTAAATTCTAACCAATATTTTATTTATGTATTTTGTATTTGTCATTATCTATCATTTATGTATTTTGTATCTGCCATTATCTATCAGATAATCATTTTTAAATTTATGTTATGGAAAGCACTATCATAAGTGAGATTATATATTATAAATGTAATTTTTACGACTTTTGCAAAAAACCTTTATATTATCTGTTGTAATTTTATTTAATTTATAATTTCTCGTTTTATGTTTTTTATAAACAGGTTCGAAAACCTTTAATTCTCGTTTCAATCCATAACTTGCTTACCAAAAAATAGATAATCGTTTTTAAAGTAATTCATTAAGTTTTATAACATTATATATTATTATCTATAAATTATAAGTTACATACAATTATATTGTGTTATGTTTTTTTTTTAAAACTATTATGATCATCCACATGTTAATGTTAGATATTTTTCCATCATTTGTTGCATAGTGCTTTTCTAATTATTATTAATTTTTATAACTTTATTGGATTCTTATATGTGAGAATGCATCAATGCGATGTAACAATATTGGTGCATGTTCTAATTTTGCAAAATATGACCTTACTAAAAGTCTAAAATTTAGAAAAATACATAATCATTGAAAATTATTAGTAATTTTAAAAACTAAATTAAATAAAAAATGATTTGAAAATATTCACAAAAATTGCAATTATAATTTTTCTATGTGTTATGGCTCTAGAACATTTTCGCTAGATCTCAAAATCACTAAATAAATTATAATTAAGTGTCTATTCACACTTACAAAAAAAAATATAAACAATTACAAATTTATATTTTTAAAATATTGTTACAATTTTAAGAATATAAAAATTTACAATGCATAAAACACTTGTTAAATCAATTAAAAATTTTATAAAATCAATTATATATTCCATTTAATAAGTCTTGCAGTGTTAAGTTAGACTTTTAATCTGACTTAAAAATTATTTTGTTAAGTCTGTTTGTTACATACCAATTTAAACTTTTTCTATTTTTATTCTACATAATATACCCACTATAAAATTCACTTTGAATCTAAAATCATAATTTATAAGATATTATAGTATACCAAAATTTTAAAAATACTAATAGTAAAAATATAAATATAAAACAAAATATTCAATTTCATACAAAAATAACATATAAGTACTATGACTAAATAAAGTCTATTAAATTATATAGAATAATGTGATAAAATTGAATCATTTGTATTTACATATAAATTTGTATTAAGTATAAGAATTAATGAGTAAAAAAGGTACATGTAGCATACAACTATATGACGTAACACTTTAAGATTATAAGATGTTGATACAATATTGAACAAGACTAAACTACCACCTGACACAATCTTCCACTTTAGGAGAACTTGCCTTGTCAATAACCTATAATATAGAAGATGTTAAGAGAATACACCAATATTAGAAGGGGTCCAAGAGAATACAACAATATTAGAAGGGGTTACAACAGTATTTTGTTGTTTCCACCTCTTGCCAATTTTAAATGGTAAAAGATAATAGTCTCATATTTTGGAATAACTTCCCAATATCTATCAATCAAAGAAAGCATTCTATATTATATTGCTTTCTTCGACTATCAACATTGAGAAATTAATTCCTAATCATATTGTAATATTGTTGTTTCACAAAACAAGATCTTAAAAAATTAGTTTTGAATATAATCTTTTATTTGATTGTTGCAACACATAAAAAAATTGGTGAATGGTAAAAAAATTGAAAAATAGAGTAATGAAGAATCAATAATGAGAGTCACGTTGATATAGAGAGGTAGAAGCTGCCAAGACAAAAGTAGAGTATGAAGAATCAAGAGATGGAAGTTGCTCTTTGTACATGCAAGATTGGAGGACTTGATTTGGACAAAAGGCTTTTCTTCTCCTTTTTTCACCACAAATTATGTTTTGTTCCAAATGAGGATTGGGATAGCAACCAAAATAACCCATACTACTTCTATTTAACGGGGAATGGACAATAATACCCATCATCACCCTTCTATTGATATTTTAAAATCCAATTTAAATCTAAGTGGATTAGGTATTATACATTAGTTCACTAATAATCATCACTTAATATAATTAAGCAACGTCATTAAGAGGTATTTATAATATCGAGATTTACATTTTTCTTTGAAACAACAATTATATATTGTATCTGACTCTGTCGAATACAACAGACTTCTATTACTTCGACTAGGTCAAACACACCTATGTCGAATACAAACTTTTCTTTAAAACAATGAATTATAATTTAAATAAGTTTTGTCTTTGGTTTATTACTTTGCGAAAGGTAAATGTGCATTTCCTTTATTGGGCTCTTTGCCAACCCATAACAGTACTATTACATTGAGTTATGTGATTTTTTCAAATTATTATCGACCTCACATCAATATCCTTGTCGTGTCAAGTGTTTTGTTGTATTCAAATCTTTATTTTTATATTGATTCATTTGATTCCAACACTAAAAATATTACATTATATGATAATCCTTTCCGTTCACCCAACAAATTACTGAGGTGAAATTCATAGACACGCTAGGATATTTTTTTCTCAAAAAAAATACCATTTATATACAATAGATAATCATTTTTGAAAATCATTAACTCTCGTTTCAATCTATATCTTGCTTACCAAAAATAGATAATCATTTTTGAAATAATTCATTAAGTTTTATAACACTATATATTATTACCTATAAAATATAAGTTACATACATACAAATATATTGTGTTATATCATTTTTTTTAAACTATTATCAACGTCCACATGTTAATGTTAAATTTTTTGCATCATTTATGGCATAGTGTTTTTCTAATTATTATTAATTTTTATAACTTTATTGGATTCTTATATGTGATGAATGCATCAATGCAATGCAAGGTCGTCTCAAACAATATAGGTGCTTGTTCTAATATTTTAAAATATGACCCTTATTAAAAGTGCAAAATTTAAAAAAATACATAATCATTGAAAATTTAAAATTATAAACTAAATGAAATAAAAAATAATTAAATTATAAATTAAATGAAATAAAAAGTAATTTCAAAATATTCGTAGAAATTGCAAATATAATTTTTCTATCACTACGCCAAATAAGCTATTTAATAGCGTTTTTTTTTGTTTTTGATAGCGCTTAAAAGTGCTATTAACCGCGACACTATTGTAAATATTTCTTATTTAATAGCACTTTAAAAGCGCTATTAAAGTAGCAATTTATAATAGCGTTTTAATTAAAGTGCTATCAAAGTCAGTATTTTGCATGTTTTTTGTTTGTTTTTTTTATAGCACTCTAAACAAAAAGCGCTAATATATAACATATGTTTGATAGCGCTTTCAAATAAAGTGCTAATAAATGGTACATATTTGGTACAATATTTTTAATAAGTACAGTACAATATTTTTTCTTACACAATCATTTTTTTTGGTGTAAATATAAAATAACTATATTCAATTCAACACAAATAACGCTTTAAGTTACTCATTGCATATATATTATGATCCATCAAATACCAAATAACATTTTAAATTACCAAATCCTATTGTTTCCAAATATCATAACATATAGAATATTAAGAGGGCGTTTGCATAGCCAAATTTGTAGATGCCCATCTATGAGTACTTCAATCCAAATCCAAAAACATACAATCAAATTCTCTAAACAAAACACCAAAAAAATAAGAAAGGATAACAAAACAATCCCATGTAGTAACCACCTTCATGATCCAAAAGCGTTGAACTCATAGATACAATCACTAATTAGGCAAAATAATTGCTTCTTGTTTTCCTGTATCATAGAAGGAATATTGATTATGTATTGTACAATAAAAACTAATTCAACATATAAAGAATAATCAAACATTTAATATGGGTCTAACAAGAAGCGCATAAAATAAGGAATGATTATTATAAACTAATAACAATAAATCGATATAACTAATGCAATAATTGAACTAATTAAATCTAACAAGAACATGACTTGTAAATATATAGACCACAATTTCCATTATTAGATGCATATAAACACTAAACAGAATATAATTCAAATTCTCAAAATATACATAAACACTTAATTGTGTGTAACTTTCTTTTCATGATATTGTATAGTACATAGCAATTAAATTTTTTTATAATATTGTATAGTACATTTATACACATACTTACCATATCAGCTTCAAGACGAGCACACCCTAAACGTGACTTTCTATAGGGATGTTGAGGATTTAACGCTCTTTCTCGATTCTCATCACTAACTTTCTGCATTTATTATAAAAAATGCATCCCACAACACTATCACTAATACTATAATCATGCAAAACTTTAAGGATCCATATCCAAGTGATAAAAGTATTACCTGAAACTTTGCAGTCATATGTTGGGATACAAATTTATCCCAATCATCTTGTTTTATACAAAAAGAATATTTGGCCGGACGATGTTTAACAAAACCACCCTTACTATCTTTTAGATATGACCTCGCCATTTTTGTTCTGAATGCCCTGTGCAACTTTCCAGCTTCTCTATATACAAAGGCACGATGTTCCTCGCCAATTATAAAAGCTTTCTGCAAATAATTCAGTTTATTAAAACATAGTTCAGTTTATTTAAACATCCCAATGGATAGATTAACGAAATTAAAATTTTACAACTAGCTTAAGTTAGTGTGTTACTTCAATTTCATCCCAAATGTTTTGTTTATAAACCCCCACAGCCTCTTTATTTTTTTTCGCGCTCCAATTGTCCAAGCTTATTGGAACTAACCGACGAACTGTGACACCAATGAAACTAGCAAAAGTCTTGCTATTATGCTTGATTGGTTGACCTCTGGAATTCCATTGAACCTATAACAAAATTAAAGTGCAAATAAAGAATCAACAGTCTCACTAATAGTGTTTAACATTCAAATAGTTTCAAACAACTAACTCGTAAAAGATAATCATGTATGTAACCATCACTCATACATAGTTCAGTAAAAAGAAAATTGCCAAGAGAGTAAACAGTATCATAAAACTCTAGCTATTTTACCTCAATTCTCTTTCCATTGCTTTTGGCTTTGTGAATTTTTTGCAATCGGGTTACACCACGTTTACCAACTGTTTTCTTACTAGACGAACCACTTTCATCATCAATAGAAGCCATATTTCACCTATAAAAATTTAAAAAGTTATATACCATACAAGAATAACATTAAGAAGCAATAACCATAAAAAAATGAAAAACAAATAAATAAACCATACAAGATTAAGTCGGCCTTTTCCTCTGCCTTGTAGTTGGATTCCTACTTTTCTGTTTTCTAGTTACATAAAATGATGGATTGATCCAAATCCCATCACTGTGATCGTTTCTCATATAAAGAATATCATCTATAATTGATTCAGACTCAAGGGATTGTGAAGTATTAAAGAAAGGGTCATCCTCAACATCTATATTTGGAGTGGTGTGATCATTTATTTTGTTACTTAGAAACACAATAGACCACTTTTCATCAGCAGGATCAGTGACATAGAACAATTGGTGAGCTTGTGATGCTAAAATAAAAGGCTCGTCTTTATACCCTACTTTATTAAGATCGACCTTCATGAACCCAGGGTCAACTTGAAGGCCATTGTTATTGTCAACCCACTTGGAACCAAACACGGGCACTTGAAAGCATGAGTAATCCAATTCCCAAATACGTTCAATGACCCCAAAATATGACAATTTGGAAAATGCGGGATTTCTATTTTTGGAACTTGAGATATGCACAGATTCAGCTACGAGTGTGACACCGCTATTTTGCACAGTGCTTTGATGATCATGTTCTTCTGTATAAAATGTATACTTGTTAATTATATAACCAGAGTACGATAGAACATTTGAATTTGGACCATTTGCTAGCCATCTCAATCTTTCTGAAATTGAATCAGGATTTTTAGCAAATTCTGAAAAAATGTGTTCTTTTAGCCACGGTATAAAACTTCGATTGTGTTCTCTTGTTAACCAATTTTCACTCTTATTAGGGTTCAAACTTTGAAGTATTTCTTTGTGCTTTTCAACATATGGCTCAACCTCATCAGCATTGTGTAGAACATACAAGTGTGATTGCTCCAATTCGATGTCTGACATGGTTACTAGTTTACTTGCACCAATCCCTTCCCCTGTTGTTTTTCTCACCAGAGCCTCAACAACAGCATTGAAGAATGAATATTTAGGTCAGTCCAGTCATCTCAAACTATATAACATGACTACAGTGACATTAGATAATTTACCCTTATTGTGCCTAGTAAAACATGTTATATTAAAATTAATATAAAACACAGGAGAGAATCATATTGACATCGGGCTCTTACCTAAATTAATCAACAGTTTTTCATCAGCACTTGCATTTAAAAATAAGACAAACGAAGAATCAACTTACCAATGGAACGTTCTTCTTGAAGCCAACACCAAGATGAAAAATCTTTGCAAGTTGGTAGAAAGCCTTTGGTTGACCATTGTTGGCAGCCACTATAAAATATTTACATGCCAACCGCACATCTCTTTTCACTCCAATCCCCTTGAGAAACATGACACCTAGGTTATAATGGCCACCAACCTCGTCATTTTCAGCAGCCTTTTCAAAATACTCTTTTGCCTGTAATTCAGAAAAAGATATCATAAATTAAGCATAGACATACATAGACACACAATACCACCGATAAAGTGTGTCCCCATTCCATTCCCCAAAAATTTGAAGTCCATACAAACACAAAAAAGGCAAAGATGATCATTTAGTGTAATTTTTGCTGTCGACTCCATAGCCTTTGACATACAAATAACCAATCCCATTATAAGCAGAGTAGAGGTGATGCTTAGATGCTAGAGTAAGCCATTCAAAGGCTTTTGTATAGTTCCTCTCAACACCGGCTCCCCTGGCATATATCTCTCCGAGAAGCTCCATGGAGCGAGGCTCTCCCTTCTCCACTACCTTCAAGAACCACGAAAGTGCCTTAGAATGGTCACGCCTCAATCCACGTAGCCCAAAGTAGTAAAAGAGTCCCACTTTGTACATAGCAGCAGCATTCCCTTTCTGTGCCTGATACTCGAGAATCTGAAAATCCTCATCCTCTTCCCCTTTAGATTTTCTAAGTGCCTCTTTGTTCTCTTCAGCTCCATTGTGTAGCCTAATAGGTTCAATGACGGGAGAATCTTTGGAAATGAGAAAACCATTGACAGCCACTTCTGCTAATTCAGCATAAAGCTTCACCGATTTATCAAACATCTACAACCATTCCAACATAATCAAAAACCATAACATTATAATAGAATAGAATATAGAAGTTTATATATTAGGAAAAACAAGTGAACTCACATCTTGACGAGTGTAGGTATAAGCAAGAGCCATTTTGGATTGCATATTGCCACCATATGAAGCAAAATGATGATAAACAAATGCTTTTTGTTTACTCTTCTCTCTCAAAAGCCCCATTCCCTACAAAAACCCTAACACTGATTGTGTCGCCGGGTAACCAGACTCTGCAGCCGTCTCAATCTCACCAGAGCCTTCTTCGATTAGCCTCGCGTCTCCTGTCATAAGCTTGGTCACGGCGGAGTAGTAGAGAGCCTCCGTATCGGATTGAGGTTGAGGTTGCGGTTGGGTGGAGGTTGGTTCAAAGATTTGGCGCCATGATCCATGGTCGAGATCCTCTTCGGATTTGTGAGAGTCGGAGTCGCCGAACTCGTCCCACTCGGGGGAGGAATCGGGATCGGAAGGGGGTTTGTCTTTGAAGTCTTCTTGGGAGAGGACGAGGACGTAGGGGCGGGCGGTGACAGAGAGAGTGAGGAGAGAGAAACAGAGGAGAGAGATGAATAATTTGGCGGTGGGCATTGCTGTGTTGAAAAATCACAGTCACAGCAATTGAAATTCATAAATAATATAGAAATTTGGAATGAGAAGAACAAGAATGAAGGATAGTGAATGTAAATGGATGAAATGTCAAGGATAGTCAAATAATAGCGTTTTATACAAAATGCTATCTTAAAGAAGTTTAATAATAGTGTTTTGGTACAAAGTGCTATCATAATTACATAGTCTGTATTATATAATAGCGCCCGATTAAAAAGTGCTATTATAAATGTGTTTTTTCCATTTTAATAGCATTTTTTTTAAAAGTGCTATTAAATTAGGTGATACAAAAAATCATTTTTGGCGTAGTGTATCTTTTATGGCTTTAGAACTTTTTCTCAAGATCTCACAATCAATAAATAAACGGTAATTAAGTGTTTATTCACACTTACAAAGAAATATAAATAAAGAGGCATTTGGTTCGAATAATGGAAAAAATCTACACTTGCAGAAATAATCATTAAAATTTTGTGTCCCAGGTCACGTTAAGTGCGCTCTACAAAATCAACAATTTTTAATTATAGAGATTTCCACCCTTAAAAATTAGAATTTGTATAGTTTGATCTTCGATTCCATAACCCTAATTTCCATCCTCTAGCAACAGTACCCATCACATGAAATCACGAAAATTGAGTATAATACAACTCATACATCAATATCGTAAGCATGCAATAAGCATTTACTCATCTAAACCCTTAATCTCCATTTTCAGGTCATTTCTAAAAAACTCAATTTTCTATCTAATGAGTCTCACCTTGATATAGAGAGTTAGAAGCTACCAAGACAAAAGTAGAGTACGAAGAATCAAGAGATGGAAGTTGCTCTTGGTGCATGTAAGATTGGAGGAGTTGATTTGGACAAATGGGTTTTCTTGTCCTTCCTAATTTTCACGTTTCTTTTCTCCTTTGTCTCTACAAATCATATTTTGTTCCAAAAGAGATTAAAAAACCCTTACTACTTCAGTGCGAATGGACAGTAATACTCATCATCACCCTTCTATTTATATTTTAATTCAATATAAATATAACTAGACTACTAATTATTCATTAGTTCACTAATAATCATCACTTAATATAATTTATCAATATCATTAGGAGGTATTTATAATATTGGGTATTACATTTGGCTTTGAAGCAACAATTATACCATGTATCTGATTATATCAAATATAACTGATTTTTATTACTTCGACTAGGTCAAACACATCTATGTCGAATACAAATTTTTCTTTAAAACAATGAATTATAACTTCTAAGAATTCTGTCTTTGGTTTATTCCTTTGTAAATATCCATTTCTTCTATTGGGCTCTTTACCAGCCCATAACAATAATATTACATTGAGTTATGCTATTTTCTCAAATTATTATTGACCTCACATCAATATCCTTGTCGTGTCATGTGTTATGTCATATTCAAATCTTTATTTTTATATTGATTCATTTGTTTCCAACACTATTAAAAATATTACATTCTATGATAATGTTAAATTATTATTTTTAAACTATTATCAACGTCCACATGTTAATGTTAAATTTTTTACATCATTTATGGCATAGTGTTTTTCTAATTATTATTAATTTTTATAACTTAATTAGATTCTTATATGTGATGAATGCATCAATGCAATATAAGGTTATCTCAAACAATATAGGTGCATGTTCTAATATATTAAAATATGACACTTACTAAAAGTGAAAAATATTAAAAAATACATAATCCTTGAAAATTGAAAATTATAAACTAAATGAAATAAAAAATAAATAAATTATAAATTAAATTAAATAAAAAATAATTTTAAAATATTCGTAGAAATTACAAATATAATTTTCCTATCTTTTATGTCTCTAGAACTTTTTCTCAAGATCTCACCGTCACTAAATAAACGGTAATTAAGTGTTTATTCACACTTACAAAGAAATATAAATAAAGAGACTTACAAAGAAATATAAATAAAGAGGCATTTGGTTCGAATAATGGAACAAATCTACACTTGCAGAAATAATTATTAAAATTTGGTATCCTAGGTCACGTTAAGCGCGCTCTACAAAATCAACAATTTTTAATTATAGAGATTTTCGCCCTTAAAAATTAGAATTTGTACAGTTTGTTCTTCGATTCCAAAATCCTAATTTCCATCCTCTAATAACAGTACCCATCACATGAAATCACGAAAATTAAGTATAATACAGCTCATACATCATTATCGTAAGCATGCAATAAGGATTTACTCATCTAAACCCTTAATCTCCATTTTGAGGTCATTTCCAAAAAACTCAATTTTCTATTTAATGAGTCTCACCTTGATATAGAGAGTTAGAAGCTACCAAGACAGAAATAGAGTGCGAAGAATCAAGAGATGGAAGTTACTCTTGGTGCATGTAATATTGGAGGACTTGATTTGGACAAATGGGTTTTCTTGTCCTTCCTAGTTTTCACGCTTCTTTTCTCCTTTGTCTCTGTAAATTAGAATTTGTTCCAAATGAGATTTAAAAAACCGTTACTACTTCAGTGGAAATGGACAATAATACCCATCATCACCCTTCTATTTACATTTTAATTCAATATAAATATAAGTAGACTAGTTATTATTCATGACTTCACAAATAATCATCACTTAATATAATTTATCAATGTCATTAAGAGGTATTTATAATATTGGGTATTACACTTGGCTTTTAAGCAACAGTAATACGTTGTATCTGATTCTATCGAATATAAGTGATTTTTATTACTTCGACTAGGTCAAACACATCTATGTCGAATACAAATTTTTCTTTAAAACAATGAATTATAACTTCTAAGAATTCTGTCTTTGGTTTATTCCTTTGTAAATATCCATTTCTTCTATTGGGCTCTTTACCAGCCCATAACAGTAATATTCTCAAATTATTATTGACCTCACATCAATATCCTTGTCGTGTCATGTGTTATGTCATATTCAAATCTTTATTTTTATATTGATTCATTTGTTTCCAACACTATTAAAAATATTACATTCTATGATAATGCTTTCACTTCACTCAATAAAATATCGAGGTAAAATTCTTAGACCGGTTTTTTTTTCTTCAAAAAAATACCATTTATTCCCTTGTTTTAAGTACATATCTAAAGGGTAAGCTAATTTAGGATACATGATTCGAATTCCAACAACTACAATTTTTACTTTTATTTGTTTAAACTTGACACCTTTATTTTTATTTTATTTTTTACTTAATTATTAAATTATCTATTCTATCTGTTTCTCTAATAACTGAGAGTTATGATACCCATATTTAATTATAAAAAGATTAGTCCACTAAGTTTTACCGGAAATCTAAATCATATATACAACTGCTTCATAATCGTAAACATCATTATTTGGGATGACAATTTTTTTTTTGGTTATGTGTTGTTCTTCTAACACCAACTTTTAACAAATCATTTTTATGTTGTTGCAATCTACTCACATAATGATGATAATTTTGTTGTTTCCACCTCTTGCCAATGTTGAATGCTAAAAGATAATATTGTTATATTTTGGGATAACTTCCCAATATCTATCGATCAAAGAAAGCATTCTATATTATATTGTTTTCTTTGACTATCAACATTGAGAAATTAATTCCTAATCATATTGTAATATTGTTGTTTCACAAAACAAGATCTTGAAAAATTTGTTTTGAATATAATATTTTATTTGATTGTTGCAACACATAAAAAATTTGGTGAATGATAAAAAATTGAAAAATAAAGTAATACATGTTACATTCAATTGTTTTCATCCACATTATTTTGCAATAGAATTAATATATTACCTCCGTTGATTTAGCCAGAGGACAAAAGTCCCTATTTTATTTAGTTTTCATTTAAAAAATGAAATAAACTTTTTACCTCATTTTTTGTCTCAAATTAAAAGTAATCTAGATTATTGTGTTTCTTTGTCGTCCATAAACAAAATTTTGTCATCTCTTTATTGAGTATGAACACTCAACAGAGTGCCAACATATTAATCCACATGAAACATTACTAATCAACGTACAACTGTCACAATACTCATTTAGAACGCTAATGACACACTATATATTTAAGTCACAAACATTGATAATGATGAAAATGGTATGATTCTTCTTCAAAATTATACTCGTAGGTTTAAATAAAAATAAATGTAAAATTATAAAAACTTGTATTTCAATATATATATATATATATATATATATATATATATATATATATATATATATATATATATATATATATATATATATATATATATATATATATATATATATATATATATATAGACACACATTTCACCTCATATAATTTTATCACTAAGAAGTAAAGCTGAGTATTTTTTTATAAATTTTGAATTTGTTGTTGATGTGTTCGAATCCACAGATCATACACTTTTTCACTCCGTTCATCCATAACCAAGGAGAAAAGTAAAATTCTTTTATGATATTTATGTTATCCCAGTCTTAAAATCGAGGTAAAAATTCTTTTTTAACTAAGATAAAAGGGATTTTTTTATTGTAGTGCAAGTGTGTTTTATTGTTTATAGAATAATGATATTATTATGGACATTGGTTTGTTATTGTTACAAATATTTGTTGTGAAAATATTTAATTTTATTAAGTAAAGAAAAGAACAAACAAATTTAATATATTATAAATTTTAATTTAAAAAATAAATTTTAATTAATAGTATATACATTTCACTCATTAATTAAATATGATTCTTAGAGCCATGCATTTCACTCATAAACACTAACTATATGTCTGAACAACTAATATATCTTACAAATAGTATATACATGATCTTCCTTATTCTTCATTTATTAAATATGTCTCTCGTTATCCTTATTGTGTATTTCATGTGAGAAGAAATATTATAGAACTTAAAAGTAAAAATAAAACGTGATTGTAAATTCTAACCAATATTTTATTTATGTATTTTGTATTTGTCATTATCTATCATTTATGTATTTTGTATCTTCCATTATCTATCAGATAATCATTTTTAAATTTATGTTATCGAAAGCACTATCATAAGTGAGATTATATATTATAAATGTACTTTTTACGACTTTTGCAAAAAACCTTTATATTATCTTTTGTAATTTTATTTAATTTATAATTTCTCGTTTTATGTTTTTTATAAACAGGTTCGAAAACCTTTAATTCTCGTTTCAATCCATAACTTGCTTACCAAAAAATAGATAATCGTTTTTAAAGTAATTCATTAAGTTTTATAACATTATATATTATTATCTACAAATTATAAGTTACATACAATTATATTGTGTTATGTTTTTTTTTTAAAACTATTATGATCATCCACATGTTAATGTTAGATTTTTTTCCATCATTTGTTGCATAGTGCTTTTCTAATTATTATTAATTTTTATAACTTTAATGGATTCTTATATGTGAGAATGCATCAATGCGATGTAACAATATTGGTGCATGTTCTAATTTTGCAAAATATGACCTTACTAAAAGTCTAAAATTTAGAAAAATACATAATCATTGAAAATTATTAGTAATTTTAAAAATTAAATTAAATAAAAAATGATTTGAACATATTCACAAAAATTGCAATTATAATTTTTCTATGTGTTATGGCTCTAGAACATTTTCGCTAGATCTCACAATCACTAAATAAATTATAATTAAGTGTCTATTCACACTTACAAAAAAAATATAAACAATTACAAATTTATATTTTGAAAATATTGTTACAATTTTAAGAATATAAAAATTTACAATGCATAAAACACTTGTTAAATCAATTAAAAATTTTATAAAATCAATTATATATTCCATTTAATAAGTCTTGCAGTGTTAAGTTAGACTTTTAATCTGACTTAAAAATTATTTTGTTAAGTCTGTTTGTTACATAACAATTTAAACTTTTTCTATTTTTATTCTACATAATATACCCACTATAAAATTCACTTTGAATCTAAAATCATAATTTATAAGATATTATAGTATACCAAAATTTTAAAAATACTAATAGTAAAAATATAAATATAAAACAAAATATTCAATTTCATACAAAAATAACATATAAGTACTATGACTAAATAAAGTCTATTAAATTATATAGAATAATGTGATAAAATTGAATCATTTGTATTTACATATAAATTTGTATTAAGTATAAGAATTAATGAGTAAAAAAGGTACATGTAGCATACAACTATATGACGTAACACTTTAAGATTATAAGATGCTGATACAATATTGAACAAGACTAAACTACCACCTGACACAATCTTCCACTTTAGGAGAACTTGCCTTGTCAATAACCTATAATATAGAAGATGTTAAGAGAATACAACAATATTAGAAGGGGTTCAAGAGAATACAACAATATTAGAAGGGGTTACAACAGTATTTTATTGTTTCCACCTCTTGCCAATTTTAAATGGTAAAAGATAATAGTGTTATATTTTGGAATAACTTTCCAATATCTATCGATGAAAGAAAGCATTCTATATTATATTGCTTTCTTCGACTATCAACATTGAGAAAATAATTCCTAATCATATTGTAATATTGTTGTTTCACAAAACAAGATCTTAAAAAATTAGTTATGAATATAATCTTTTATTTGATTGTTGCAACACATAAAAAAATTGGTGAATGGTAAAAAAATTGAAAAATAAAGTAATGAAGAATCAATAATGAGAGTCACGTTGATATAGAGAGGTAGAAGCTGCCAAGACAAAAGTAGAGTATGGAGAATCAAGAGATGGAACTTGCTCTTTGTACATGCAAGATTGGAGGACTTGATTTGGACAAAAGGCTTTTCTTCTCCTTTTTTTCACCACAAATTATGTTTTGTTCCAAATGAGGATTGGGATAGCAACCAAAATAACCCATACTACTTCTATTTAACGGGGAATGGACAATAATACCCATCATCACCCTTCTATTGTTATTTTAAAATCCAATTTAAATCTAAGTGGATTAGGTATTATACATTAGTTCACTAATAATCATCACTTAATATAATTTAGCAATGTCATTAAGAGGTATTTATAATATCGAGATTTATATTTGTCTTTGAAACAACAGTTATATATTGTATCTGACTCTGTCGAATACAACATACTTCTATTACTTCGACTAGGTCAAACACACCTATGTCGAATACAAACTTTTCTTTAAAACAATGAATTATAATTTCAATAAGTCTTGTCTTATGTTTATTACTTTGCGAAAGGTAAATATGCATTTCCTTTATTAGGCTCTTTGTCAACCCATAACAGTACTATTACATTGAGTTATGTTATTTTCTCAAATTATTATCGACCTCACATCAATATCCTTGTCGTGTCAAGTGTTTTGTTGTATTCAAATCTTTATTTATATATTGATTCATTTGATTCCAACACAAAAAATATTACATTATATGATAATCCTTTCAGTTCACCCAACAAATTACTGAGGTAAAATTCATAGACACGCTAAGATATTTTTTTCTCAAAAAAAATACCATTTATTCCATTGTTTTAAGTACATACCTAAATGGGTAAACTAATCTAGGGTACATGATTCGAATCCCATCAACTGCAGTTTTTGTTTTTATTTATTTAAAAGTGACACCTTTATTTTTATTTTATTTTATACTTAATTATTAAATTATTGATTCCATTTGTTTCTCTAATAACTGGAGTTATGATACCTATATTTAACAATAAAAGGATTAGTTCACTAAGTTTTACCGGAAATCTAAATCATATATACAACAGCTCCATAATTGTAAACATCATTCTTTGTGATGACTTACAAGACAAAAACAAAATTCTTTGGTTATGTGTTGTTCTACTTCTAACACCAAATTTTAACAAATCATTTTTATGTTCTTGTACTCTCATAATGATGATGATTTTGTTGTTTCCACCTCTTGCCAATGTTGAATGGTAAAAGATAATATTGGTATATTGTAGAATAACTTCCCAATATTTATCAATAAAACAAAAACATTATTGATAAATTAATTCCTAATCTTATTGTAATATTGTTGTTTCACAAAACAAGATCTTGAAACATTAATTTTGAATATAGGCTTTTATTTGATTATTGCAACACATAAAATAATTGGTGAAAGGTAAAAAACTGAAAAACTGAAACAATACATGTTACTTTTAATTGTTCCCGTTCATCCTGTTTTCCAATAGAATTAATCTATTACCTCAGTTGGTTTAGCCAAAGAGGAGAAACGTTCCTATTTTATTTACTTTTCATTTAAGAAAAGAAAAAAAACTTGTTACCTCATTTTTTGTCTCAATCGAATCAAAAGTAATCTAGATTGTTGAGTTTCTTTGTCGTCCATAAACAAATCTTTGTCATCTATTTATTGAGTATAAACGCTCAACACAGTGCCACCATATTAATCCACATAAAACATTACTAAACAATTTATAATTGTCACACCACTCATTTAGAACTCTAATAACACACTATATATTTGAGTCACAAACATTGATAATGATGAAAATGTTAGGATTCTTCTTCAAAATAATACTCATAGGTTTAAAACAAAAAAATGTAAAATTATAAAAACTTGTATTTCAATATATATATATATATATATATATATATATATATATATATATATATATATATATATATATATATATATATATATATATATATATATATATATATATATATATATATATATATATATATATATATATATATATATATATATATATATATATATATATATATATATATATATATATATATATATATATATATATATATATATATATATATATATATATATATATATATATATATATATATATATTCACACATTTCACCTCATATAGTTATATATTTGTTGTTGATGTGTTTGAATCGACATACCATACACTTTTTCGTCCATAACCGAGGAGAAAAGTAAAATTCTTTTACGACCTTTATGTTATCCCACTTTTAAAATCAAGGTAAAAATTGTTTTTCAACTAAGGTAAAAGGGATTTATTTACCGTAGTGCAAGTGTGTTTTATTATTTATAGTATAATCAAATTATTATGGACATTGGTTTTTTATTGTTACGTATTTGATATACTATAAATTTTGATTTAAAAAATAAATTTTAATTAATAGATAAACTACACAATTGATTTACTCACATTCTCATTAATTAAATATGATTCTTAGTGTTAGGCATTTCACTCGTAAACACTAATTATATGTCTGACCAACCCATATATCATACAAATAGTATATACATGGTCTTCTTTATTCTTCATTTATTAAATATGTCTCTTCTTATCGTTCATTTCATGTAAGAATGAATATTATATAAGTTAAAAATAAAAATAAAAAGTGATTGTAAATTCTAACCAATATTTTATTTATGTATTTTGTATCTATCATTATTTATCAGATGATCGTTTTTAAATTTATGTTATGGAAATGGTTTTTCATAAGTGAGATTACATATTATAAATGTAATTACTATGATTTTTGCAAATAATTTTTATATTATCTTTTGCAATTTTACTTGATTTATAATTTTTCGTTTTATCGTTTTTTGTAAACACGTTTGAAAATCATTAACTCTCGTTTCAATCTATATCTTGCTTACCAAAAATAGATAATCATTTTTTAAATAATTCATTAAGTTTTATAACATTATATATTATAACCTATAAAATATAAGTTACATACATACAAATATACAAATATATTGTGTTATATCATTTTTCTAAAACTATTATCAACGTCCACATGTTAATGTTAAATTTTTTTGCATCATTTATGGCATAGTGTTTTTCTAATTATTATTAATTTTTATAACTTTATTGGATTCTTATATGTGATGAATGCATCAATGCAACGTAAGGTCGTCTCAAACAATATAGGTGCATGTTCTAATATTTTAAAATATGACCCTTATTAAAAGTGAAAAATTTTAAAAAATACATAATCATTGAAAATTTAAAATTATAAATTAAATGAAATAAAAAATAATTAAATTATAAATTAAATGAAATAAAAAATAATTTCAAAATATTCGTAGAAATTGCAAATATAATTTTTCTATCTTTTATGGCTTTAGAACTTTTTCTCAAGATCTCACAATCACTAAATAAACGGTAATTAAGTGTTTATTCACACTTACAAAGAAATATAAATAAAGAGGCATTTGGTTCGAATAATGGAAAAAATCTACACTTGCAGAAATAATCATTAAAATTTTGTGTCCCAGGTCACATTAAGTGCGCTCTACAAAATCAACAACTTTTAATTATAGAGATTTCCACCCTTAAAAATTAGAATTTGTATAGTTTGATCTTCTATTCCAAAACCCTAATTTCCATCCTCTAGCAACAGTACCCATCACATGAAATCACGAAAATTGAGTATAATACAACTCATACATCAATATCGTAAGCATGCAATAAGCATTTACTCATCTAAACCCTTAATCTCCATTTTCAGGTCATTTCTAAAAAAACTCAATTTTCCATCTAATGAGTCTCACCTTAATATACAGAGTTACAAGCTACCAAGACAGAAGTAGAGTACGAAGAATCAAGAGATGGAAGTTGCTCTTGGTGCATGTAAGATTGGAGGAGTTGATTTGGACAAATGGGTTTTCTTGTCCTTCCTAATGTTCACGCTTCTTTTCTCTTTGTCTCTACAAATCAGATTTTGTTCCAAATGAGTTTAAAAAAACCCTTACTACTTCAGTGCGAATGGACAGTAATACTCATCATCACCCTTCTATTTATATTTTAATTCAATATAAATATAAGTAGACTAGTTATTATTCATTAGTTCACTAATAATCATCACTTAATATAATTTATCAATATCATTAGGAGGTATTTATAATATTGGGTATTACATTTGGCTTTGAAGCAACAGTTATACGATGTATCTGATTTTATCAAATATAACTGATTTTTATTACTTCGACTAGGTCAAACACATCTATGTCGAATACAGATTTTTCTTTAAAACAATGAATTATAACTTCTAAGAATTCTGTCTTTGGTTTATTCCTTCGTAAATCTGCATTTCTTCTATTGGGCTCTTTACCAGCCCGTAACAGTAATATTACATTGAGTTATGTTATTTTATAAAATTATTATTGACCCCACATTAATATCCTTGTTGTGTCAAGTGCTATGTCATATTCAAATCTTTATTTTTATATTGACTCATTTGTTTCCAACACTATTAAAAATATTACATTCTACGATAATGCTTTCACTTCACTCAATAAAATACCGAGGTAAAATTCTTAGACACGCTAAGATTTTTTTTTCATCAAAAAAACACCATTTATTCCCTTGTTTTAAGTACATATCTAAAGGGTAAACTAATCTAGGATACATGATTCGAATTCCAGCAACTACAATTTTTATTTTTATTTCTTTAAACGTGACACCTTTATTTTTATTTATTTTTACTTAATTATTAAATTATCAATTCTATTCGTTTCTCTACTAACGGAGAGTTATGATACCCATATTTAATTATAAAAGGATTAGTTCACTAAGTTTTACTATAAATCTAAATCATATATACAACTACTTCATATTCGTAAACATCATTCTTTGGGATGACTTGCAAGACAAAAAACTTCTTTGGTTATGTGTTGTTCTTCTAACACTAACTTTTAAAAAATCATTTTTATGTTGTTGCAATCTACTCACATAATGATGATAATTTTGTTGTTTCCACCTCTTTCCAATGTTGAATGGTAAAAGATAATATTGTTATATTTTGGATAACTTCCCAATATCTATCGATCAAAGAAAGCATTCTATATTATATTGTTTTCTTTGACTATCAACATTGAGAAATTAATTCCTAATCATATTGTAATATTGTTGTTTCACAAAACAAGATCTTGAAAAATTTGTTTTGAATATAATATTTTATTTGATTGTTGCAACACATAAAAAATTTGGTGAATGGTAAAAAATTGAAAAATAAAGTAATACATGTTACATTCAATTGTTTTCATCCACATTATTTTGCAATAGAATTAATATATTACCTCCGTTGATTTAGCCACAGAGGACAAAAGTCCCTATTTTATTTAGTTTTCATTTAAAAAATGAAATAAACTTTTTACCTCATTTTTTGTCTCAAATCAAAAGTAATTTAAATTATTGTGTTTCTTTGTTGTCCATAAACAAAATTTTGTCATCTATTTATTGAGTATGAACGCTCAACAGAGTGCCAACATATTAATCCACATGAAACATTATTAATCAACGTACAACTGTCACAATACTCATTTAGAACGCTAATGACACACTACATATTTAAGTCACAAACATTGATAATGATGAAAATGGTAGGATTCTTCTTCAAAATTATACTCGTAGGTTTAAATAAAAATAAATGTAAAATTATGAAAACTTGTATTTCGATAGTATATATATAGACACACATTTCACCTCATATAATTTTATCACTAAGAAGTAAAGTTGAGTATTTTTTTATAAATTATGAATTTGTTGTTGATGTGTTCGAATCCACAGATCATACACTTTTTCACTCCGTTCATCCATAACCAAGGAGAAAAGTAAAATTCTTTTATGATATTTATGTTATCCCAGTCTTAAAATCGAGGTAAAAATTCTTTTTTAACTAAGATAAAAGGGATTTTTTTATTGTAGTGCAAGTGTGTTTTATTGTTTATAGAATAATCATATTATTATGGACATTGGTTTGTTATTGTTACAAATATTTGTTGTGAAAATATTTAATTTTATTAAGTAAAGAAAAGAACAAACAAATTTAATATATTATAAATTTTAATTTAAAAAATAAATTTTAATTAATAGTATATACATTTCACTCATTAATTAAATATGATTCTTAGAGCCATGCATTTCACTCATAAACACTAACTATATGTCTGAACAACTAATATATCTTACAAATAGTATATACATGATCTTCCTTATTCTTCATTTATTAAATATGTCTCTCGTTATCCTTATTGTGTATTTCATGTGAGAAGAAATATTATAGAACTTAAAAGTAAAAATAAAACGTGATTGTAAATTCTAACCAATATTTTATTTATGTATTTTGTATTTGTCATTATCTATCATTTATGTATTTTGTATCTTCCATTATCTATCAGATAATCATTTTTAAATTTATGTTATCGAAAGCACTATCATAAGTGAGATTATATATTATAAATGTACTTTTTATGACTTTTGCAAAAAACCTTTATATTATCTTTTGTAATTTTATTTAATTTATAATTTCTCGTTTTATGTTTTTTATAAACAGGTTCGAAAACCTTTAATTCTCGTTTCAATCCATAACTTGCTTACCAAAAAATAGATAATCGTTTTTAAAGTAATTCATTAAGTTTTATAACATTATATATTATTATCTATAAATTATAAGTTACATACAATTATATTGTGTTATGTTTTTTTTTTAAACTATTATGATCATCCACATGTTAATGTTAGATTTTTTTCCATCAATTTGTTGCATAGTGCTTTTCTAATTATTATTAATTTTTATAACTTTAATGGATTCTTATATGTGAGAATGCATCAATGCGATGTAACAATATTGGTGCATGTTCTAATTTTGCAAAATATGACCTTACTAAAAGTCTAAATTTAGAAAAATACATAATCATTGAAAATTATTAGTAATTTTAAAAATTAAATTAAATAAAAAATGATTTGAAAATATTCACAAAAATTGCAATTATAATTTTTCTATGTGTTATGGCTCTAGAACATTTTCGCTAGATCTCACAATCACTAAATAAATTATAATTAAGTGTCTATTCACACTTACAAAAAAAATATAAACAATTACAAATTTATATTTTGAAAATATTGTTACAATTATAAGAATATAAAAATTTACAATGCATAAAACACTTGTTAAATCAATTAAAAATTTTATAAAATCAATTATATATTCCATTTAATAAGTCTTGCAATGTTAAGTTAGACTTTTAATCTGACTTAAAATTATTTTGTTAAGTCTGTTTGTTACATAACAATTTAAACTTTTTCTATTTTTATTGTACATAATATACCCACTATAAAATTCACTTTGAATCTAAAATCATAATTTATAAGATATTATAGTATACCAAAATTTTAAAAATACTAATAGTAAAAATATAAATATAAAACAAAATATTCAATTTCATACAAAAATAACATATAAGTACTATGACTAAATAAAGTCTATTAAATTATATAAAATAATGTGATAAAATTGAATCATTTGTATTTACATATAAATTTGTATTAAGTATAAGAATTAATGAGTAAAAAAGGTACATGTAGCATACAACTATATGACGTAACACTTTAAGATTATAAGATGCTGATACAATATTGAACAAGACTAAACTACCACCTGACACAATCTTCCACTTTAGGAGAACTTGCCTTGTCAATAACCTATAATATAGAAGATGTTAGAGAATACAGCAATATTAGAAGGGGTTCAAGAGAATACAACAATATAGAAGGGGTTACAACAGTATTTTGTTGTTTCCACCTGCTTGCCAATTTTAAATGGTAAAAGATAATAGTGTTATATTTTGTAATAACTTCCCAATATCTATCAATCAAAGAAAGCATTCTATATTATATTGCTTTCTTCGAATATCAACATTGAGAAAATAATTCCTAATCATATTGTAATATTGTTGTTTCACAAAACAAGATCTTAAAAAATTAGTTATGAATATAATCTTTTATTTGATTGTTGCAACACATAAAAAAATTGGTGAATGGTAAAAAAATTGAAAAATAAAGTAATGAAGAATCAATAATGAGAGTCACGTTGATATAGAGAGGTAGAAGCTGCCAAGACAAAAGTAGAGTATGAAGAATCAAGAGATGGAAGTTGCTCTTTGTACATGCAAGATTGGAGGACTTGATTTGGACAAAAGGCTTTTCTTCTCCTTTTTTCACCACAAATTATGTTTTGTTCCAAATGAGGATTGGGATAGCAACCAAAATAACCCATACTACTTCTATTTAACGGGGAATGGACAATAATACCCATCATCACCCATCTATTGATATTTTAAAATCCAATTTAAATCTAAGTGGATTAGGTATTATACATTAGTTCACTAATAATAATCACTTAATATAATTTAGCAATGTCATTAAGAGGTATTTATAATATCGAGATTTACATTTGTCTTTGAAACAACAGTTATATATTGTATCTGACTCTGTCGAATACAACATACTTCTATTACTTCGACTAGGTCAAACACACCTATGTCGAATACAAACTTTCTTTAAAA